>QEPC01012832.1:1947976-1960004 GCA_003113815.1 Sphenodon punctatus
CCCCCTATGTCCGCCTCAAAGCCACTACAGGTTGGTCCTGTAAAGCTGGAAGCATGCAGTAATTGGCCAGAGAATGTGTCTGTCAGTCTGTGGGTTGCTCCCCATCCTCCCTCCTACAGCCTCCCTCCCCCTGCCATGCCAGGTGCCTGCCTCTGACTGGCACTGTATGTGCTGCTATTTATCTGAATAATGGTCTCCAAGGAGACAACTTCAATAGCTTATATAATTGGGTTCCTTTATCAAATTGTCCTGTAGTTTGGCAGAGAAGACCGCGAAGGTGTGTTATACATTTCTGCTTGCTTGCTTACTTACTTACTTACTTACATTTCTGCCAAATATCTTGTAAATGGGATGGAATAAAAAAACGTTACAGCTGGAAATGTATTTTCTCATTAATGTCTTATACCATCGGGACCCTTTATCCAATCTTTCTGAAAATTGGCCAGATTGTTAAGCTTGTGGAGGGGCATAATATTCACAGGTGTCATGCAAAGTGGATGGAAGACAAAGAAGTTGTAGCCATTAATGTCTATGGGGCTTTTCTTAAAATCACAACATTCAATTGCTTCTACAATCGGTTCCCTTTATCTAATCGTTTTGAAAATTGGTACACGTAGTGCTCTCCATTGTGGGTAAGCTCTCACCAAGTGTAATCAGAATTGAATAAGAAACAAAAAAGTAATAGCTAGAAATATGTTCGTGTTTTCCCTTTATTTCAAAAACAAAATGTTTTCGTTTCTATTTTTATTTTTGTCATTTTTGTTGTTGCAGTAACAATAACGAAAATAACAATTTTTGTTATCGTTATTCTTATAATGAAAACTACATGCACACTCCTAGTGTTTTCCTTTGGATAATTTACCCAGGCGTGTCTGACTACACTGAGTGAACATCTCCTGGGGATTAGGGAGACTATAAAGTACAGTAACATCAATTAGAAAAGGCTTTTAATCCTTCATTCTATGCCTGTTAAACCATAATTCACTAATAGGAGAAACATTGGTAGTCATTGTCAATTAAAAAAGGGAAAGAAACAAATGGTTCAGTAGATCAGAAATGCTTCTAACCTATTATTGCTCTCTGGTTTCCCTAGCGAACTCTAAAAGTGCTGTTCAGCTATTCATAATAACTGAAGTGCATTAATCTTGACCACTATGAGACTTAATGGCTGCTTGATACATTGTAAACAGTTCAAATGTCTGCTACCCTTTTGTTGAATAAGCAAGGGGCAGAAGAGAGAAAATGTGCTCTAGTATAGAAAGCAGGCTGTTAAGACTGATTTACTAGGACAATGTAGGTGACTTGGTCATATGATTGAAATCAGAGTAAGTCCTTCCTCTGAGAGACTATAGATATGTGAATGCTGACCTTTTGTTTTCCTACAAACGACGGGTTTGATTTTTTAAAAGCAGAGTAATTGCTGTACTTTAAAAATGTTACAGAAAATGAACATCAGAACAACACACATGTATTCATTTCCATAAGGAAATGGTTTTGAAATGAGAAAATTAAACTATTAAAAATCATATAGGGTTTAATTTAAATGATTTAAATAAGAGCCACTTTCATCCTCTTGAGTTATACTCTTTATTCATGAGATCAGCATTGGCATCATATTCATGTCTCCCAAATTAATTCAGCAAGCTGGCCCTTGGAGATTGAAATAGAACACTTTCTATATTGGGAAGTGATGACCAGAAGTCATTTCACTTGATGATTGATTGTTTTCAATTTAAAAAATAGAAACAAGGTTTATATTGAAGTGTATGGATTACAGTATAATAAACGTGCCACTAATATAAAAAAAAAACTGATGGTTTGATGGAGTAGTTAAAGCAAACAAGAAACTTAAATGCCATAAAAGTACAAAAATCACAAGTTAAGGTCACCACCTTAACTTGCGCACCATGTAAGCAGTAAGTGTTATACAGTCTCGCATGTGTTTTTTTTTAGTTTATTTTTTTAACTTATTTTATTTATGTATTTAAATTTCTACCCAGCCCTTCCTCCAAACCTCAGGGCAGCTTTCAGCATTAAAAACACAAAATACATTAAAGTCCAGTTTAAAAACCCCACCCCAACTCCTATCCCTGCCTGCCAAATGCTTTGCCAAGAAGAAAGGTTTTACACTGCCTCCAGAATATGCTCTGGCTCAGATGGACCTCTGAGGGAAGGGAGTTCCACAATATTAGAGCAGCAAATGAGAACACCTATCTGCAGGCCCTTGTTAAATAAGATTGGCAGATGGGTTCCTGTAGGAGAGCACTCCCGGCTGACCTCAGTGTTCGCTGTGGAGCATGGTAGGAAAGCTGGTCTTTGAGAAATATGGGGCCCAGGCTGTTTAGGGGTTTAAAGGTCAAAACCAGCATCTTGAGTTGTGCCCAGAAAGCTATAGGAAGCCAGTGTAAACTGTAAAGCCACAGGTGTAATGTGCTCACGGTTACCCACCCTTGAACTGCCACGTACTACACCAGCTGTAGCTTCTAAACAGTCAAAGGCAGCCCCACATAGAGCTCATTGCAATAATCTCGCCTTGGGGTAATGAAGGCATGGATAATGGTGGCCAGATCTGAATGTGAAACAAAGGTCTACATTCTCCTCGCCAGATGGAGTTGGTGAAAAGTGCTCCTGGTCACTGCCACAACCTGATGTTCCAGGTGCAACAAGGGGTCCAGAAGCACTCCAAGGTTGCTAACCAGAGGGGACCGGATCCCTTCAATAACAGGTGGCCCGGTCACCTCCAAGTCACAGGGCCGGCCAACCATCATCACTTAAGTCTTGTCTGAATTCAACTTTAATCAACTCACCCTCATCCAGTCCCCAACAGTTGCCAAACGCTGGGTGTAAGCACCAAGACTGCAGGACCTGGGTCAGATGAAAAAACTGGTAGTCGTCAGCATACTGATGGCACTTCACTCCAAACCTCCAAATGATCTCATCCAGCAACCTCAGATACACATTGAATAAGAGGGGAGACAAGATGGAACCGTGCAGAACACCACAGGGAGATCCCGAGGGCATGACAAGCAATCTTGCATCACCACCTGCTGGAACGAACAGGACAGGAATGAACAGAAGCACACGAGCAGTTCCGTGTATTGCTGCCAAGTCCTGCAGTCATGCCAACACCACCTCATGATCAACTGTATCAAAGGCTTCTGAAAAGTGTACCAAGATCAACAGGGCACTGCTCCCTTTGTCTCCAGACATAATCATTGACCATTGCCACAAGCGTAGTCTCTTGAGTTATTATCAGGACAAAAACCTGACTGAAATGGGTCCAGGAATTCGTTAGCATCAACTTGAGCCTGAAGCTGCTGGGCAACCACCCATTCAAAAAAGGGAGGGTTAGAGACAAGGTGATAGCTGGCTTGGGGAGTAAGCATTCAAAGATGGTTTCTTGAGTGGGGACCGAACAACAACAATTTCAAGAGTGTCCCGACAACCTACCCTTCTGAAGGGAGGCATCGACAACCCCAGCCAGCAATTGCTCCAATGTTTCCTGGCTGACGGGCAAGGATCTAATTCCTAACTGGTTGCCCACATCAATCCATGCACATCTCCACATCAGTGGGCGATGCTAATTGAAACTGATCCAGGTAAACAGGAGAAGGCTGAGCTCTCATAACCCCCAAATCTGACTCCTGCACTCGAAATAGCAGCACCCACATTGTGGCGAATACAAGTGATTTTGTCTGCAAAGTAATGAATAAAAATGTCACAGTGGGCAATAGATGACTAGCTCTTGATGAAAACAGGCTGGAATATCCAGGCCATTGACCACCCCAAACAGCTCCACAGGATGAGACTTTGCAGATGCTGTGATAGTGGAGAGAGAGACTTGCTTTGCCGCCATCACAACCACAACATAGTCTTTCAAAAATGATCTATGCCACAATTGATTGGCTTCAGCGTGAGTCGAGTTCCACCTGCACTCTAACCACCGACCCTCTTTCTTCAACCACCTAAGGCCCCCTATATACCAAAGTGACCTATGCTGTCACAGCAGTGGGAACAGATTCCTGGGTGCAACCATGTCAGTAGCCGTGGTCAAGAGTCCATTCTACAAAGCAACCAAGTTATCAACAGAGTAGCCATCAAGATCAATGGATAGAGGCCCCAGAGATTTCTGGAAACCAATTGGATCCGTTAGTCTCCAGAGGCAGATCAACCTGACTCGTCCACCACCCTGACAGGGATACAGGAGGGCAAGGATCTGGGTCTTCAGAAGGTAATGGTCCAACCACAACAAAGGAGTTGTCACAGCACTATCAGTAATAGGAACCCCTGTTTCCAGGTCAGTAAAACATCTCCAGTGTGTGTCCCGCCTCGTGTTGGGCCAGATATTATTTGGGATAGACCCATGATTGTCATGAAGTTTCGCTCTGGCCCCCAAAAGTTAGCGTCAGCATATATGTTGAAGTCACCCAAGACTATTAAGTCTGGGTGACCTCAGGATCATCTCTGAGACCAGCTCCGTCAGGGAGTCTGCTGTGCAGTGGGGTAGTCGGTACACCAGCAAAATCCCCAGTCTATCCCCCGCTTCCAACACACAGTGGACACACTCTATATTGGATGAGTTAGGCACTGGATACCTTCAAAAGGCCAAGGTGTCTTTACAAATCACTGACACTCCACCACACCTGTATTTCCCCCATTCCATTGCACCATCTGCGACAATATAGGTCCAGATATCTCATCCAGCCAGGTCTTTGTAATGCATACGAGGTCTGTGGCCTCATCTTGACCAAAGATGGTTGATTAGCTTATTTGCCACTGACCTCACATGAAGTAACATCCGCATCAGATCAGGGCCCCCGCTAGCCTCAACCCCCAAATATCCCGAGAGAGGAGGGGAGTGGGACATGGGTACACACGCTAAATGCCTCTCCCAATATCCCTGATTACCGTTCTTCCCCTGCCATACCTCCCCATGCCCAACACAACTCTAGTTGGGTCTGTAGCTGCCCCGCCCTTCCCCTGATAGGCTTCCTTCTCCAGTTTCTGATACAAGTCAAGTTTATTATTGGTGCTGGTTTTCACCATGGGAAAATTAACTACAAAACATTAACTACAGTAAAACATGACAGTTCCTGATTTACCAGTCCCCACCCCTGAAGATGATAGCCCTCAGGGGGCCAACAAGGTCCTAGTGAAAAAGTATTCCCTGAGCCTGGCGTCCCCAGAGGCTGATTGGCATATGAGGCAGGTGGGAGAACTTCTCCCCAAAGAGAGACTTCTCCCCTCCACCCCCAACTTACCCCTACCACACCCTTTTCTCTTGGTGCTTAGGCCCCATATACCCACACTTTCCCTTGCTCTTTCAACCCTGAACCTCTTCCTCTGTAAGTTGGGGGCAACGGTTCGACTGGGGACCATTTCCCCTGCTGTTCCCATGAGAGAATACTGGGACTGGGAAAGAGCCAGCTGACACAGATGAGTGTATCATTTGTAACAGAAATACAAATAAAATTGCATATCCTCCAATAAAAAGGATCTGTTTGTGCAGATAAGGTGAGCACATTTTGTACATATTTGCATAATGTGGGGTAGAGAGATTACATGCCGAACTGAATTTCCCATTATGAAAGTGTCAGATGAACAATGTGGAGTTCAGTGTATTGGAAAAGGTATTTAATTTTGTGTTGGCTTAACCAACATAATTGAGGGTGGTGTCCTAAAACAGCTATTCTAGCATTTTTCCTTTAAAGGGAAATTGCCACCAAATAATGTATGTTTGTAAGTCAACACGTTTCCTGAACTGTTGTTAAAAATATCAGAGTAATGAAACTGGTGGACATGCAGAAATATTTGTCTTTCTACTGTCAATCTGTTTTGGTTGCTTTTTCTGATTCTCTTAGCTTATACCTGTGGTTTTCAATCATCTTTTCATTTGTGAACCCCTAAACGTTTTTTAATGGAAGTGCGGATCCTTTTGGAAATCATGTGTGTGTATCTGCACGCACGCACGCACGCACATAGAGCTAGACCCTTGTAACTTTCAGCTGATACACACAGTGTGTGAGGAAAGCAGCCTTTGCAACTGACAAGCGCCAGCCAGGAGCACTGGGGAGCCCAGGCTTAATAGCACTTCTGGTTGGGGCTTGTCACTTTCAAAAAGGCCGACTGTTTGCTTCTTCCCCCACAGAGCCTATCAGCTGATATGTGCTGTGGTGGGGAAGCGGCATTTGAAAGCGACAAGCCCCGGCCGGAAGCACAGCTGAGCCAGGCTCGCCAGCACTTGCTAGTTGCAAAGCAGTCTAGGGGTGTGCATGTAATTTTTGCTATAACAATAATGAAAATTGTTGTTTTTGTTATCGTTATTGCAATAACAAAAATGACAAAAACGAAAACAAACAAAAACTAGCATCACAAACCGATCTTATACCACCATGACATGTAAGAGAATCCCTGGCATCGGCTTCTTCTCTGCATATACTGTGCAGGCCTCTTTATTGGGACTCTTTATCACATCTTTCTGATATTTGGCAGAGACGATCGGGAAAGTGTGATATACAGCCCTGCCAAATTTCATGTACATTGGTTGGACTGCAAAGATGTTAGTCAGACATATATGTATAAGTTTATTGCTTATACCACCAGGACTCTTTATCCAATCCTTCTGAAAGTTGGCAGAGATAGTAAATATGGGAAGGGGTGTAAACTTGACAAGTTTCATCTACATTAAATGTGAGGCAAATAAGTTACACCTAAGAATGTATATGAAGAATTTTGCAAAATAAAATAATTCAACTGCTTCTAAAATTGGATTTTGTTATGCAAACATTTTGGAATTTGGTACACATAATGACTTCCATTGGAGGTATAAGCCCTCCAGGTATCAGCCAAATATAGTATAAAACAAAAAAAGTTTCAGCCGGAAATGTGTGTTCCATTGAAACCAATGGAAAGCGAAAACGACAATTTGATAGTTATGAAAACGAAAACAACAGATTACATAACAAAAAAACTAAAATAGCATGGGCCCCTGGTGCACACCTCTACAAAGCACAGCCTGNACACACAGAGCTTATCAGCTGATAG
Organism: Sphenodon punctatus; assembly: GCA_003113815.1. Taxonomy (NCBI): domain Eukaryota; kingdom Metazoa; phylum Chordata; class Lepidosauria; order Sphenodontia; family Sphenodontidae; genus Sphenodon; species Sphenodon punctatus. The sequence goes on from QEPC01012832.1 coordinate 1,955,021, forward strand.
GCAATGTGAGAAGAAAGCGACCTTTTAAAACTGACAAGCGCCAACTGGGAGCACTTGAGAGGAGATGGTCCCTTTTCTGGGACTTTCATGGACTCCTTTAGACATACAACTGCGACAAAAGGTATACAGATGCAATATACACTTGCATAATATAAACACAGCTAATCACACCACTTGCATTTTGTGTTCTTTACTGCATTTTTCTAAAACTTCAAATTAAAGCTGCACAAATAGAACAGAGTATCTTAAACAAGAAATGAAAGACTAAACAAACTATTTTGAAACAAAATCAACATGCTGTATTAGACAAACTAAAGAATCCTTAAGTAAATGCAATCTCAGTTAGTCAATAAAGAAAACAGACCTGAGCCCATGATTGATCAGTGTGAAATGCCAACGTTTCGCTTCTTTAGAAGCTTCCTCAGGGTTCCTTCTTTGCTTTTTCCTTCTGTGGGCTTTTGGAAACATGCTCTACGCCTTTACTGGTGCAAAATTTTCTTAACAAAGATAACTGGAATTCCTTTCACAAAAAAAGGCTTTTGGAGACATGCTCTACTCCTTTACTGGTGCAAAACCTGCCCAGGAATCATAGGTTTTCAGCATTAATCCAACCCCAATTGGGGCCTAATCCTTCTTTTCTTAACAAAGATAACTGGAATTCCTTTCACAAAAAAAATCCCTTGTGGGACTCCAACTTCATTTTTTTCCAGGGAGATCTTCCCCCTTTGGTTTATCTAACAGGGACTGCTGCTTGCTGGTTTCTTCTCCAGCTGCCTTTAGACATAGACATCCAATGGGCCGTGTACACAGCCCGCTGTGCTCCAGACAGAATATGTGCACTCAGGTGCACATCCGTGCTGTGTGCATGGCACACGTGCTTTCTGGCTGTGTGCCATGTGTGGGGGTTGGCGTACGTGGGCCATTACATTGCCCCCATAGTCTTCCGACACCAAGGGGGCCATGGACCACAGGCTGAAAACCACAGGCTTATACCATTCAGAACCAATGGAGTCAGTTTTCCTTTAAGCTCTTAGTGCTGCAGTAGTTTGCTGCATTGGCTGCAGGAGAATATTTAATGTTTAGAAATTACTGCTTCTTGAGTGGCTGCTGTATATTCACACACCTGGGAACTCTTTTCATAGCGTTATGCTTTATAAAAGATTTTCTTCACAAAAATATATTATCTGGGAGAAATTTATTTATTTCTCTATATAGAAACAGTATGTAGCTTATGAACTTTAATTATATCTCCTGTTTTTCAATGAACAAGGGAATTAATTTATTAAAGTAACTTAACTGCAGAAGAAAAAAAATAGTTAGCTCTATTATATGTAAATATCTGTCATAATTCTCATTAAAATTATGTCACAAACACTTCAGCAAAAGCAGTAAATTGTAAGACTTTCACAGTGGGTAAAGCCACACAAGACAGGGCCAGCCAGATCCCTCACCCGCCCTGGAGAGGATGAACACAGCCGCCACACTTTGCACCAGCAGGGAGAGCAGTCCAAACAATTTTCCGCCGCCCCCGCCTCAGGGAATCCTGGAGGGGGGGGCTGCTGTACCAAGTCCCACCATGCCCCAGGGTGGGCCAAGGAGCCATCCACAATGGGGCAGGACTCCTGCTGCACAGCAGGATCAGGCCCCCAGAAGGAACTGCCACCAAACAGCTGATGGGGGGTGGAGCTGGAGGAGTGTGTTCACCCTGGCTGCCAGATAGCTGATTGGGGGAGCTATCAGCTCCAGTTAGCTGTCTAGTGGCCGGGGTGAGCATGGGCCTCCGGGGGCCCCTCATCCGCTGTTTGGTGGCCGGGGTGTGCGTGCTCCTCCAGGCCTGATCCTTGCACCTTGCAACAGGACTGCATGGGCCGACCAGACGGGAGGCAGCCTGTTACTGCACAGTGGGCCGGGGGCAACAGTAGCCCACAATGTGTCATCAGTCTTCTCCAACAGACACTTCTCAGAGCAGCTGCCCACCTGCCCCAGGGCAGAAGTGGGCAAACATCTGGTGCCCGCCAGCCTGACGGTCAGCTGTGTCTCAGGGTAAGGTAACCCAATGTTACCCTATGTTTCAAAAGTCGGTATGCTTGAAATCATTTTTAAACACTACTGTAGGAAAGCTAACTTTGATCACTTTTTGCTGGGATACTAGTTATTAATAGATCATTTAGAATTGGAACAGAAATACACTAAAAAGTTCATGGAAAAATCGTACGGAACCACCAAAAACAAAAGACTGCACTGGGAGAAGGAGTCTATGAACTATGGAGATGCTTCAAGAGAGCCTTCTACAGCTGCAAGTGCCAAGTTGCTCTAAAAGATTCCAAAGTGCTTCTGCTTTTTTTTTTTTAATTGGGGGGCAAAAGTAACTAGCAAGATTATGAATTTGTGATGTCTAGTGGTTGCGTTAGCCTAACCTGAAAGTAACTTTTTTCTTAATCAGAAGAAAATAAACCACTGTCAGATAATGCTTCCACTGCACCCAATAACTTGAACTCTCTCAATTAACCACAAATAAGAAATGAGAGAACTTTGGATAATGTAGGTTATATTCATATTTGTTGTTTCAGCCACCAGAAGATGCTGAGCCATTAACAATTATTCTGAGAACTCTTGGAAGACCGCAGGTCCCAGAAGACTGGAGAAGAGCCTATCTTTTGCTGTCTTTAAAAAGATGGCAGGGAAGGAGGATCGAGGAGAGTTGTAGACTCATTAATTTGACTTCAGTGCCCGGAAGTTAGTAGAACCAAGTTATAGGCAGCTAATTTGCATAATGTGGGATACATGGATTACATGCTCAGGAAGTTAATAGAACAAATTATAGGCAATTGATTTGTAAGTACATTCAGGATAATGAGATAATTACAAGCAGCCAACATGGCTTTTTTAAAAAGTCACACCAAACCAACCTTGTGTCCTCCTTTAGGATAACGGGTTAAGTGGATTTAATACAATCTGCCTTGACTTAGTATGGCTTTTGACAGTGGGTGAAAACAGACATGATGCTAGCTCTACATTACCACTGATTTAATGTTTCTTATTAATGTTGCCGGGCTGTTCTGGTGCCCTGTGCAGCCTTATAACATGCATAAGAAATGTTAAAGCAATGTTAAAGTGTAGTTAGTGTCATGTCTGTTTTCACCCAATGTTTGACATGACATTCTCATAAGTAAGCTTATGAAATGTGGGGTGTAGGGAACTACCATCAGATGCATACATAATTGGATAAAAAACTGCACCCATAGAGCAATTGTTAACGGTTTGATTCAAACTGGGAAACAAGTATCAAGTAGCCTTCCACAAGGGTTTATCTTGAGGCTGGAGTTGTTCAGCATTTTCATTAATAACTGGATGAAGCATGGAAAGGATATTATATTTCCACATGGTTCAAATCTGAAAGCATTTTCAAACACTTTGGAGAACAGAATTAGAATCCAGAATGACCTTGATATATAGGAGAATTGGGTTCAAAACAAAATACGATTCAACAAAGACAAATGTGAAATATTGCACACAATTTAGTAAAACCATAATCGCAAATACAAAATATGTGACTGCTAAACTTAAAAACCATCCCATCCTCCACCCAAGTCTCCATCAGTGAAAATTCAGAGCCCCTTATAGTAGGTGAATCTATCATTTGGCTAGACAGGTTAGGAAAGGAATCTTGGCCATTAATCATCTTGTAGGAATGAGTCATTATTCTCTGAACTGAATGTTTGTTTGAGCATCTAAAGAATGGCAAAGAAAACAAATGCCATTTTGTACTGCATTAGTAAAAGCATCATAACCAAAACTAGGAAGTCAGGGCCATGGCCCCAAGCCCTATAAGGGAAGGACCTTGTGGAAAATCTGAGTCCTGGACCATTAGCCATTCCTGGGGCTGTTGCAGCCCATGACCTATCCCAAGAGCTCTTGGCAGGACTTGCAGGACACAAGCATTGCTGAAAGTAGCTAGTAGGAGCTGCAGCAGCGTGGCGCTCCCTCACCTGTAGAAGCACCAGCCCCGGCAGGAGCCATAATGGTGGCGCGCAGCATCAGGATTCCATGTGGGGGTGGTGCATGGTCCAGCTATCCATCGGGCACTTCCTACCTCAACAATGGGGGTGGCGCTACTCTCCCTCCTTCTGCAAAGCTCTGCTGCCACAAACTGCCCATATGACACTTGCCAGGGCCATTGTTTCCAGAGGGAAGGGACATTTCTGGGAGGAGCAGACACTGTGCCACTGTGGCCCTTCAGCACCACTACAGCTGCTTGTGTTGGGGTCTCACCCCATCTCAGCCCTAGGAAACACCTTCACCTCCTGAGCCCTGCAAGAAGTCATTGTACTTGGCACTGGTTAGTCCTTAGATGGGGAGTACTGTGTCCAGTTTGAGTCCTGCTTTTTAAGGAGGGTTTAGAGAAGCTTACATCTTTTATTGGACCAACTTCTGTTGGTGAGAGTGTGCAGACTTTTGCGCCACACCTGGTCCTTCCTCAGGCCTGTAAGAAGCCAGAACAAGTCTGTGGCAAAAAGCCTTTTGCCTCTAGAAGGACCCTAGCAAGACAAAATTGCATTCCTGATTAGGGTGGGACCTGCCCTCCTTTCTCTTGTGAGCACATGGCAGCCTAGCCTCATTCCTAACATTGCTGAACCAAGTGACTGGTTTGTCACCACATGACGGCAGAGACCTCCCTGCCTTGGACTGGATTATAGACCAGGTGACCTCCCACAGACCAATCTCAGCAGAGGGGGATAGGCCTTAAAAAGGACAGACCACCCCTTCTTGGCTCTTGCCTCTTCCTGCCTGCTCTACAAGATCTGGGCTTCTGCCACATCGGAACTAAGGGCTGCGCCCCATGTAAGTTATCTATTAGGGTCGGGCCTACCGGTATTTCCGGTATCCGATAATGCCGGTACTGGGCGTACTGGCATTATCGGATTCAACCCGGTATATCCGGTCCGGTTACCGGATTCCGGGTACCGGATTTTTTTTTACATTG
>QEPC01012832.1:1961828-2012361 GCA_003113815.1 Sphenodon punctatus
AAAAATCCAGGCTGGGCAGGGTGGGTGGGGGGTGTCCCCCCTTCCACCCACGCAGCCTGGGAGGGGGAGGGGGGAGGAATTTTTTTATTCCATTGATTTCAATGGGGGTACAGTGCCCCATTGAAATCAATGGAATAAATCCGGTACCGGTATACCGGATTTAATCTGGGAATCCGGTTTTTTTGGAAACCAGAATCCGGTAAATCCGGTATCCAGTAATTGGCCTGGGGTCCCACCTCTATTATCTATACATGGAGTTGTATACAACCAGATTGCCTGCGTGAACCAGTACAGTTTATGCAGTTACGAATTCAAAAAGGGTCCTCATACCCCTCAAACTGGCCTCTGGGGATTGCTCAATGACTTATCTTGCTTTCTTACCCTTTTGTGCCTTTTGTACCTTTTTAACCCTATAAGTAAAGTCTAAGCTTCTTCTATTCCTCACTCCACTGGACATGTCTGTGTTTGCTTGCAAAGAACACCTCCCTTTGCCTGGAAGGCTTAGCTACCAAAGAGGGAGAAAGGAATTCCCCTCTGGCTCTTTTATCCAAGACAGCTTTTGACCAAGATAAGCACCTCTGGGTTGCTCCAAGGGTTTTCCCTCCTGGAAGGGGGAGAACACCAGATAAAGGGAACTTGGGAAGCTACGGGCTTATAAACTTCTGGAGTTCACATATCCTGGGTTGTGTGGATCCCCTCTGATTTCTGCAACCCAGGTGGTGGCAGCAAAATCTAGGTTTTTCTGGGGTTTGCCAGCTGTGGGGGACCCCAGGCTAGAGCTTTGGACGAACACAGTGAAGTGGGTGGCTTAGCTGTATAGTGCCACTTTGCTGCGTTTCACCACAAAGTCCAGCCTGAGGAAGGACACTGCATGGCCTGAAAACTTGCATACCCTCACCAACAGAAGCTGGTCCATTAACAGCTACCATCTGGACTACTTTGTTGCCATCTATTAGTTTTGAGACCAACATGGCAACTACATTCATCAGGACAAAGGATTCAGAAGAGAGCAACAGAGATGATAAAGTGTTTGGAGAACCTAGTCATTCTGAGAAAAGATTATTGGAGTTGGATAGGTTTCATTAGAGAAAGGTAGGCTGTAGGAGTGGGGGAACATGTTAGCAGTCTCAGGTAGTAGGAGGGGTCCTCCTGTAACTCCCCAGTCTGGTCCTGCCTTAGAAGCAGGATCCTGGTCTTAAAGCCCAGTTTAGGCCAATAGGTTTTTTCTTCTTGCTTTACTTTTTTCTCTGTGGACCCCTCAGGGAGTGAGGGGCCATTGACTGAGACCCAGGGGTCGGGGGGGGAGAGTACCCTCCCTTCCCAGAACTAGCCACTGCGGCTTAGACCCCTTAATGGGTGAGGGCAACTGCTTCCAGGGAGCTGCTTCTCCCGTTCCCTGCAGCCACGTGGGAGGGAGTCTGAGCCAGCGATGGCCCCACAAGCAGCAAGAAGGCACACTCAGCGCCAGACACTTTTGTGCCCTTTTGTCAAACAGCGCCAAGAGACTGGTATCCAGCTTAACGCCAGAGCCATGGCCACCAACGTCATGGTGAAGTGATCAGTATTGGTAAGGCCCTGGAAGGTGGATGTCTCCTCTAAGTCTGTCCTGGCATGAGCCTGTTTCCCGGGAGGCAAACACTTCAGCGAAGCAATGGATAAGGCCCTTACTACCAAGCCTACAAACAAGCAGGAACTACACCTGAAGCCATCGGTGGCCAATCCCAAGCAGTCCTTTTGCCCCCGACCATACTATAGGAACCAGAGGGGGCACCAACCTCAGACTGACCAGCACTCTAACAGATTCAGAAGACAGCAAACCAGTTCAACCAGCCTCCTTCAGACGACAGCAGCTTGGGAGCAGCAAGACCTCTCAGTCATCTACATGACTGACAACCCTCCCCTGCCCCCAGTGGCAACCATGATTGCCGGGGGGGGAGGGACTTCATTCTCAGAGTAGTGGCAAGCATCCTCTTCAGACATGTGAGTAAGGGACGCAGTCTCTTAGCGCTATGACATTGAGTTCCATTCCCCCCGAGAGATCAGTTCCAATCTAAGGACCTCATAAAACACTAAACCACCTTCAAGGCCATACAACATCTGATAGACATCAGGGTGATAGAGGCAGTTCCACCAGATCAGAAGTCAACCAGAGTCTACACCACTTTCTTCACCGTGCCAAAGAAGAATGGGGATGTGCGGGCTATCCTGGACTTCAAATCCCTCAACAAAAGAGTCCAGCAAAGGAGGTTCAAGATGGAGACACTCCATTCCATCTTAGGGGTGCTCCAGAAAGGGGACTTCCTAACATCCATAGATTTGAGAAAAGCTTACTTGCATGTCCCTGTTCACCAGTCTCATGGCACTTCCTTTGATTTGCGTATGGAGGCAAGCACTAACAATTCAGGGCACTACCCTTGGACCTATCTACCTCACCAAAGGTATTCACCAAAGACCTAGTGGTTCTGGTAGCACGACTGAGAGAGGAGAAAGTCCACATTTACCCCTTCCTTGATGACATACTGGTGAGAGCATCTTTGTATCACAAGGCAGAATTTCACCTGAGAGAGACGGTTCTGTGCCTGGAAGATCTTGGTTTCCTGATAAACGGGGAGAAGAGCCACATGACTCAGACATGGTGATGTGTCTACATCTGAGACCACCTCAGAGGGCATTTAGACCATATCAAGAGGAGTTTTCAACTCACTAATTTATCTGTTTGCCTCAAGACGGATGTGAAAAAACAGATGCAGTGGTGACTGAGGGAAGACAAATTCTTCTCAGGAGTACCTCTACAAGACCCTCGGAAGAACAATAACAACTATGGATGCCAGCCTCACAAGGTGGGGAACTCATCTGGGACACAGATTGGCACAGGGCCCCTGGACCCAGTCAGAAAGGAGCAGTTATATCAATCTCCTGGAGTTGAAAGCCATTCGTTTGGCCCTAGAGAAATTCCACCCCCACATCAGGTCGAGGCGTGTTCTAGTACAAACAGACAGTACTACAGCTAAAGTCTAAGTGAACCATCAAGGGGGCCAGGTCATTAGAGGCAGAAACGATTCTGCTCTTCTGTTGGACTGAGTTACACCTAATGTCCCTGAAAGCAGTCTACATCCGGGGAGTGCTCAACAGTCAAGCATACTGGATGAGCAGACAGAAGATAGACCTGAGCGCTATCACCACAAGACTTCCAGCTGATACTTAAAGAATTTGGCGTGCCAGAGATGGACCTGTTCACAACCAACAACCACCATAAGGTGCCCCGCTACCTCTCAAGAACAAGGGACCCAAAGGCATATGGGGTGGATGCCCTAACCCATCCATGGCCAAAAGCTCTCTTACACGCTTTCCCACCCATTCCTCTGTTCTTTAAGGTTCTTCAGTGGATGAGACAGGAGGAAGCCAAACTGATTCTGGTGACACCTCGATGGCCAAGGAGACCCTGGTTTTTGGACTTGATAAACTTGAGTGTTCAGGAATCCCTTCCGCTGTTGCTTCACCGGGACCTTCTGCCACAGGGCCCAGTCCTTCACCCAGACATGCAGTCTCTGCAGTTAACCACCTGGAAGTTGAAAGGACGTTACTGACCAAGGCAGGCTACTCAGGAAGCCACCTGAACACTCATTCCAAAAGTGTCCACCAACAGAATTTACGGAGCTACGTGGTCAAAATTTGGGGAGTGGTGCTCTTCCAATGGATGTAGTGCAGCGGAAGCAGGTGTGGGAGAGGGGCTCAGATTTCTTCAGACAGGTTTGGAAATGAGTCTGAAAGCAAATACACTACCAAGACAGATGGCAGCTCTTTGCAGCATCACCGCCTCTGGGGACCACCTCTCCATTTCATCACACCCCCATGTGAAGTTCCTACAGGTGGTTGATCTGCCCTCCAATTAGTCACCGATTCCTCACTTAGAGGCTGAACATAGTCCTTGGAGCTCTCATAAAACCTCCCTTTGAACCCCTGTCCAGGATACCCCAATGTTCCTATCCATTAAAACACTGTTTTTAGTGGTAATCACCTCAGCTAGGAAGGTCTGAGTTGGGAACTGTCTACCAACAGAGTTTACTTTGGCTCTTTTCAGATCCTGAACTTTTCTGCTGTTCTTTCTGTGCCTCGTTTTCAGTTTGGTTACAAGAGTTTTAATAATGTATTAGTTTTCATAAGTTTTTGGCTAGCTCTGACAGTCTTCTTGTCCTGGGGAGCTACAGGAGGATGGTCCCTTCTACTAACTGAGGCTGTCAGTCATTGGATCCTGCCTACAGTGAGCAAGGAGGGACAATCCCATTCGTCCACACTGCCTACTCTGCTAGGGAGGAGAACGGGAATTTGCCAGTAAGTGGAAATTCACTTTTTTCAAATAACTAAGAAGCTGCCATAAAGAAGATGAACAATAGTTGTCAATTGCACTGAGGGAAGGACAATAGGAAATGTTTATTCCAGAAAAGCATATTTAGGTTAAAATTAGAAAAACCTGGTCAGAAGAACAAGTTGCAGAGGAAGATTGTGAAATCTCCTTCACTAGAGGATTTTAAGAGGATGGATAAAAATTTGTCAGGCATGATTTAGGCTTAGTTAATCCTGCCTTAGTGGAGGAGATTGAATTTAATGATCCTTAAACTCATCACATACTATACAATCGCAGAAGTGGAAGAGACCTTATCACATTAAAATTCTAAGGGAAAGCGTACTCTACCTCCTACATGTTGTAGATGAGATGATTTGCAGTTCTGAATTATTCCTTTACAGCATTGGTCAAAATGTTTGCTGCAATTCCCTTAGAGTTCAAGTTTCTAGCTGAGTGGTGGTGTTTTTCTTGCTTGAGCAGATACAAAAATTGTTTTTTTACCATATGTACAGAATTACAATTCAGAGGGTTCAAGCATAGATGGACAGGTCTGTATGGTCTGAGATCACAAATTAGATATACATTTGAGTGAGCATTACAAAAGATAAGCAGTCCAAATGTAGGAATAATAAAATACGGCTGGTGTGTTTTCACATGTGGGTAGAATGTTTACATCTGAAGTCTATTCTTTTGGGAAGTTTAATCAAGTATACATCCTCTTAAACATTTTACTATGTTCATTATTCAACAGTAAACTGAAGCTACCTTTAAAAAGCAAGGATAGCTTCAGTTTACTGAATGGAAAAAACAACTTGGAATCCCATGCATAAGATTTATAATTTTCTTTCTCAAAATATTACAGTGGAATTCACTTAAGAACTTGCATAACTTGAAATTCTAGATTAATCAAATTAATTCATTTTCCCCAGCCTCATGTCAATGGGTATGTGTTGCTGCTTGATCTGGATAAGTAGAATTCTGAACCCTGATAACTGATTTAAAGGTGTATAATGTACAGCCACCCAACTAAAAATATCAAGACCTTTGAGCATATTAATGATTTCCTGGCAGCATGTGGTTAAAATACTGTGATATCCTGATGGAGGAGTCTTCTCATCAGGCAGGCCGGAGATAGGAGTAGAGAACATCAGTTCCCTCTGTTCCCAGCTCTCTGGACATGCAGATTTTCACTGACTGCCAAACAGAGCCATGTATCTGAAATCCTGTCAGTTCTGACTCTAGTTGAGCACTAGCTTTCCATCTCCAGCCCACCCCAAGACTCCCCGATTCAGAACTGAGAGGATTTCTCTCACACACACACACAGAGCTCTGCCCTGCTGTCTGCTCTGACTCTGCTTCTGAGGCATGGGAAGGGGTCTAGAGATGGAGAAACCTGGTGCTATTTTTCTCCAGCTCCATTTCCTTTTTTTTTCTTTTAAATTTTCTGAATGGGGAAAAAAAAGCAAGCACAAAAATATAGAAGCATAACAGGAATAACAGTAAGAATAACTATAGCTAGACTTACAAAGTGAGTTTGGGGGGGGAGGGATTAGGGGGGGAAGAAAAGAAAATCACTCCATACAACTAATGCTAGGGTCACACATACTGTGACTATTATTAGTCATAGTATAAATAAATAAATATTATTTTTATGCTGCCCCCTCATGCACAGCATCTCGGGGTGGCTAACAATATTTTAAAACAAATAATATTGTAAAATTTAACATTTAAAATAACCCATAATAAGAGAACGGAGCACCAGAATAATATGCTTGCGACGACTCATCCCCCTAAGGAGACGGGCTGCCGCATTCTGCACGAGCTGCAGTCTCTGGACCGTCACCAAGGGTAGCCCCACATGGAGCATGTTACAGTAGTCCAGTTTTGAGGTAATAAAAGCATGGGTGATCATGACAAGGTCCGAGTCCGAGACATACGACTTAAGTCATTGCGCAAGGTGTAATTGGTGAAATGCACCCTTTGTACAGCCGCCACCTGGGCATCCAGGCAGAACTGCAGATCTAGGAGCTCCCGCAGTTCTAAGATACCAGGAAAGGACGGACCCCCATCAATGATGGGGATGGTCACTCCCCCGACTTCCCCCCCCACAACCATCACCTCCGTCTTGTCAGATGCTACAACTTCAAGCGGCTCGCCCTCATCCAGTCCCCGACCGCTGTCAAACATCAGGTAAACACCAAGATGGCCGGCCTGGGTCTGATTTAAAAAGAGAGATAGTTGGGTGTCATCTCTGTGCCCAGGATATATGGACCTGGGCCAATGATGGAACTCGCAAGAGGGCGCTCTTGGCTGATCTGCGGAGGGACATAAGGAGGAAGGCGACCCATTTAGGGCTTTATAGGTCAAAGCCAGCACCTTGAATTGTGCCTGAAACACTGTTGGCAGCCAGTGCAGACACGGGGCTTTCCCACGTTACTAAATGCGCACCATTTGCCTCCATGAGAAACTGCAAGAGGTAAATGCTGTGTGGCTTCTTTCTCCTAGGAAAGCAAAGCTGCACAATTTTGGTGCCAATCTTGTAAAAGATGCAGAGCTGGAAAATCAGCTCTGTACCCTCCACATGATCGATCCCAAAGCCATGCAGCTTTGCTTTCCCACATGACAAAAGCTGCGCAGCATTTACCTCTTGCAGTTCATTGTGGAGGCAAATGGTGCGCATTTAGTAATGTGGGAAAGCACCCTCTGAAGCACCAGTGCAATGTGTTCCCAGTGACCCACTTCCATCAAAAGATGGACCGCCGCATTCTCATGCCATTTTTCCTTCCATAATTATATATTGTGTCCTACAGCTTCTGTTTTTGGTTAGGATGTTGTCCATTGCATGTTCCTGGAGTCGATTTTTATATCTTTCATGTCCGTATAAATTCCTCAGTGCAGTATTTGGAAGCCTCATTGATGAGTTATATGCACACTAATTTCCCTTAAACACAATTTACAGATAGGTAGGAAGACTATCAGCAGTCTGAGCAAGTATTTCTTAGTGATGAGTATTGCTACATTCAGCAGTGTCTTAATCTCTAGTAAGAAAAGTATAAACTTGTTTTTAAACTGTTATTGCTACACTGCAATAGCTCTTCATACCTTTTTTTTTAATTAGTGAGGAGCTTTCCTCTTCATTTCTTAATAAACTATCTTCTGCTGTTTTTCGTGCTGAATAATACATTTTTATTATGTTCCATCATTCTTCAATTTTTGGCAATTGTATCTTTTAAAGGATTTTTTTTTCTGGTCAAAATCAGCTTGTACTCGAGGAGGAGGTGAAGCTCGTCATTTCCCCCCTGCCCCCCCCTTTTTTTTTAAATTAAAAAAATATACACTGTACACATGTATTGGAGAAGAAGCTGTTTTCCTAAATCATTTTGCCTAACTAATGAGTGCTATTAATGACTGAAAAGAGCTATGCCTTCAAAGACTGAAATCAGTATAAAGTGAGCCGGCAAATTTCTGCCTGCTGGTAACTGTACAATTTTTATGGGACTCTTCAGAAACCTCCTCCAGGTGGTTTTTGTCAGTTTTCTCCTTCTCTTAATTGTGTGCTAGCCTATATTGTGTAGACGTACCAATATATTTTCCTTTTAAATCTCTTTTGATTGTGTATTAGATCGTCTTCAATGTATTGAGACTTTTTTGTTGGCCATGTTTGAGGTTACTTCATAGAACATATCAGACCAATAACTTTTGGCAGAACTTTTGCTTCCATTTTATTTTGGTCAAATTTGTGTTTGTGGCCCAAAAGTAAAGTTTGGTACATGGTATAATTTCCCAGGCAGTAGTTCACTGTTCAGGAAGAATCCAGCTGTATTTTAAAAAAAATAAAATCAAGTTGTTTAAATATTTTAAATACCTTTTCCTAACATAAACCTGTTTAAAACTTAATTCATGTCAATCTGGGTTATGACCCAAATTTACTATAATCTACCAAGATAATTTAAGTATATATTTTTAACATGCAGACTGAGAGTTCTCAACTTACGAAGGCTTGTTTTTCAATGGGGAGGAGAGGGTAATCTTTAATTTTCAAGGTTAAGTTTTATTAAGGTGGCTCAATTCATTGCATACTGCATCACCTCCATAATGCTATAAACACTTACCTGCCTTTATACATTGTTTGTAGCTACACAGTGGCCTGTCCAGTACTTGTGCGTGCCCTGTGCGCAAGGGTGCACGCATGACCGCAGCACCTGCACAACACGTGCAACCAAGTCCTGGATCGGCCCCATAGACTATAATGAATCCACGTGTAGTATGTAAAGCTAAAAACTTGTGTGAGGCTTAAGGGCTGAGTCTTACAAAAAATTCCTGTGCAAAACCGTGCACGCTGAGTACTTCCACAGAGATCAATGGCACTGCTGACCGAACTCATATTCAGCACTGGTGAAATCCTTAATAGAACTGAGCCTCAAGCAAGTATCCATATTCCTGATCCTGCCCTATAAAAGTCAATCAGACCTTTGAAATGGACTTCAATGAGAGTAGGAGCAAGTCATAAATCACTGCCTTTACAACAGCATAAATTCCAGTGGCCGTGATCCACAACCACTGACTCCAGAGTTGTTCCATTGACGTCTACTTGAACAACTCTGAAGTAAGTGGTTCGTGAATTGCAGCTGCTAGAACTTGTTGTCAAAACAAAGGGGCTGATCCCAAGCTCCATGCAGCACGCACGAGGCGCATGTATGCCTGCACATGCACGCAGCCCCACTATGGGGACTAAAGCGCACCCGTCTGCACATGGTCTCAAGTGTGTGGGTTTGGGATCATGCTCAAAGTGTTTTGTGACTTGCTCTTACACTCATTGAAGCTGACAGGGCTTCAATGAAACCACTTCAGCAAGTAGTTTTTGGATTGTGGCCAGTGTTTATTTTTTTCTAAATGTCAGTTTTTCTTTTCTCTTTATGCTCTTGTGCAGAAAAAAAAATTCTTGACAAAAATCATGAGCAAAAAGCTAATTTAATAAATATGAACTATGTTGTCACATAATGAAACCTATGCATTGTAGAAATGGAATAAATGTATATTAAGGTGAATGATAGCATGGGCACGTATAACTTCAGGCTATGGCCCAGAATGCATTCGTTCCGGTGGGGCTCTGCTAGTGCTAGCAAATTTAGGTTCTCGCCTATAGTCCATGTCTTCGCCTAATTAACAAAGTGAAGTACCAAACCTAGTGAAAAAGCTATGTATTTAGTTGAAAATATACAAATCTGCATCAGCCAATGGGTAAGCACATTTTTTGAGTAAAATCATTTTGAGGATAAATAGAAACATGGCTTCAAGTCAATTATTGAAGCCAATTTATTTGTCTTTGATTGAAATCAAAGTTACTTAAAGTTATTCCACCCTTGCCATTACCTATATTTCCCAAGGAAAAAAACTGGCATCATAATAAGGTAACAAGCAGTAGGATTAACATAACAGAAGAGCTGCTATATTGGACCAGACCAGAGGCCCATCTGTCTATATCTCATCTGTCAGTGACCAGTAGCAGATACTTCAGTAAAACGGTGTGAGAATCCGCAAGCCAGTTAAGGAGTGATCACTCTCGCATACCTGTTGTTTATTCCGTTAAACAAGTTTTAGGCACATGCTTAGTATTAAGTTTCGTTCCCTTCCCTAATCATGTTGGCTAGTAGCTTTTGATGGTGGTGGTCTCCACAAAGTTTGTCGAGTCCTTTTTTTAAACCTACATGCATGCACCATTGGCTTTCACATAGCAATGAGTTCCACAGGTCACTTGCGCAATCTGTCACAAAGTACTTCCTTTGGTACTAAACCTGCTAGGTTGCCTTTAAGTTTCATTGAGTTCTCTCTACCTGTTATATTTTGAGATATAATTGTAGAGCAATGCGAGCGACTCTATACTAAGGCTTGCTTGCATTCTCTGTTAAAATCACAAAAATTCTTCTTGTTATAAAATCAAGATTTATCATATATCTGTGAAATTTTGCAGGGAGGGGTCACTTGCATGAGGGGTAGAAACTGTCCAAATGGATGCGTTTTATACGAGTTTGAAAATTGCAGACAAAACTGGTTGTTTTCTGGGTTTTGCGACCAGTTTCTTGATGCAGAAAAATGAGTTTGAAGTTATTTATCAGGAAGTATAGAGGTCTCAGAAAATTCAAGTATGCATTGTAATGATTTCCTGAGTTTGGATTTTTAAAATCTATTGTGTAGTTTTCAAGTTATGATGTTTTAAAGTTTCCATATTATTGTATGGAGAGAAAGTTATGTTTCAGATGTTTTGTGCTTGAGCAAGAGAAAACACAGGGCAAAATACGACATGTGTAGTGCAGTCGTGAGATGGTGCACGCATGGAGCCACAAATAGGCCACATCACAGCCCCAGTCAGCTGCTTCGGGTCGACCTAGTGGGGGGGACAATTCTTGCTGAGACCAGCTGGGGTAGGACAGGAGCCAAACACCAGGCTTAGTTGCCATCTGCTGCGTCCGCCTGGACCAAAGCGCTGGTCAGCAGCTGAGGGAATCGATAAACGCTAGGACAGGGAGCAGCAGGAGCAGTGTCTCCTCTTACCTGTGGGGTGGGGGAGCTGTGCCTCCACGTCCTTAACAGTAGCAATAGCAGGAGGAGACAGTGAGTGAGGAGTTGGGCTGTGCATAAGGATGGGCACTTGGAGGGAATTAGAGATGATCCGGATCTTAATTCTGTATTTAACTATGGATCCATGTTACAGATCCATAATTAAATCAATTAAAAATAAAACAAAATAAAAAATAAAAATAACTACACGTGTTGAAAATAGCCACCGAACCATTCTGCGCATGCGTGGCCTTTTACAAATGGTAACTGCAGTGTCACTACCATTTTGGGAAAGGCCAGCTGATTTGCAAATGTGTAAAATGGCCACTACGCATGTGCAGACTGACTGCCCTTTTCGAAAATGGTGGCGACACTGCCACCGCCATTTTGGAAAAGGCCACACATGCGCAGAACAGTCAGGCAGCATTTTCACAGTCAGGCAGCACTTTCACATGCGTGGCTATTTTCTCTGAGGGGAGTCAGGGCTAGTGAGTCAGAGTGGGGTGTGTGTGTTGGGAGCCAGGACTCTTGAGTTCTCTGGGAGGGAAGTGGGGGCTAGCAGGTTAGAGCAGGCGGAGGTGGAAGTGTTCAAGGGCGGTGGGGGTTAGTGTAGTTCCCTTTCTAAAAACAAGGAAATTCTAGGATCAAAAAACCTTCCGTTGAAGAGAGGAATTAAAACTCTTACAAATTTACTTGTGTTCCAGAAAGCATGGAAATTGTAAATTAAGGCTCTTGCCATAACTTGCACACTTATAAACAGTAAAGACATTGTACAGTCTCATGTATTGTGCTCGCTTACAACTTAGGCTCCATGCCCCCACACTTTGCCTTGGTCTTTCAGCCCCATCCTCTTCCTCTGCAGGTTGGGGACAACACTAAAGCTGGGGTCAACAATGAAGCATCAGCTTTCTGACCCCTGCTTTCCCTATATGCTTTCATATCTGAGAGACCGCCTCGGATCCTGGGGCGATCCTTGCAGTCCGCCGGCGGCACCTTCTTGGAGGTCCCCTGGGTTAGCCTGGGGGCCACAATGGAGAGCGCGTTCTCGGTGGCCGCGCTACAGCTGTGGAACTCCTTCCCAGAGGAAGCTCGACTGGCCCCGGGTCTGTTGGCCTTC
This sequence comes from Sphenodon punctatus, assembly GCA_003113815.1. Lineage (NCBI taxonomy): Eukaryota > Metazoa > Chordata > Lepidosauria > Sphenodontia > Sphenodontidae > Sphenodon > Sphenodon punctatus. Next base: position 1,973,849 of record QEPC01012832.1, read on the forward strand.
CGCCAGGTCTGTAAGACCTGGCTGTTCGTCCAGGCCTTCAGGGAAGGGAGTAGGTAGGGTAGGGGAGAAGGGGGGTGTTAGTTTTTCACTGTTATCTTACTTAACTGGTTTTCATTTACCTTTTTGTCTGGTTTTTTTATTGTATTTACTGTTTTATTATTTTAAAATGTGGGAGTTGTGAGCCGCGCCAAGCCGTCTGTTGATGGGAGGGGTGGTACATAAATTTTAATATAAATAAATAAAATTGAGTTGGGGAGACTGGGACAGCTGAGTACTGAGGGGCTGTACATAGGGGGGAACAAGGTTGGTGGATGATGTGTTCCGGGAGACAAGATTGGGGATAGCTGGGCAGTGGGGGAAAATGTGTATTGTGAGGGGGAAGCCTGATGTTGGGCGGGGGGGAGTGTTTATGGTGGACAAGACTGAGAAATGGGTGGTGTGTATCCACCAACAAGGGGGTGTGTGTGTGTTTGTATAAGGAGGGGGTACCCAGGTGCTGGGGGGTATACATGGGAGGAAAAGGCTGAGATGGGCGATGTGTTTGGGGAACAGCCGGGATGGGGGCAAAATGTATGTGTGTGTTTCATATGTGCTTTCAGCTGGGGTGAGGACAACTTGATACCTGATGGGAAAGCAGATGGCAACCAGTCCTCAGTCAGGAGCCACAGATAGCCAAATCCCTTTCCAATTACAGTATAGTACTCCAATGACGATATACTAGGACAAATATTGCCTGCCCAACAGTGTAGGAAGCAGATGCACTTGAGCTGCTGCCTGAGAGGAGAGCTATAAATGAAGGAGAAATTGTGGCTACAGTGGAGACAGGGATCAAATCGATAATATTGGGGCAGGGAGGTACTCGCTGTCCCCAACTTGTAGAAGAAGAGGATTGGGGCTGAAAGACCAAAATGAAGTTGTAAGCGAGCATAATGAGAGACTGTACAACGTCTTTATTGCTTACATGACTCGCAAGTTAAGATGGGCACCTTAACTTATCATTTCCATTATCTTTGTAACAGGGCCAACCCCAGACATGTGCCACCTGTGCAGTCTTGCATGGCCCTGTACAGCTAGCCTGAGCCCTGTACCTTGCTGAGGGCGACAGTCAGCTTCCCTCCCTGAATAAGTTTTTCTGGTGCCCTAAGCAACCCGTTGGCAGCTGCAGCTGGCAGAGCTACCTGTTCTGAGCAGCCCGTGGCTAGCCGCGGCTGCAAACCTCACTTCCTTAACAGCACCACGTGGCTAGGAAGGAGGTGGAGCCCAGCAAAGCAAGCTAGCCTTCTGAAGCAGCACCACACCACGCCAGCAGCACGAGGAGAGGAGGAGCTTCTCAAGCCGAGCGCGAGGGGAGAGAGCAGCGTAGAGGCAGCTGCAGTAGGTGGGTAGAAGCGGACAGAGAGCAAACTTCAAAGCCGGCCCTGTGGCAGGGGCCAGCCATGACCTTCTTCCTTTGTTCCAGCCAGCCACGAGGGCCCACCAGCCTTTTCTCCCTCCCCGGCCTTCCCAGTTCTGAGGTCCTGGGCTTCGAGCCACAGCCTTCCCCATTCCAGCAGCCACGTGAAGCCACACACAGCCCTGCCCACAGCAGCGGTACAGAGACCAAAAAGGGTCCTGCCTCCCCTTCCATCAGGCACCAGCAGCCGCTAGCCCCCCAGTGACCGAGCAGCAGTGCAACACCTGGCCAATTAGCAGGAGCACCAGCCCAAGACAGAGGCAAGCGAAGCCCCCCCCCCTCCTTCCTGAGGAGGTGTGAGTGATGGGGGTAAGGGGGTTTGGTGAGGAGTGAGTGGAGCGGGGGTGGAGAAACTGAAGCAGGGCGCAATTGCTGCTGCTGTACCTGCAAAAGGTGCATTGGGACTGGGGGCCCTTTTGGAGGCTGGGGGATGAGCCGGAGCATTCCCCATCTGCCTCCCCAGCTAGGACCTCAGATCTTCTCTACACTCCCCTGGAGAGCAGGATGTCCTTATCCTTCCCGTTAGCTAGCCCCTGCCCTTCTCCCCCGCATCTTCCTGCCTCTGGTCTTTTTCCATGGGGCTTTTATTTTCCCATCCTCTTGGTTTGGGATCAACCTTCATCACTTCCCTGGGGAGAGGGGTGGGGTCTCTTCCCCACTCTTGCATAGTTACCAGTACAGTGGGGTAGCCACATTAGCTACTTTGAGTTTTGTCCCCACACTCTACTTTGAAGTTTGAACTTGGAATCTTAAGGCTTTTTCCATGTAATTCTTTTTCTTGTTTACTGGTTTGGGAGCTTTCAGTTTGTAGGAAGGACTGAAAGTGCTACATCTCAGGGGTGGGGTATATTTTCCTGGACCCTCCCAGGGACCAACTGCAGAATTCATGGCAGGTGTGCATTTTAGGATTCCACACAATGCTGTTGGGATTCCTTGCATGTTCGTATGCCTTTCTTTCAATGCCACAAGGTGGGTGTTTCGTGCCCTCTCCTGAACTGTGCATGCCTCCTTGCCTTCTATAAAACTATGCAGCATTAATCTTGTGCCATTTAGGATTTCACATAATCCAGTTGGGTTTGCAGCATTTTCTGTGCATTTATGGCCTGTGCATTTCAGATACTGTAATGTTGCTGAATTGTACCTTAAGTAAGGTATTGGAAATTTCTGTAATCTGGGCTAGCTGTTATGGTACTTCTGTTTTCTCTGCTATTGTGCTCCTGCCACTGAATCCATTCAGGTTATTGAAGACAGGTCCTTGACCAGTGGGCTTACACTCTAAGAAGAACAAGCCCTGTTTGCCCCCATTTTGGTGTGTCTCTCTTTGAATGCCACGTGGTGGGTATTGTGTGCCATTCCCTCCCTGTCTTGGCAGGAGGGGAACTGTGGGAGGAAAGTTGGGAGGGGCTGGGGGAGCACTCCATGGGGGATGTTGAGGCAAACTGTGGAGTGGAAGTGGTGAGGGGAGGCTGTGTGTGGGAAGCTAAGGTGTAAGTGATGGGACTGATAAAGTGAGTGTGCAGCTATGAGGGCACATTATGTAAATTATGCAAATTAAACCCCACATCAAGACTTCGCTTATGGCCCTACAAACCTTAGGGCCAGCCCTTTTTTGTAGATAAGTGAATTTGTAAAAACCTTAACTCTTCTATTAAACCACAGGTTTTTTGATCCTAAAATAAATAACCGTTCCTAGTTTGCTTTCACCACACCATGCATGACTTGACATACATACATCATCTACACCTCGGTGGATTCCTTTCTAAATTGAAGAGTCCTAATATTTTAAGCCTCTCTTCATTTGAAAGCTATTTCATGCCACTTTTTTTGTCCTTCAGTGTTTCCATTTCCACAGGGGAACCAGAATTGCACATAGTGTGCAAGGTATGCGTGCACTTTACATAGTGGCACTCTGTTATTTTCTGTATTATTGTGGAGTTCTGCACGGTTCTGTGTTTTCCCCTCTCCTGTTCAACGTGTATATACAGCCGCTCGGCGAGGTAATCGGGGGGTTTGGTGTGCAGTGTCATCCGTATTCTGATCACACCCAGCTTTATCTCCCCTTTTCATCTGACTCAGGCCCAGCAGTCTCAGTTCTTACTCGATGTTTGGCGGCTGTGGGGGACTGGGTGAGGGCTAACCGACTGAGACTGAAGCCTGACAAAAAGGAGGTGGTGCTGGTGGGCAAGGCGCTGGGGTTAGCATCCCCCATCATTAATGGGGTTTGCCCTCCGCTGGTCTCTCAGGTGCGGAGTCTGGGGGTGCTCCTCGATTTGCAGCTCTGCCTGGATGTTGAGGTGGAGGCTGTGGCGATGAGCGCTTTTCGCCAATTACATTTGGTACAACTGCTTCAGCCGTATGTCTCGGACTCCGACCTGGCCATTGTCATCCATGCTTTTATCACCTCTAGACTGGACTACTGTAACACACTCTACGTGGGCCTACCCATGGTGACAGTCTGGAGGCTGCAGCTGGTGCAGAATGCGGCGGCCCATTGGTCCTGGTGGGACTGGGCCACCAGGAGCACATTACACCAATTCTCCGATCTCTGCACTGGCTGCCTATAGTCTTCTGGGCCCAATTCAAGGTGTTGGTGCTTGCCTATAAAGCCCTAAACAGCCTAGGACCTACCTATCTGCAGGATCGCCTCACCCCCCGGGCTCTGGATCGGCCCCTGCTGTCATCCTGGGGTGCCCTCCTCAAGGTCCCCTGAGTCTTCCAGGGGGCCAGAATGGAGAGGGTATTCTCAGTGGCTGCACCGAGGCTGTGGAATTCCCTCCCGGTGGAGGCCCGATTGGCCCCGGACCTTCCCTCTTTTCAACGAGGTTTCAAAACCTGGCTGTTCTGCCAGGTGTTTGGTGGGGGAGGAGGGGGGAATGGGGGCGGGATTTTAATCCTCCTGCTATGAGTTGTTTTACTTATTTTAAAATTATTGTTGTTGTAAGCCACCCCGAGCTGCTGTATCAGGAGGGGCAGGGTATTAAAGCTTTTAAATAAAAATAATATTTCTGTCCCTTTCCTAATAATTTTTAACGTAGTTTACGTATTTGACTGCTACAGTGCTCTGGGCGGGCATTAACAGCAAACCATCCATGATGTGAATATTTCCTGTGGCTGCAATAGGGTTAGAGCCAGGGTCCTGAGCAGACAGCATCAGCACCTATATTCAGTTTCCGAGCATCTCTCATCATGAAGGACAAATGTTGGAAATGGCTCAATGAGAATTAAACTTTGGACCCTTGGTTTATGAGATAAGAGTTCTAATTTCTGCTCCGGTAGAGTGTCTTCTCTTGGGTCTCTATCATGAAGGATGGAAGGACACCTAGAGCAACGCACTTGCTCTCCTTTACAGGGGGATTTACATTGAGAAGCTGAAGTTATTTTGCCTCTGACATACATCACCCTTCCTGTCAAATGACAGCCTCAATGCAAAGGAAAACTTTATTTTAATGAAATCCATCCTTTTAAATATAAAAATAATACTGGTTTGAATGTTTTCTGTTTTCTTGGAGATTTATAAACACAGTTATATCCCATTTCTGGTGGTATCTGTTCTTTTGAAATGTATGGGTAAGCGGAAGGTTCATTTTTTAAATGTATAATTTCTTGTTGCAGTATTCTACATGATACATTGATGGAGATACCTTAGAAAATGTCCATTTACCACCACCTTGTAAAGTAAGGTGTTTGTAGTATTCCTCCTGAGTATTGTGAGCATATGCTTACACCAGTAATACCCTATCTACTGATAAAAGGGGCAGTTCTAAGAGGAGCACACTGCATGTGTTTGTATCTATCTTGATTATTGACAAGAGGATTAAGGAGGGATTTTTGGAGAAAGTTTCACAACAGTGCACAGTACCACCAGGAACCTGGTATCTCAGAGTGGAATTTAGGGGCAGGTGACCCAGGCAACCACTGTGGGCGCTGGGCTCAGGGGGCACTTGTCACGGGCTATCTACTAAACTGTAAGGTATTAAAACACTGAACAAATGGCAGGGGTCCTCACCTGGGGTGCCATTTGGTCTAGGGTCGGCCCCGATCTCTAGGGTTCCCTAATCGTTTGCAGTGCCTAGAGGCTTAGAACAAATGTCACATGGCCCCGCTGTTGGCTGACGTGGCATTGAGAATCACATAACAAAAATCCAGTTCCATCTTGTCAAAAGAAACAAACTTCAAGATTGCACAGATCTGAGTATTTGTGAACATGAACTGAAGGAAATGATAGGAGCTTCGCTGAAGGGAGTTCACACCCAGCAACGTGCCTCTTTTAGGAATGCAAGATGCCCATCATATAGAGACTGTTGAATACTCTGGAGATTCTCAGAAATTTGATGAGCAGAGTACCAGCACTAATTCAAACAGACAAACCAAACAGTGGCTTATTGCATAAAGAGGAAGAACAGGGTCAGCTCTCTGCTGGGCACAAGTGTATAAATTGGTCAATACGTGGAGAGACCAGAAAGCAGCATGCCTTGCTAGAAAATATACCCGTGTAGGAAGGGAGAGTCTTGTTGATGCACCCAGCTGTAGTTCATACACAAGAAACTGGTAATTTTTCTTTCAACTGAAGAACCCTAGGTGGATCGCTTTCCCACAAGAGTGAACTGCCTGCAAGAGAATATAGACATAATGGCAGCATGCATTCACTCCTTTTTGTACAAGGAGGAGGGGAGCAATTCATGTTTGGCTATTCATGTTTCATATTTACTTCTAGTAAATAATTGTTTAACATTACTGAAGAGTAAAGAAATCCCTATTCATGTGCATTCTCTTTGTTCTTATAGGGGTCACAAGCGTAAACTAGATGAAGAGGATGCTGCCAGTGAATCCAGCAAAGAGTCCAGCAATGAAGATGAGGAGGGAAGCAGCTCAGAGGCAGATGAAATGGCAGCAGCACTTGAAGCTGAATTGAATGACTTTATGTGACATTCAGGAGAGGGGATTTGTAGTAGTTTTACTTCTTGTTGACAGATCAGACTTCACATGAGCCCCTTATGTCAGTACTCAACTTTTTTTTCCTTTCCAAAAGGTGTATGTATATTTTGAAAGCAGCACAAGAAGTGACATGTTATTTTACAAAATCAGAAATAGATGTTTTTAAGGTGTTTTACTAAAGGAAAATATACTTTTTTAAAAGAAAAGTATTGAAAGGGGACTTGGTGTGCTATGCCAAAGACATGAGCTCTGTGGAACTTTAATATACAGGATAGTAGTACAAAGACTTGTGATTGAATGTTTGAAAAATATTGCAACCTAGGGTCTTGGGTAACAGGCTACATAGGAATGGAGGAGACCTAGGGAATATATTGCATGGATAATGCAGCAGGATTCTGATGTTCTGGTTATGCTTTTTCCACACTGAAATGCTATCAAATATAAAAGGATTTTTAAAATAAAGAACAATTTATATTTGTATAGAAATTGAGAATGTGATATGCAAGCTTTGTGAGCTCTGCACTTGACCTACCTGTCACTTGCTTCTAAGAAACTATATTAATTGAGTTCCATATTTTTAAGTTAGGCCCTTTTTACACAGGGTGCACCCCGGTCCATGTGCGGTGAGTGGGGGGGAGGGTTCAGACAGGGCCCACACCTATCCTCCCGCATCACCACAGACAGAGGAACCTGGGTTTTTTTCAGTGCCTCCGTGTGTGGGGATGCGTGTGTGCAGGAATACGGAACGCGCACCCCCACCCCCGTGGGATTTACATGGGCGGCACCCATGCTAGGACACCCTGGGTGTTCTAGTGTGGGTGCCACCCGTGTAAAATGGGCCAAACTTTGTGGACTAATTGGGTTCTTTAGGAGACCACGTAGATTTTTAACTTTGTTGCTCTGTAATCTGGAATTCTAGCACATTGTCTTGTGCGATCCTGTATTGCCATCAGGAGCTTGTTCATCCATTTGTGTTGTTCTTGGAAGGAATGACTGCTAGTTCACACTAGATAGGGTTTTATTTCTTTGAGAGAACTGATGTAAAGTTTTTGTATATTCTATTTCATATTTGACCCACAAAACAGATTTTCTTTCATTTAATAAAAATCCATTTTGTAAATTCTGTTTCCATTTAATGGGTTACAAAAACCAATGGCTTTATATTGCTTGCTTCCACTGAATAAGAAGCACCTTATAAGTGTTTTATCCTAAGTGAAAACAATTACATATGTGATATGGAGAAACAGCAGATACAACAGGACACATTGACCAAACACAGAACATTTACAAAACAATTTTATTTAAAAAAAAACTTTTATACAGATTATCTAATGAGATGATGTTTTTTGTTCTTAAGTGGCTTTTTGGCAGGGTGTGTTGGTTTTTAAGTAGTTTCACTGAAGAGGTTCAATAGTGCAAATATTTTCTGCACATTTTTCATTCCTAAAAGCCTAAACACATTGAACAGAGGAGAGAGAGACAGGGCTAATATGCTATATACATTTTTCCAACTTTAAAAGGAAATGCATTTCTTGTACAGCAAAATATATGTGGTATATGTATGGTACACACTGAGAATTTTGTTATACTCCATTTCTGCTAGAACCTTTGAGGTCCCATACTACTATTAAATTGGAGTCTCAAATGTTTTCCTTCGCTATTGAGCATTCTACAAACAGCTGTTCCCTCCTGCTGTACCAAAGATCAAAAGTTAAGAGCTGAAATAGCAATCTTAACTTTTGAAGACTGAGATCGCAATCTACAAGCCACTGACTCTAGAACAGCCCCACTGAAGCCCCAGACTGAATATATCACTAAACTGATCTCTTTGGACATCGCAGCGATGCCTGTGCTGATTATCAAGACTGCCTTGATTTTAGATAAGCTCCAGAACAAATTGTATAGGCTCGGTGCAACTGAGGTTCAGAGCTGGTGTATTATGATCCAATTGCAGCACAGGGAACAGAAATCTTCTTTATATTATTTATTTTTATTTATTTAATAAATTTATACCCAGCCCCTCCTGCAAAGCAGCCCCGGGCGGCTTCCAACAAGTAAAAACAATAAAGTGAATAGCCTCAGCCCATGCTTCAGTACCAAAGGCAACTTAATTTTAAGCCAGCATAAAAGGAAGGCTATGCGAGATTAAAATGTTCTGCTAGAAAATAGTACAAAACTATTTCCTAAATACTGGGGATTCTTCTCCCAAATCTCATTGTTTAGAAGCTGGCTGTCTGCGGTTGGAAGCTACATGTCTTGACCTCCTGTCTTGATTGCAGCCCATCGCTGGCCTAGGTTTTATGTCTGGGGCTGCTTCTGCATTTTAAAACCAGGTCTGTTTCACACACCTGCTTCTTACCTAGAGAAGGAACATGGAGCACAGCGGGTTTAGGAAGCAGGCTTGCAGAATCCAGGGGCCTCACTGTAAGGGAGGGAAAACTATGCAGTGGGTAGTTGATTAACCTCCTTCACACAACCACCTCACAGCAAGGGGAAAGAATGTGCACTGCAGTGGGTTTGTGAAGCAAGCTTGCTGCATCCAGGGTTGATCTACATGTCATCACTTGCTAGACCATTGATCCCCTCTCTATAGAACTGTGATGTATTCTGGCCCATTAACATTAACAATAGGAAGTCATTCATTTTCTGCTATAACTGCTAGTAGAAAGTAATGACTTTATAAAACCTGTTAGCAAAAGAAGACTTCAGTATTATAATGTCCTGATCCATGGCTACAAACTCATACTTTCTAGTGCAGAAATATTCATGTTTCCCACTTGAGGATGCATTTTAGTATTCAGTACTGTCAGGATGATGATGACAAAAATTAGGTAATTTCCAAAAATTTCAAGGTGTTAGATTAGGGGATATATTCAGGGCCGGCCTTAGGCAGGAGCAATAGAGGCAATTGCCTCAGGCCCTGCACTTTGGGGGAGCCCTACAGGAAGCACTGGCCATCAAGCCCGTCATTGCTGATCCTCAGGTGACCCAGGCGCCCCAACAATGCTGCTGCTGCTGCCGCTGCCGTTGCTGCAGGCCCTGCTACCACTCCTGAGGTTTGTGGCAGTGGCAGGTGTCTCACAGGGCCCGGGAGAGCTGTGTCATGTAGCAGCAGGAGCTCCTGGGTTTATGGACCACTAGATTGTGCTGGGGCAGGGAGGCAGTGCCTGACCTTCAGGATGGAGTGCTGCAAGTGGATGGAACAGGACCCACCCACTTGCAGAGTGCTTGGGCAGACCTGCAGGGCTTGCCTCAGCTTGACTTAGTCAGCCAGCCAGCCACCCACCCCCAGTAAGTTCTGGAGGCTCCTGGAGCTCCTGCTGCCACCCAACACAGCTCCGCATAATAAGAGTAAAGAAAGGAATAGGATTTTGATTGCAATGATGCAGGTGAATTGCTAAACCTGCAGTGGAGTCAGCTTACAGCCCCTAAGCCGCCCATCACACCCACACAAACAGCACCCCCTCTCTCACACACACCAATAGCCCATCACATGCACAAACCCAGCTTCCTTCTCGACACAACCAGAAACACACACACACACACAGCCAGCCACCTCGCTCTTGCACGCTATTCATTCCCTCAAAAGGACCACCCTATTGGGTCAGACCAAGGATCCACAAAAATAGCTTCTATATATTCCTAAGCAAGCACCAGACTGACTATTGTTCAAGTGTGGTCATAGTGGTCCTGAACTTTTATTTTTGCCCTGGGTCCTGCAAATTTTAAGGCTGGCCCTGGATACATCGAATACAACATGGGATAGAACCATTTGAAGGAATTGGCACCTGTATTAGTGCTGTATTTAATCTTCAGGATGTAGGGTACTATTGACAGAGGTGAATGTTAGCAAACTTCTTTTTCTTGTACAAGCCAAGGGTTTTCTTTTAAGTGTTGAACTAGTGAGATCTCATTCTTATAATATTCCTTCAGGCTGAGAAATACACAGCTGCACAACCACCATGCAGCTCTGCTCTGAAAAGATTAGCATCTGCTCCAAGTCGCCTGGAATAGAAAAGAGGAAAGAGCATCCTTATTGCTAATTAATGTCAGCAAAATGGGAAGTCAGAACAGTTCCCTGCAAAAGCTTTATGTAACCACCCTTGCTCAAGCTGTTCAGCTACAAGATGAAGAATCCCCTGTGATGAAGCACAACTTGAGCTTCTTTAGAACATATCACCTGTATCTTTATACCATAAGTAATTTTAAAATATGTGCCATGGCTTTTGCCTCAGACTAGAATACCAACTTTACTTCTGAATGACTTTCCTGTAGTTCAGCGTGCACCACTTTTTTCAGTGTGAGAGAGAGGCTTTTTGACTTAGTGCTTTCCTATATTCAGCCTGGTCGCGACAGACTGGGATAATGTCACCTTTTGAGGAAGCACAGTTCCCTCAAATGTAAATGCCATCCAGATGAATCTCGAAGGACAGTCATTACCAGTCTCTGGCTGTCATGTGGAGTGTTAAGCTAGAGCCAGCGCCTTATGAAGACAGATTGAGTGATCAGAAGTTGGGTTATTCTTGGGGGGGGGGGGGGGGTTGTTTTTAATGTCCTGTCTCCCCCAGGGTTTTCCGTAATGCCAATCAGCATAACGTGTAGCTCTTGTGTTGGCAGAGGCTGCTAACCGCATGTGAGCTAATTGCATATGAAGTAGGAGCTGAGGTGATTCCCATATTTGTGAAGTTTGTAAGGCTATTAGGAATGAAAGGTACCATATGAAAATTATTTTTTTCCTTTTTCCCTTATTTATTATTACAAACATTTGATTAAAGTGGTACTTCCCAAACGTTTGGCCATATGAGATTCCATTTAGAGACATGAATATAATCAGGGCCACACGTATTCTGCATTTTTCCCATTGGCAGCAATGGTGGAAACGTAGAGTACACGAGGCTCTGAATATAATCACCCAACCCCAGGCAACACAAAAGCCATCCCGCAAAGTATAGCAATATCCATCGGGATCACAAACCCATCTGCAGATAGTGGGAACCTCACTTGGGATTCTGACCCTCTATGGTAAGTGCTCTGTGGTCTGGCTCTGAAATAAACCAGCATTTGGTGAAGTACTCCTTTATCATTGGGTGAACTATACCTGCTGTAATATTAGTATCCACTGTAGGTTATTCTACAGTTACAGGACAACTTGCTAAAGCCCCTCATGTACCACCAAGATCAGCCGGAGCATCCTCTTTCAGGTACCATCTACCCAGCAAGGTCCATACAGCGAGGGCAAGTAGAGACTTTCAGTGGCTGCCCCACAATGATGAAACTCCCTTCTCTTGGAGGGTTCCTCTAAGCCTGAGCCTGCTCCTCTGCCCGGAGCGATGCAAGACCTTTCTTTTTGGCCAGGTGGGGTTTGGAGGATGGTGGGTTAGGAGATTTTACTTTTATTTAGTTTTACTTGTGTGTTCTAATATTTTAGGGGTTACAGGATTTTATTTGGTTCTATTATGTGTATTTTGAATATGTTTTTGTGTATTGTAACTCGTCCCGAGCCTTCTGGGAAGGGTGGGATAAAAATGTGAAGAAGTTAAATAACAGCGCTAGTATCGCAAAGTTCACGGAAACCAAGTACGAGTCTGGATTCTACAGTTAGGAGAGCTCAATAGAGAGAAATTCAAAGCCAGATGCTGCTACCAATCAAGGGCATTCTCATTTTTGTGCTGTATACTTCGCTTGAGATGTCTGAAATAAGTTAGAGCCCTTCAGGCCACCTGACGTATGGTTTTCAGGAGGTAGCCATTTCATTTCCCATCAAGGAACCCAGAAGGTATTGCACTTGCTTTACATAAGAGAGTGCAGCCTTACGGTCACTGATGTTTCTTGCAAGTTAGACATCAGATTCTTCTTCAGAGGTTTCCATGTATTCCCCTTGTAGGAAGTTTTTTCACCCAGTCTCAGCATGGAACCATCATGAAGGGAATTCGCTGGGCCGGTCTTAGAATTTGTGGGACCCAGGCAAAAATAAAATGTGGGGCCTCCATGGCCCCATTCTCTCTAGCTCCACCCTTTTAACAATTGACAGTCTGGTGTTGTCTTACAAAAACAACGATTGTTGTACGTTTCATGCACACAGGCTTTCCCACGCATGTGCATACATGTTCTCTCCCACTTACTGAAAGTGAGACGGGGGGGCAGGGCCCCACAGGAAGTAGCCACCTGGGGGCTGAGAGTCATGCTCAGGGAGAGGGGGCAAATTCCTTTCAGCACCTTCACTTGGAGAAGAGCAACACAGAGTCCCAGGGCAAACTTTTGCAGCCCAGCCACATTGCACCGAGAGGAGCAGGGGAGAGAGAACTCCTTCACTGGCGCTAGCCCCCTGACGTTGGGCACTTGCAAAGTGGCCCATAAGCCCCGTCTCAGCAGTAGAGACTCTCCATGATGCGTTACAGTCCCGCCCGACTCCCCAAAGTTGGAGAGAGGGGTGGGCCACGGGAGCAAGCAACAGCAGCACTGAGGCATGGCAAAACCACCCCGCCTTTCCCAGCGCTAGGTACAGCCACGTGGCTGCTGTCTCGTCTCTTCCCACCATTATGTCATCTCGGATGACTTCCTGTGGGTGATTGAGATTGACAGTGGCGCAAGGAGGGAATGGGCCAACCCTGGGCTTTATACCAGCTTTTATATTGCTGGTAAAAAAACTCAGCAACCGGCCTCAGGATCCAAGAACCTACTGTGTCAGTTAAATACCAGCCAGGTGGCAACCCTAGAAAGGGCCCTGCAGAAATAGCCCATCTCAGGGCCTCAAGAGAGTGCTTTGTAAGTTCATCGGTGTGTATTACTGTTTTAGAGAGGGGAAAGATATATAAAAGTATTATAAAATACAGTATAACTTCAGTATGATGAACCCATATGCAGTCCAAAGGAAAAGTTCATTATGTTGGGACGTTTGCTATAATAGAGACTGGCAATATGCAATTGACATAAATAGTCAATGTTGGGGTTGTTTTAAACAGGTTCATTATAAGTAGGGTTTGCTATATTTCAATAATCAAGCTGGAGTTAGCCTTTTGGATGGCAACAAAATACATGGGATTCAGGAAATGTGTGTGAGCTGTACCTAGTTTTCAGTTACTGACAGCCATATGATAAGAAATTGAAAATTCATATAATCATAGTGTTCAGTAATTTAAAAAAACAAAATGCTAGTAGATGCATAAAGGGGCCCTTCATTAGTTCACCTCCTTTTCAAGATAGTTTTTTGGAAATTTTTTGTAATATGTTTACAGAAATGACCCAGATTCCAGTGCTGGGGCTTACTATGTTTGAAAAGTCATGTCTCCTCCATATAAACCAATGCTGTTAGGAAGCCATCTCCCTGACCTACTTCTGTACATTAATTCCTCAATGATAACCTGGTGCCAGGAAGGCACACTCTTAGAGCTAATGTAAAAAGCAAAAGCTACTTATATTATCTAAGCTAAGCTGACCATTCAGTGCTGCTTTGACTAACACAACTAGGCATGGAAGCAGCCATAGAATACAGCAGAAAAACTGCCTTATTAAGCTATCATCTTGACATAATCTAATCCCCAGAGGAGTCTGATTTCTTGTGCTCTGACAACTAGAAAGAAGAAACATGTTCCTTGTAAGATCCATAGCTTTACTCTTTCTTTCCTGCTTGTTTCAAGCAGTGCTTAAAAATAACTCTTTTTATTAGGGAAAAAAATGTGAAAGCATGTTACAGCTCTATGCCCGGGCATCTCATGATGCCTGTGGCAACATAATGAGGATGTTAGAAGAAGGCGATGCCCAAATCTTCCTTTTCTCAAGAGCTACTCGAAGACGTTCTTATTGCCAGGAGGTCAGTATGATTAATGTGGATTCGGATTAATCTGTTGTGAATTAGTCCGCATCAATCCTCGCTCTGCCCGTGCACTTGTTGCGGATCTGGAGTTGTGGCTACCCACCCCCATGGGGTCCTGGCATGTACATACCGGCCTTGGAGGACTTGTTTAAAGCTCCTCTGACCTGCTGTTGCTGGGGGGGGGGCTCCTGGCAGGCCCCCCTCACCACGGCACACTGGCAAGCTCCCTGCTCATCAGTGTGCATGTGCAAAATGACCACCGGGCCGTTTTGCGTATGTGCAAAATGACTTCTGCCCTTAACCAAAATGGCGTGGCCAAAATGACATCGTTGCCATTTTGGTTAAGGGTAGTCAGGGCCAAAATGGCTACCACCCTTTACCGAAATGGTGGCAGCATCATCTTAGCCACCACCATTTTGGTCAAGGGCAGCCATTTTTCACATGCGCGCTGCCATGCAGGGAACTCCGCACTGCACTGCAGCGAGGGACCCTGCAGGGGGAGACACCCACACACCCAAAGCAGTGATGGGCCAGAGGCACTTCAGTCAAGGCCTCCAAGGCAGTAAGAAGTTGCCAGGGCCCTGGAGGTGGGGATGATAGGGAAATAGGCCCCTGAGAGATGGTGTTGGGGAGTAGGGTGCCATTCTATCCCCCCTCTTGTTTAACATCTATATGCAGCCATTAGGGGAGATCATGAGAGGGTTTCAGGGCATGCAGTGTTATCACTATGCTGATGACACTCAGCTCTATCTCTCTTTTTCCATCGACCCAGGCCATGCAGTCTCCTTATTTTCCCAGTGCCTGTCAGCTGTGGGGGCTTGGATGAGGTTGAGCCATCTGCAGCTGAATCCTGACAAGGCGGAGGTGATGTTGGTGGGTGAGGGCTTGGGGGGCCTGGGAGTGGTTGAATCTCCTCTTGGGGCGGGGTGTTTCACCCTCCCATGGTCTTGCAGGTACGGAGTCTGGGTGTGCTCATCGATTCATGGCCCAGCCTGGAATCTCAGGTTGTGGCTGTGGCGGGAAGTGCGTTTTGGCAGTTACAGCTTGTCTGGCGGCTTTGGCCGTATCTCTCAGACTCTGACTTGGCCACTGTCATCCATGCCTTCATCACCTTGAGGCTGGATTACTGTAATGCGCTCTACGTGGGCTGCCCGAGAAGCTGGTCCGGAGGCTGCAGCTGGTGCAGAATGCCGCGGCCCGTCTCCTTACTGGTGCGGGTCGCAGAGAACACATGACACCTGTGCTCCAGGCTCTGCACTGGCTGCCTATAAAGCACCGGGCTAGGTTCAAGGTGCTGGTTTTGACCTTCAAAGCCCTTCATGGCCTGGGCCCTGCCTATCTGTGGGACCGCCTCACTCCCCATGTGCCCGTGCGTCCCCTGAGATCGTCCGTGGGGGCCTTTTTTAAGATTCCCCAGGCAAGACGGGTGGCCACTGATGTGAGATCTTTTCCGGTGGCTGCCCCCGTGCTGTGGAATTCGCTCCCGGAGGTTGGAGCAAATTCCAACCTCAGTTGGCCGCCACCCTCTTGTCATCTCAACGTTTGTGTAAGACCTGGCTGTTCCACCAGGCCTTTGGCGAGAGGTAGGGTGGGGGGTAGGGTTTGGGAGGGAGGGTGAGTTTTATGATTTGTTTTAAAATTTGTTTTTTATTGTTCAAATTCGTGTGTGGTGTTTGCTGCCTCAAGCTGCCTTTGGGCAGGAGGGACGGGATACAAGTTTTAAATAAATAAAAATAATTTTTTTTAAGAAGACCGGTTTCCTATTGACTTCAATGGGAAACTAATCTGAACTGCAATGGATCCACAAATTATAGATCTGAATGCATAATGGATCCAAATCCATAATTTAATCCAAATGGTCATCCTTACTGAGAGGCTGAGCTGAAAAATAGACAAATATGCTTCTGCCAGAAGCTTTTGTGCCTAAACAGAGTTGTCCTGGCACCTCTTCCAGTGCAGGACACGAAAGGAAACCTGTGATATATTCATTATTTTATGTATTTATTTATTTTATATTGTTAAAAAGCCTGGTTTCTTGAGGAATAGCTGACTGTTCTTATGAAGACAAAATCCCACAAAAAATGTAGCTCTGTACCAAGGATGTTGTATTTCAAAAAGCAACATGCATTAAAGGAACCCTCGCTAAGGTACTGTGTAGTGGTGGTGGTTATGTACGTAGCTGAAAACCTAACAAAAGAAAAGGAAAAGGGGGTGGATTAATTTTTGAGGGGTGTGTTTTAAATTTGTTTTAATTATTATATTGTAGATTTTTTTTTATGTTTAAAAATTGTTTTTATATTATGTTGGAAGCCACCCTGAGATGCCGTAGGCATGGGGGGGTGGCATATAAATATAAATAAATAAATATAAATATTATATATAGCCACAAACCACATACTCCAGAGTAGCACCACTGAAGCCCTTCAGCTTCTATTGTTCTAGTCTATTGCACCTATTGTTATGAAAATGTGGTGAAAGTGTAGGTCCCTACCCATGTCTTGGTTTTCTATCTGAGTGGGCTTGGTAGGATGCTGTATGTTCTTTCAGAACCGTTGGTAGCCAGTACCCTGGAGCTCTGTGGGAGGACTGGTTAGCCTATTCGTTTCTAGATACGGGTAATTGGGGGCGATTGAGTCAAGTGACTAGGAACTGGCCTGCTTAAGGAAGGCCTTTCCTGCCCTGCCCTGTGGACATCCAAGGCAGGCAGGAAAAGCTGGGACCCCTGTTAGGGGAAAGGACTGAACAGAGTTGCCTGCAGAGAACCAGGTGGAGACCTGGGAACCCAGTTATGATTAGGGCTGCGGGGACCAGATGGCTTTGGGGACTCAGGGATAAGAGTTTGCCCTGGAGAAGGGAGGACAGGGTTCCTCTCTGGCCACATTGGAGTTCCAACTATAGAGCATGCTAGGTTAGCCAGATATGCAAATGTTTACGGGACACTTGTGAGAAATACAGGTTGCAGGGCAGCAGTGGCTCCAATGCAGCCCTGCAATCTGTATTTCTCATAAGTGTCCTGTAAATAATTGCATATCTGGCCACCCTAGGGCATGCCCACAAGTGTGGTGGTGTATCCCAGCCAGGCTGGATACTGTGGTGTCGGGCTTGAATGCAGGGGCTTTAGGGAAATGCCTAGAACATCATCCACTCTCAGAAAGGTTGGGAGTGGGAGGAGAGGTAGAACTTGGGTGGAGGCCTGGGGATAGAACAGGAAGCGTGGACTGAGAAGACAGTGTAGTGAGTCTGAGGCCTGGGCCTGCAAGTAATTAGGCTGGGTTGGGTCACCTCCATATTGCACTGCCTCTCTGCCAAATATGGTTGAAATTGGCCCGAAAGATCAAGAGTTATGAAGGGACACACATGGTATAATTGCATATGCCTCGTTTCTATAGGAAACCAGCCCTTAAAGGCCACACATGCACAGCATAGATTAAGAGATAAAAGATCAGAGAGAAGACACACAAACCAAATGATCCTGGTTGTTAAAAGGGATTAATACCCTAGCTCTACTCCTTGTGAATAGTAACACAGCCTCTCCTTGGGATTACATATGTACGTTGTTGCATATGTTTGGAAAGCATTTGTTATCCCTTTTGATCGTGGTGGCTTCTTTTTGGTGCTTGTAGGTAGCAAGGTTGTTGGAACTTGTAACAAGCTTGTAGGAATAAAGGTTTTGCAAAATTTAGCTGGGGGTGGTGGTGGTAAAATTAGGGAACTGTGAGCTGTCCTCAGCCTTGTGGGAAGGGTGGCATAAAAATTCCCCAAAAAATATTGTAATGACTTTTATTTACCTGGTATCTAGCCATTCACTAACCTGAACACTAGAAAAACTAGGGGGCAGAGCTCACTGAAAATAGGAGTGTGCTCACTCCCCCTCCCGTCCCTCCCCCCCACCCTGCCTCCTGAAGTTTACACCAATGGTAGAAACTGTGGGTACTTTCAGACTTCACCAAGCTCAAACTCCAGTAGCAGCAGCATGATTTTGCTCATTCTGACGTTCACTTAATTCGCACAGCTGCCGCGGCAGCAATGTTCAATTTAAAGCAACGTGCACTTCCGGGTTGGTGTGAATGCACTTAGTGCGCCCAATTCAGCATTATGTGAACTGGTGGAGTGCGGTTTGAAAAGCTGCTCAAACCAGCGTTTAAAAAATTCGTCATAACACTAAATTGTGTGCACTAGGTGCGTTCACACCAACCCAGAAGTGTGCGTTGCTTTAAATTGAACGTTGCCACCGCCGCGGCTGTGCAAATTAAGTGAACGTCAGAATGGTTAGTCTAGGTTGTTGGGTTGTTTTTTGTGATGTCTGAACAGATCTGCCATATGTTATCACTGTGATGGAGATCCTCCAGATATTTTCTCTAATGTCTTTACCATTGATCACCTCGTGGTAGATCCGCTCAAACATCACAGTGAATGATACCATGGGACAAACCAATGGCAAACCCATGGTACTGCTGCTGGGTTTGTCTGCAATGTTTGAAAGCCTCCTGTGTTCTCAGATCATAGAGAGAGAGGAAGAGAGACTACCAAGGTAATTAATGATGTTGAGAGGAGCTGGCCACCCTTCCCTCCTGCTGAACTGACTGAGGGAGGGCCCCAAATTTTGAAGTGGTGCAGAATATATGCCTCTTTCAGAAAAGGCAAGTATGGTTAGAACACCATTAATTTTACCTGAAAACACACTGCACTTCCAAAAGCAGATGCGACTCATTTCCCCACTTGTAACCTTCACAGGCAACTTCTCTTCTACCCAGAGGTTCTCCAATCCACTCTTGCAATACTCTACATTGGGCCAAACACACACAGCCTGATTCACTCCATTCAGCGAACACACACATTTGAGATGAAGCTTCATAAAAAGAAATGAAGCTCAAGTTAAAGGGGAAAAGGAGGCAATGGCTCAGATACAGACAGTTATTGAAAAGTTAAAACCAACACAGACTAAACATATTTGAATAGTCCCTGAATATAATTATCATCCTCGAGTCCAGTTTCTTATTATAACCTCTTTCCCTTGGCACCTAGGTTCCTCATTTGAACAAAGTCCACCGTTTGGCTCTTGGCTCGACCAAGTAGTCTTTGATCAGTCCAACATTAATTTGATTTCATCTTGTTTGTCCAAAGCTCTGCCTGCTGATGAAAGCATCCTGGTAGCTGGGTAGGGAGTATCTAGTATAGTCTTCCCATGGTAGCCTTGTGTAAATCAACACCTTCTGTCTCCTGGATTGTGTCAATACCCAGTATTCCAAAGGCAGGGACTCCCTGTGGATTGTAGAATAACCTTTATTGTCTGGTTTCAGAATTGTTTCTGTGACTACTACAGAATTTCATTTATAACATCTATCTACTTCTTTGTAATCTTAATCATTATAGTTAGTGTTTCATGGTTGTTAAAGTGAAACTAAATATGAATGGTTTGCATATATGCATACTGCAATTACAGTAATTTGCATTTTACATAATACACAGTAGTTGTTTTGATAATCATAAGGCTGTGATAGCAGACAAATTGGACCCTACAATCCCTGTTGTAGGAACCAGCATGTTGCCTTTCTGATCAGGCATTTATGCTAGAGGTGCAACCGGCCACCCACAAAAACAGGCACCCCATCAAATCTGGGGTGTCCAACCCAACCCTGCCATGTACAGGCGCCACAGGCTCCTGAAGGCAACCTGATGGGCCACCTGAACCCAGGCGTCAGCTGCTCCACCCAGCTGCTGCTCAACTGAGCCGGGCTCTTCCACTCTGCTTTTCTAAGTGGAGAGGGGAAGGGAGGAGGCCTCTCCCAGTGAACCAAGGCCCAACTTCCAGATAGAAAATCAATGGCTGCACAGTGGGGATTTGATGGGGTGCCACAGTTCCCAGAGTGGGGGCAGGGGTGTGTGGTGCAAGTTGCGAACTGCCCGCATGCATTGCTGCTATGGGGACCGGGATGCACCTCATGGTCATTGATTTTCCAGCTAGAAGCCAGGGCTTGGTCGAGTTGGGCACCTCAGATTTGATGGGGTGGCTGGTTTTTTGGGTGCCCGGTTGCATCTCTAGTACAGATGGCTGATCAGAGATGCAACATTTTGAAGTAGTGCAGAATGTATGCTTCTTTCAGAAAAGGCAAGTACGGCCGGACACCATTAATTTTTACCTGAAAAAACATTGCACCACTTAGAGAATCAGAGCAAGAAGAACCCAGCTCAGCTGAGCAGCAGCTGGGAGGCACAGCCAGGGAGGTGAGACAGCCTGGGGAGTGTACTGGCGTGGGCAGGAGCCGGGATCAGTGTCCCGGAAAATCCATAAAAGTCGACTTCCAGGATGGACCCCCTCATCCAGGCAGCTGATGGGGGGGTAACCAGTCATGTGCCCAAAAATGCAGGTGTTACCCATAAGTACAAACTGAAGATCAATTTGTACAAATTGAGATCCCAGTGTGGCCACAATAAGAAGTCAGGCGAAATTTCTGCGCTCACAGTTCTGAGGTGACAAAAAGAGTGGAATGGTCTTTTCAGGACACAAATAATAAATTTCACTCATGTCCATTATAAATGCCCTTGGCAAGCTTGCTGTTTTAATTAAATGGCTGCATTTGGCTCTCATAAGTCTCAACATGTTCTGGGGTGAATGAATGTTTTAATAATTTACTTTGTCCCACCTAATTCTATTTCTGCAAAACATGGTGAAGCTTCCATTTTCTTGACATAAAGTAACAAGTGCATGCTTATATAATTTCTTCCTCATGCCCTTGAATCCAAGAGCTTGCTCTCTCAGATCACAAGGGATCCCCACTGTGACAGCCCTTTCTACAGAGACTTTGTGCTAGCTCAACAATATAAGGTCATTCAGCTAACATCCCTCTTGGCTGTGACTTAACTTGCTGTCCCAGAAAACAGTGGTAGATTTGAACCAGGGACAGAACTGCCAGAAATGTGGCCAGACAGCTGCAGTCCAGCTACTCCCCACCAAAAACACGATTACTGAGCGTCAGTAATCGTGTTTTTTGTGGGGAGGGAGAGGTGGGTAACTGAAATGCTTTCATCTTGGTTTTATGGAGCACCAACAGGATTCTTTTTACGTCACTCGGCCTTAATGCTGTGCAGTTACTTTGGAACTTTTTGTCCTTGGTGTTTCTTTTCTTCAGAGACAGTCAGTCAGCATGAAAGAGAAGTTTTAAAAAGTAAGGGCTTGAATGGGCTGTGTGGCAAAGAAAAGAAATACACCCAACATTATCCATATTGCTCAGTTGGAAAGAAAGCACTCCCTTCAAAATGGAGTCTCTGATATCCATCCAACTTGAATATGTAATTATATTAGTGCAACAGATCAGAACACCAGCACTATATGCTGAACTACAAATGCTCTTAACCATAACAACACTTATACTGGGTTTTTATTAAACATTTTAATGTTTGTTTTCTCCTGTAGCTCCATTTTTTGTTGCAATACAGATACGCGTCTTCTATGTCATTTCCTAGCTAGGTTACTGAGACCCTCCATTAATAAGTAGGGAATACTATGCAAGAATGATCATGTAGAAGTGAAAGAACCACGGCCTGAGCTGAGTTGAATTCATAGTTCTTTGCCTTCAGTTACCAAAGAGAACCAGGTTATGTGTTATAAAAGGAAGTTAATAAGTTGAGTGACTTTGAGATAGGGGTAGGTCTTGGTTTTTTCTGTGTGCTACAAGTATTGACCACGTTTCACAAACCATGTACTCCAGCGTCATCCAGAGGTGGCAGTAGTGTGGGGAAACAAGATACCCTCCTAGCTAAACAATTAGAATCAGTATAATTGTCTTTCTAACAGGGCATCTTGTTCCTCATACTTGTGTGTCAGGACTTAAATGGCTGCAGGATGGCTTCGTGACACTGGCTGAGACGGCAAATAGTACTCATGAAAAGTCAGTGCAAGAGGACTCCCCTCTGACGCTAGAGTTCTCCCCTACTGAGTCACAGGTCTGGGAGGATCGGATGTCATCACGGTTGAGATGCCAGATGCCCAGAGGGTTTTCCAGACTCGGAGCAACTGCTCCTCTACTCCGACACACAGGAAATGCTCACTCAGCTGGAATCCCTCCTGACCCATTCATAAAGCACACAATGGCTATGGTGCTGCTCGGTGCCTACCTGCCGGCACCGATTCCATCAGTACCAAGGCAGCAGCTGGTGCTGCTAGTGCATCTATTGGCACTGTTCTCTGCACTGGCAAGACTTACCCCCTTGAACTCCTCAGTGCCAAGTCTGCCTTGAGGACCGGCACTGGGACCATCAGCACCACAGATGCTGGCGTTTTGGAAGCCCACACAGCAGAGTATGGTGCTGTACTTGGGCTACCCTCTTCCAGAGGGTGAGGCATGAGGTTTTTGGTGGCCCATCTGGCCACAAACTCTGATTGCCACGGCTGTGCTAGAGAGGGTGAAGGGGGGTAAGCCCCCATCACAGCCCTATGATAGAGAGGGGAAGAGGATTGATGCAGTGGGGCATAGGGTGTACTCTGCAGCAATCCTTGACATGCGGGTGGGAAATTACCTGGCCCTCATGTCTAGTCTAGATTTAGTTACTCCTCTGGCAATGCTGGTGCTAACTGTTGTACTCTGTTCCAGAGGGTATATATTAAAGAGCAGCAGAAAGATACTGCTGGGGATGGCACGAGGCTCTTCAGGCACCTAAGGAGGGTGTCTTATGCTCTGGCTGTCTCAGGGTTCCGAGGAATGGCCAGTGTCTTACCTGGCTGTGCTCTTTGGGGCTCTCTCTCCTGAGACCCAGTACATGGTGGTGAACTTGCCTTGCGATGAGCAGGGGCTCTTCTGTGCCGTCACTAAGCAGGAGCTGTGGTAGCTCAAGATGGACCAGAATACAGCCTAATCACTGGTAGCCAGATGTCAGGGGACCCCCACTCCAGCAGCCCTAGCGTCAGGCAGGCCAGCCAGTTTTCTAGGCCACCATGTGCAGGTGAGTTACCCAGGAACTCTGGGTTCTGTGGTACAGGGGAACTAACATCCCCCACACAAGGAATCCCTCCCCTGAAGAAGTGCTTTTTAGTGCTGAGTTCATCCCCCACAGGAGTGACCTTGAGGTCTTTTCCTTTGGGAATAAAATATATTGGAGCTCATTTGGATGCCTTAATCATTGAGAACCTTCATCCCAGACAGCTATATTAGGCCATTCGGAAGGGGTGCTCTTTGGTTTTGGGTGACCCATCCCAGGCTTACATTATATTTTCCAGGTTTATTGGGGCTCAGGGCATCTACAACATTTATGACTTCCCTGGCCCGGTTGAGGCTCTGCCAGCTGCAGTGGTGGCTCAGCCACTGGCTCTTTCAGGGCCTGAGAAATCCAGGATTGCGGCTGGTTGCGCTTCAGGGAGTCCTAGACAGCTTAAAGTGGTGGGTAGTCAAGGCCAATGTGCACAGAGAAGTGTCATTTCAGCTGCGCAGAACCCCATCTGTCGATTTACTATGGACGCTTCCATGCTCGGCTGCGGGGCACATTCCTGGAACATCTCCACAAATGGGACTTGGGTTGCATTCACACGAGACATAAAGCACAGCACAAATTGCTTCCCCCACATTTTTATTGCTCATGTAAATAACTCGGCTCACGAGATCCTGTGTAAGTCCTAAATCACCTGCAACTGACGAGCTGCAAACCGAGGTTTAACAATCGAGCTAAGCCCCTCCTGCACGTTGCTGATAACATGTGAAAGGCAATTCACTTTTATTGCTTTTCTCATTCCTTCATTGTCAGACACGTGTTTTGGGGGACCTTGTGGGTGGCCGTCACATACGCGCTCCCTCACGTGTCATTTCTTTCAGCAGTATCAAAGTGCAACAGCAATCTCATGCAGGCATCACAGACACATGGGTCCTGCAAACAATTCGAAGGGGGTACGTTATAGAGCTGAAAAATTCCCCCCCGCAATACTTTTGCTCCTCAGCCGTTCTCAGGGATCGGGGCAAACAACAGGCCATGCAGGCGGAGATCAGCAGACTTCATACCATCGGAGCGATAGAAGAGGTTCCACTGCACGAGCACAGACACGGGCTCTACTCCACCATTTTCCTAGTTCCAAAGAAACTAGACGAATGGAGGGCTATTCTAGATCTAAAGAGGCTGAATCGATTCCTCAAGGTCCAGAGGTTCAGAATGGAGACTCTTCAGTCTATTCGGACAGCGATCGTACAAGGAGAATGGCTGATGGCACTCGACCTGAAGGAAGCGTATCTTCATGTCCCGATCTATCAGCCCCACCGCCAGTGGCTCCACTTCTGTTATACTCGTCAGCACTGGCAGTACAGGGCACTTCCTTTCGGCCTAGCAACCTCTCCGAGGACCTTCACGAAGGTCCTGATCGCCCTGGTGGCAATGCTGAGGATGGAGGGAATAAAGATCCATCCCTATTTGGACGACATCTTGGTCAGATCGTCATCATACACTCAGGCTCGCAGGGACATCCACCGGGTCATAGAGTGTCTGCAAGACCATGGGTTTGTCATAAATCACAAGAAGAGTCATTTTCTTCCCTCACAGACCCTGGAGCACCTCAGCGTTCTCCTAGACACCAAGCAGTGCAGGCTTTTCCTATCGGAACAACACCGTCTGAAGATGCTGAAGCTCATCCAGCAGATAGCGGGAAAGCCCAGGACCAGACTAAAGACACTAGCGGGGTTGTTGGGGACAATGACTTCCTGCCTAGGAATAGTTCAATGGGCGAGACTTCACTCCAGACCCCTCCAGCGGTTCCTTCATCCGTGGCAGGACTCCTTAACTCAGGGGCGGAACCCGTCAGTCCGGGTTACACCTCTCCTAAAGGAGTCCCTGGCTTGGTGGATTCACCAGGACAGATTCGCACCAGGGATGCCCCTTTCCAACCCGGAGAGAACAACTCTCACCACAGACGCAAGTCTAAGCGGTTGGGGCGCACACACGCAGGGCCACTCGACTCAGGGCAGGTGGCAGCCATGGGAGAAGACTCACCATATCAACTGGTTGGAGTTGAGGGCGATTTACCTGGCTCTGAAACAGTTGGCTCCATTCCTGAAGGGGAAGGATGTTCTAGTCTATACCGACAACACGGTAGCGAAGGCCTATGTAAACCACCAGGGGGGCTCGAGGTCCGAGTCTCTTCACCAGTTGGCCACCATTCTCATTCGATGGGCAGAGAGCCACCTGAGCTCGATCAGGGCTCTTCACATCAGAGGGTCTCCAACACTCAGGCCGACTGGCTCAGCCGGGTTCAGGTGGACCAGGCAGAATGGTCTCTACACGACGCAACATTCCAGGCCATCACAAAAAGGTTCGGGTCTCTGTCCATAGACCTGTTTGCATCCACGGAGAACGCAAAGACAGAGAGATTCATATCTCGTCACCTGGACAGCAGGGCAATAGGCTTCGATGCGCTACATTGCCCCTGGCCGCAGGAGCTCCTGTTTGCGTTTCCTCCTGTACCACTCACTCAGAGAACAATCTTGAAGCTCAGGAAGGAACGGACAAGAGTGATTTTCATAGCGCCGTATTGGCCCAGGAGACCATGGTTCGCAGATCTTCAAGAGCTCAGCCAGGAGCTTCCATTCAGGCTTCCACCGAGGCCGGACCTCCTGTCCCAGGGGCTGATCGTACACGACAACCCAGGAACCTTCAGGTTGACAGCCTGGATCTTGAAAGGAGGGCCTTGAGAAATCTAGGATACTCTTCAAGGGTTTTGAACACCTTATTGCAGTCCAGGAAGCTGGCTACGAGGCGAATATACCAGAGCACTTGGGCGACCTTTGTGAAATGGTGCGAGACCAGGACCCAAGACCCGGAGAGAGCCTCCATCAGCTTAGTCCTGGAGTTCTTACAGGGGGGTCTGGATAGGGGTCTAAAGCCTAGTACCCTACAGAGGCAGTTAACAGCCATTAATAGCGTGCTCGCCACCGTTAGAGGCCGAAGGATATCAGGGCATCCCCATGTGAAGCGTTTCCTGAGGGCTGCTCGACTCTTATCCCCTCCGGTGATTCACAGGTTCCCTTCCTGGAACCTGAACCTCGTGCTGAGGGCTCTTACTAAAGTTCCTTTTGAGCCTATCAGGGAGATTTCCCTGTACTTCCTGTCCCTCAAGGTGGCCTTTTTGGTGGGTATTACCTCGGCCAGGAGAGTGTCAGAGCTAGGAGCCCTGTCCATTGAGCCCGCCTTCTGCTCCTTCAAGGAGTCTTCAGTGACTCTGAGATTGGATCCGGCCTTCAGCCCTAAGGTGGATTCCATAGGGAACAAGAGATTTATTTGCCCTCTTTTTGTCCGAACCCGGTTCACCCTCTGGAGCGTCAATGGCACGCTCTGGATGTGAGAAGGGTTCTCAAGGTTTATTTAGATAGAACTAGACTCTTTAGATGCTCTTCAGCCTTGTTCATATCTTATAACCCCCAGAGAAAGGGATTAAAGGCTTCCAAATCCTTGATAGCTAAATGGATGACCCTGGCCATTTCCGAGGCCTACAAGGCGGAGGGTAAGCTTCCCCCATCGGGGCTCTTTGCCCATTCTCTGAGGGGCGCTGCCACTTCTCAAGCGTTTAGAAATGCAGCCTCTTATGCGGCAATTTGTAGAGCAGCGACGTGGTCTTCAATTCACTCTTTTATCTCTCATTATAAGATTCTCTTGCAGGATTCTGCAGATGTAGCTTTTGAGAGGCAGGTACTGCAGGCAGTCCTCTAGGGCAGACTCTCGTTCGCCTGGGGGCCTCAGTCACCTATCTTGACCTCCCTTCAGTAAGTTAGTCTTTCCCTCCCTTGCATGGGGCTACTGTACTGCTTTGGTACGTCCCTACTGTCCAGACTGGACGGCCAGGAGGATCCCCCGGGAGAAAGGAAAATTGGGTACTTACCGCTGAATTTTCCTTCTGCGGGGGATCCTCCTGGCCAGCCAGTCCCCACCCGGAGTGAGGTCAACTCTGTGGTGATACAAGGGGAGGTGCCTCTTGTTCCCAGCCATAAGAGGTTTTTCTTTACGGCTTTACTCCGGCTCAGTTAAGTTTAGGGGGAGAGTTCGTTCTCCCGGGTGGTCAGGTTCATTCGGAGTAGTTCAAAATTATTATTTTTTAGAGGAGATGGGGAGTTTAATTCTCCAGTTCAGCTTTTCAGACTGGGGAGCTGAGGGTAGATCCCTTCTAATAGGCTCCTCAAAGTTGGATGTCTGCCTCCTACTGGCTCCCGGCGGGATCCACCCTACTGTCCAGACTGGCCGGCCAGGAGGATCCCCCGCAGAAGGAAAATTCAGCGGTAAGTACCCAATTTTCCTTTTTCTTAAGTGTTCCTGATATATTTGCATGGGTGGCAACCCTAACTCTGGGGCCAATTCGAAGCCCTGCGGACAAGTATGTACAGCACACGTGATGTGCACATGCAGCTGACATGCACCCCCGTTATGGGGACTGTAGCGCATGTGCAAACTACACAGAAAGGACATGGAACTCACGCACGGCTTAGGCTCTGGATCACCCTCAAAGTCTGTAGTAGAAGAGCTCTCTCTATAGCTCTCCTCTCCCTTTGCATTCCTCCTTTTTTTTCTTCCATTGATCTTATTCCCTTTTTTTATCTTTCATCCTTTGTCTTCCAGCTCCCAGAAAGTAAAGAGAAGGAAAAGTGATGAGAGATCAGAGGAGCAAGACCTGAGTGCAGTGTCTCCACAGCAAAACAGAGGAGGGAGTGTGGATGGGCAGGCCCTCCTGTACCACTGGTGCCGCAGTTCTTTGCTTCCTGGTAGGTGAGCTTGCTGCTGTCCGTCACCGCTGTTACTAGGTGGGATAGGTCGATGGAAGAATCTGCCAGAGTTACAGTAAGTAATCTCCTCTTTATTTGTACTTTGCTGTTACCCAAATCCCCTCACCTCCACTGCCTGCAGAAGGAAATCTGCATGTTTTTGACACGGTCTCTTTTTGAGCTGAAATGAGACTCCCTCTCCCCCTTTTGTCAAGTCTCTCCACAGTCTAAAGAATAGATTTCGATGCAGTATGTAGTCTGCAACTTTCCAGGGAATCAGCCTGCTTCAGAAACTAATTCTTAAGCCGTTTCAGAGCAGTGGCACTAATAAAAATCTTCTTTTCATTCTCATAAATATATTCAGGCATCAGAGAGGATGCAGAGGCCTTCTTACACATTGTATTTCTCAAGGACTAACACATCAAGTGGTAGCCCATCAAGCAGCAAGGGCTTTACAAGTGTGTTTTATTGGGCATTACCAAACATAATGACAAATTCTTTGTGTGGTGAAATTAGCAATGTCATCCAGTGCATGTGACTGGTTTTACAGCTGTCTGTGCCACTGCATGTTTTCACAGCTACTTGTTGACAGCCTCTATATTTCTCTTCAAGAAACTGGTGGCCGGTAGCTATCCCATGTTACAAGGGATTTTATGGTATCTTGGACAGGAGGTAGGACAGGAACAGGCTTCTCTACACACAACAGCAGCGAAGCACAAGTGGCAGCTTAGTTCCATGCTGTCTGTGACCAGGTTCTCTGGAATCACAAAGAGTGTTGACCATGTGGGAAAAGGTGTGTTTGCAAAAACAGACATATTGGATGAACGTTTGTTTTAATGTCCAAATGAGTGGTTAGCATTATATCCATTAACACCCACTGGGTGTGGGGAGTGTGTGGGGAGCAGCTACTTATGTAGCCTCGCCCACATGTACATCTGTGATGCACGCGTGTTGTGCTGGCACTTTAAGAGCAGCTCGTGGGTCACTGAAACCCCCGCTCCTTAGCAGGGGTATATAAGGAGGCTTAGCCAAGCTGGAGTCAGTTGAGCTAGGGCAGGCAAAGAGTGCAGACTAGTGCTCTCCCTCACTTTCCCATCCACTCTGTGCTGGCCAAGGTACCTGCAGAAGGAAGCTAACTAAGGGGGTGAGGAAGGGAGGCTACAAGCGGACTAGACCCAAGGGGGACCTAGGTGCAAGCCGGAACCCAGAGGAGAGGAGTCAGGAAGCCAGGTGTACCTGCAGAACTGTATGTATATTGTGTCCATACCTGCACTGGTGGTAGCAATAAACTGGTGTTATCCTGCAATTGATGCCTCTTGCCTGTTTCTGGGTGGTGAGCTGAGGGGCAAAACAGTGGGTCGGCCCTGATCCTGCAAGGAACTGCATCGGACACAGGGATCATCACCCACAGCATTCTTGGATAATATCCCTTTTGAATTCATCATATAATTCCCACCCTGGACCCTTCCCTTCCATGTTTTCACTATGTCTCTATGGTCATTGGAAGACCGTAAGCAAGGTTTACGCATTACCTGGACTACATGTTCATAAATCAAGTAGCTTAGCCTGGATTTTGAACTGGAGCAGATAAACATATCTATGTTGGAGATTTTACACAACATTAAATAGAAGGTTTGACTCCATGGCAACTTGAAACGTGGGTGACAGTTTTTGCTAGTGAATAGGGATTCTGAAGATCTATGCATTTAGTTTTAACAAACTTGGAAATATATCTTGGTGTAAAGCAAGTAGGTCTCATTTAAGATGGCTTGCTCTCATTTCTCACTGTAAAGCAAATTCCTCTAAGTCCATGGGACCTGAACCCAGCATTACAGAACCTTTGTGACCTGTTCATTCATGTATCTAAGTTGCCACTCTTAAAATTCAATGAATTCAGCAAGGTTATACAGGTGTGAACTAAGGAGAGAATCTGGCCTCAGTGAAATTTAAGAGCAGCTTCTTAACAGGAATGTCAATCAGTTCTTTCCTCAACAGGGAAAACAGACTATCTAGAATATAGGATCCAAAAAGAATTTAATAAAAGTTGTGTTGTTTCTGTGAAATATTTTCCATTGTAAGCAAATGTGTGTGGTTGCTGTGTCAGTCCCAAATGTAAGGAATGGAGACAAAGTACTTCTGGTTATATCTTTTATTGGACCAACGTCCATTGGTGAGAGTGTGCAAGCTTTCAGCCCACACTGGGCCCTTCCTCAAGCATGTAAAAAGTCCTGAGATGGACCTGAAAGTCTGGCTTTTTACTTGCCTGAGGAAAGGCCCCTTGTGTCCCAAAACCTTGGACCTCTCGCCAACAGAAGTTAGTCTATTAAAAGATAGCACCTGAACTACCCGGTTTCCTTTTCTATGAAATATTGGTCATCTGTTTCAGAAACATATGAAAACAAATACTTTTAAATGCTCTTTGATCTCCTATTGAGAATCCATACAGGTCCAAGCAGTTGTTGGTGCTTATGACAAAACTTAGACCAATGTTTGTTCACGTTTCCAAACCAGCTAAACTTTTAAATGTTACTGTGCACATTTGGAATTACACATAGTTTTCCTGGCAAGAAATTGGAGCCCCTTTAAAGACTTGTCTCATCATATATTTTTTAAAGGAGGTGCGCTGGAGTTTATAATTGCATCAAGTTGATCTGAATCTAAATTTTGAAAACATAAAAATAGGTTTCTAGCAGCCTGTCTTGACAGAGGCAGAGAGATTGTGTGGGCAGGCTGTTCCAGAAGATGATTGTAGAATGATTATTAGGAGCTATGCTTCTGTAATAATAGTGCTCGGAGGGTGCCGCCTTAAAGATGTTATGTAAATTCCAGCTATTTCCTCTTTATTAGGAGCCGGAGTCAGTAATGTGCTTAGTTAGTAGTAGAGCGTTATCTTCCAATAACTAAGTGGTACACAGCATTTCAAGGAGAATTCATAGTGTTTTATCATAATAGCATTTTACAATGTGAACTATGGGCATTATCAGCTAATTCACCAAACTACGGCATAGCAATCATTTCCTACCTTCCAGGCATCGTACAAAGATGGTTGCAGCATAATCGGCTTAATTTGAAAAGAGACTTTGAACTATATAATTGATTTTAATACTTTTTTAGTAGTCTTTATATTTTGCTGAAAACTCAAGACTCAACCAGGCATCCTAGAGTTTATGGTATGAAATATCCCAATGTAACACAATTGCATGCCAACGACCCTCCTCTTTAAACTTATCTGTGCTTTTGTGTTGTCCTCTCTACACCTGGAACAGCCTTTTGGTTACCATTTCTCAAAGTAATGAAGGTCCATCTGCTGCATGAGGCATTCCAGTCTTACTATAATAGTACAGTACTAGAGAACAGCCCAGTACTTTCCTTCCAAGATGAAGAGAGATTTGTGAAACATAAATGAATTGAGATGGGTGAGTACTTCTAGTCATACGTTCACTGATGGAGAATAGGTAAATGAACGACTTGATTCTACAAGATGTTGAGTATCCAGTGGAGTCCTTGGCCACATGCTCAGCCTGAAGACCATTAACTAGTGGACAGGACAACTTCCATTCTGAAGTGTTTTGCTTCAATCACAGAGCTCATCACCGTGGCCGAGCTAGCCCTAAGTGACTTGGAAACCTGGGTTCTAACACCTGGCTTGGCCCAAAGCCCTAAATGACTTGCCCAAAATCTTGGGCAGATTCTGGAGTTATAGAACCAGATTTCCTTAGTCCCATTTTTGAGTCCTCCAGTCTTCGCATGTTCACCCCAGTTCTATTCTGATTTGCTTTGAATTTTTTATTTGTGATGCTTTTAATATGTAAGCATCTTGGGGCAGGGATGCTGGTCTAGGTTTGTTATGCAGAATGGCTCATGCACCTCAACCTATGTACATAATCTGGGGTATAAAATGGGGGGGGGGTGGTGATTGGGCATGTCCACCCCTCCCCTCTTTCCCCAACACACACACACTCTCTCTCTCTCTGGGCTATTGTCACTCCTCCCCTGTAAATAACTAACAGCAATGCTGCTGTTCCTGATGAAATAAAACCTTTCCCCAGTTTTAGCTACCTGCTGGACTACCTACCTACAAGATGGAGATGCAAAATGATGTATTCTTATTTTGTGGGCTAAGTTCCTTTCCATAAAGGTGAACCTGTGAGACTTGACCTACTGTGAATGACACCACTATCCTCAGTAAGGCATAGAAATAAATGATCCCCACTAAAACCTGCTTTTCAAAGTCTTTGGTTTTAATGTCTCATCACAGTGTCCATTTGAACACTACCATTTGCATTACTAGTTTTGCTGTCTCTCCATGCTTGGAACATGCCAATTCCCAAATTTTGTTCAGCAGGGTATATAAAGTAGGGATGTGCGAACGCGGTTTGGATTTTTGGAGTTCGAGTCGAACTCGGCCTGTTCGCACGACCAAACTGAATGGCCGAACAGTTCAGAAAAGTTAGGATGAGTTTGGGGGCGGGAAAAACGTGTCTGGAAGGGGGAGGCAGCTGAGGAGCAGACTTCCTGGCACCAGGGGTGGAGACCAGGGATGGTTTCAGGACCATATGATACTGATACCAGAAAAAAAATTGATATCTGTCTCAATAGCGCTATTTTCAGATGTTCAGCCGAACCGAACTCCGCCAAGCCAAACAACCGAACCCGAACTCGGGTTTCAAACCGAACGACTGAACAGCCGAACCGCGTTAGGTTCGCACATCCCTAATATAAAGATCTAAAAGATATGACAGGCCTAATAAGTGGCTGAATGGGGACACCAGTCCTGAAAACAAGAGAGTACATGGAAGGATGTAGACCAGAGAATTAGCCAGAAAGGCATCATTTTCCGTCAGCTGATCATATCACACTGTGTGTGCACAATGATGGATCTTGGAGCACCACTCAACTTACTGCTTAGCTAGGACACCTTTATTTCTCTAAATGTTAGCACTGGATGTGTTAGGGAACTGCTTTGTGTTCTGACGCAGACAGATCATTTCCAAGAGACATTGTGAGCAGCTGGCTGTACTGCTGCATCAGGAGCCAGACTGCCTGACATTTTCTTTGTCCAGTTCTTTCCAAGTCCAACTTGCTGGGGCACTCAGCTGTCTCTTTTGTTCCATATACAGAATACCAGGTTTTGCTGTGCAGCAGCCCAGCATTCCAGGAGCTAACGTCCCACATTAATTTTTACTATTACCGTATTCATATAGTTACCAGCAGTAAGCGCCAAAGAGACGTGCAGCTTGTAAAGCTAAGCCTGCTGTACTGGCTTCTCTTGATCAGCAGATGCCAAGCCAGCTCCCTGAAGCAGTTGAGGCTTGCCACGGTTCCCAACATTAGATCCCTGCTTGTTCTCTTATTTGTAAAGCATTTTTACATATGCCAGTTCCCGCTTTGAATTTTTCTATACAGATCTTGATTGCATTTTATGCAGTCATGTGAGAACCAAGCTTTAGATTTTGTTCATATGGAGCAGGGAAGTTGCAGAAATATGTGTCAAAAGATACAGCCAGATTGTCTAACCTTGGTGTTTAGAGCATGAGCCACCCGACTCACGTTCAGGATCCTCAGTGAAAGTTACTTGCAGAACAGCTGCAGCCACGGACATAAGTATGGGAGTGGGAGAATGATTCCCACCCCCTCCCAGACTCTCTCAGAGGAAGACTCCCCCATTCCCCAAATGTACAGATGCTGCCGCCATAACCCTAGGGAGGGTGGATTCAAAATGGTAGTTAGCAACCAGAATTCTAACATTGGAGATGCCAGAAGTGAACAGTGCTGCTGCCATTTTGAAGGGAGAAAGCCCCAGTGCAGCTCACCTAAGCTGAGGTGCAATTGCCATTTCATGGAGCTGGAATGGCAGCAACACCACCGGGGGCAGCAATGTCAGCAATGTACAGGGGCCTGGAGTGGAGGAAGAATAGGTGGTTGGGTCAAAGAGTGGGGAGGGAAGGAAAGAGATTAGGGCAAGGGGCAAGGAGATCTTCCTTTTACCAGGAAGTTGCTAATAAACCAAAAAAAGCACAAAATATTCTAAAATTGACCACAGGAGAAGACTAAAAGATAGCTTGTTGAAGAGACTGCTAACGTCTATCTACAGATAACTGACGAGTGTAGACACCAAGGGAGGAGGAAGAGGAATTATTTGAAATTTCAAACATGGAGCAATGGAATGAAGAGTATCCAGATTGAAAATTCCTAAGGACAAGATGCATTTTAAAATTTATTATTATTTTAATATAGCACCCCCCTGCCATGGCACTCTGAGCAGTTCACCTAACAACAATTGAACATAACCTTTAATCCTCACAACAACCCTGTGAGGTAGGTTAGGCTGAGAGGATAATGTGACTGGCCCAACGTCACCCAGTGAGTTTCTGGCTAAGGCAAAACTTGAACCAAGGCCTCCCCCTACCTCCCAGTCCAGGCACTGCACACGTAGCCACTACATCACACTGGTTCTCATTTTGCCATAAAATAGTCCAAGACACTGGCTGAATCTCCACCATTTGTGACTCTTCAAACTAGTCAGAACATTGTTTTAGCAAGCAAGCAAACTGTGGGGGACAATCCTGCATTCCCAATGCACTGGGTGAGCTAATCTGTTTCTTACAGCTTTAAGGTCTCTGATAAACCATCTAGTCTGTGCAATTGCAGTAGTGGGTGACTGCCTCATTGCAGTCATTTAAGTACCACATTTCCCAGGGGTCCCTTTTGCACGAGCAAAACCAGCACATGTTTTTCTTGCATTCACACTCGTCTGTGCAATGACTAATGCTGGGAAAAACACACACACAAAATAGCATGCACTTAAATGGAGGTTAGTTGCTACATTCCCCACGGTAATGAAGAATAAACAATATGTTAAAAGAAACTGGTGTTCCCCAGGGAAAGGGTTACACAATCTAATGGGGTTTTGCCAGCACTGAATTCTGAGACGTACTTTAAAAAAAAAAAAAAAATGTATCACAATTTATTGAGGAGTAGAGTACAGCTCTTGTACAGCAGGGATTGGACTTAAAAGCTTCCATTTTAGCCAATAATGTTTCTATTTGTCAAAACAGTGAGAGATGCAATAATCTAATTCATCGAGGACGTTTATGTGGTCTCTCCAGCGCTGTAGTACCAGAGCACCAAAAATAGAAACTGCAATAACAATTGCTCTTCCTTTCCAGTCCAGAGGAGAATGAGCTTTCTTAATTTACAGCTGTATCTGTGTAGAAATCTTATTGAGGAAAAGACATATTGATGGATTTAGTCCTGAACACAGTAGGAGTACAGCTCTGGGGTCATTCTTATCTTGCCAAATTCAGGATTCAGTGATCTTGACTGAGCTCTTGTTGAATTTGTCTTGTTCGCCAAGAATCTCCCTTTTTATGCCTGTTTCACAAACTTAGTGACACACAAATGTCCTGAGAGCCCATGGCTGTGGAGTTAAAAATGGTTTCTCAGGTAGTCACCACATGGACCAACCAGCCATTATTTTTGATGTAACCAAGCCGAGCGCATACACCTGGGATCTCGCATGCTCGAGAATGTTACACTCCTCGTCTCTCCCTCTGTTCCCCTTCCTTTGTATCCCACCCCCCCAGCCTCTCAGATTGTAAGCTCTTGTAGGTAATTGAATAGACACGGGCAGGGACCGTGTCTATTCAATTACTTTGTAAAGCGTCAGGTACATTGCTGGCGCTATATAAATGCTTGCTAATAATAAATAATAATAGTCAGGCCCTGTCCCAAGGAAAGATCAGAATATCAAGAAAACTGAACAGGAGATTGTATACATAATACACAAGCTACTACAAGATTTCCACTGTGAAGTAAAGAAACAGATTGTTTTTTAAACATCCAGGGTGAAAGCATGGCTCTGACTTCAAAGGGGTCAGGATTTCATCTACAATTTGTTGGACACACAGGCCAGATGTTTTACGCTTGGATGCCTAAAGGTAAGCTCCAATGCTGCTGCACACCCTCCCCCCCAGGCAGGAGAATGATAATTCAGCACCCATGGAAGCTGGTATTTGGTATTGTTCTTTTTGAATTTGGTAGTTCTGTCTGAAATTCTGTAAGATCAGTCTTGTTAAATGCTACTTGATGAAGGGGACATTACTCAATTAGATGAGGGAGCACAAACGTTCTGGTGCTCCATTATTCCAGCAAATTAACAAATACCCAAAGCAATGAAGAGCCAGACTGATGAAAAACAGAACGACTGAAGTGACAAATTTGGCAAACATTGCAATGTTCATGATTTCAAATTTGGGTATTCTCTGAGGTAAAGGAATGTCCAAATTAAAAATGTGTGAATGCAAAATGGCCAACCTTCCTCAGCTTTAGTTTAAATCAGGTTTGAAGGGAAATAATGTGACTACATGTTGTCATGGTAGTAATACCTACTTGGAAAGGAGGAAATGTAAAGAGTTCAGTGGTAAGAACACCTTATTTTTCTATTGCAAAAATTGATGGCATCTACATTTTTTGTACTTATGGCTACAGTATGTTTGTCACAAGAACTTATGGATAATGATTTATCATATGGTTGCATTAATGGTCAATATTACCGTATGTACTATCAGCATTTCTGTATCTCTAAGCCAGTTTTATAAAATTGAGTCATGATTCATATTATTGTGATCTGTATGAAAAGTTATGCACAGCGCACTAATGACACAGCTTAAGTGTTACCAGTTAAAGTATAGAAGTTATTAAATTGTACTGGGAGAGATTCACAGTGTAAATGGCACCACTATACAGGCCATTAAGAGAAGGTAGCTAGGACAATAAGCACCTATACATACTTAATGAAGAACTCTACACTCACTAGGAGAGCATGCAGGGCTGAATCGCGAATTGTTCCCATTTTTCCAAGATTCTCACGAGAATAGGGAAACATTACCAAGATCTCAACAAGATCTTGGTAACGTTCCAAGATGTTGCAAGAATCTCAAGAAAATGTAAAGAGAGTTTTGCACATGCACAAAATGGCCACCACAGCTGTCCTGCGCATGCATGTGCCCCCATTTTCCAAAATGGCCCTGGCCCTGTCAGCACCATATTGCAAAAGGGCTTTGCATGTGAAGAACAGCACCAGTGGCCATTAAGTTTTGTGCCTGGTCATCTAACCAAGAATTGTGAATTAAGATTAAAACGTATCTGTCAGCCAGGGCTGTTCGTGAGTGGAGCTAGCATTGTGTGTTCTCTGTTTCTCTATGCAACTTCTGCATTTATTTACTCTGGACCTTTATTATCCACCTTCAGTTTTGTATAAATCTATCATTATAAAACTTGTGTCTGACTGTGGTCACTGATACTTAGTGCTGGGACTTTGGAGGAGTCCTGATTAGGTATTAGGACAAGCCTAACCCATTAATTACTGATGCTACAAAAAAGTCTCCGATATACAGATAACAGAGAATTAACCTCTTATGGGCTGATAGGGGAGAGTTGTGACTAGCAGTACGTTGGGTAACTGAGTCGTAGTTAGTTTGGGGGACAATCTTTGTCACAACATTAGCTGCTTTAACTACTTCCATCGATAGTTTTTCAAAAGTGGAAGCTTTGTTTCAGCTCCATCATGTCGCTTAGAGGGCTTATTCTCACAAGCAAAGGATAGATACCTTCAGAGAAGTTACTCTGGAGTAACTACCTCCCCCTACTTCCATTTCCACAACAGAGGGAAGCGGGAGTAAAATAGCTCCTCCATGCCCCAATCTTTCTGGTTGGGAACTTTCAGGAAACTGTTGCAGGGGGGACCACAGTAACAGACAGACAGTGAGGCAAAGGTAGGCAGGCACACTACAAAAGAACATAAAAGTAGGAAGTGATGAGGTTGGTGGTTGAGGTGATTTCCCCCCCTCCAG
The DNA here is from genome assembly GCA_003113815.1 of Sphenodon punctatus. Lineage (NCBI taxonomy): Eukaryota > Metazoa > Chordata > Lepidosauria > Sphenodontia > Sphenodontidae > Sphenodon > Sphenodon punctatus. The sequence goes on from QEPC01012832.1 coordinate 2,011,625, forward strand.
TACCGAAGTCCCCTGGAGTAGAAATATCTCTTCCCCCTTTAAATGCAGTTTTTTATTCATGGGAACACAGGAGAGGTCAAAGTGAAGCAGCAAGGACTTACCTCCTCAAAAGTGCTTGTGGCTTGCAAGCACGTTAGTGAAATACACAGTATTTATGGTCAGAAGGTGGCAAAATGTCTCCTTGCAATAGAACCACATGAATACATAGGTCTTGTCTTTATGGTTTATGTTTCATAAACACTGTTGTGTGAACCCAGATGTGCCTCTGTGCCTTCCTCACACTATCTTTGTCGTCTATGGACCAAATAAAAAACAAGCTCAGATTTCATCTGCTGACTCCTATTATTTTCTTATTTCTTTGCCTGAGTCTTGAAATTATTATTTATCTAGCATGAAAATGCAAAGTGCTTTACAATCCTTATCTAGTTTTATCCTCACAACAACCCAGTGAGTTAGGTCATTATTATTCCCATTGGTTTACTAAGGACCTGCGGTGTTTGAAGCGGGAGAGCAGGCGGTTAGAGCAACAGTAGCATCATACTCCCTGTCTCTTATACACATCTAGATGTGTATAAGAGACAGCTCCAGTTCAGCTTTTCAGACTGGGGAGCTGAGGGTAGATCCCTTCTAATAGGCTCCTCAAAGTTGGAGGTCTGCCTCCTACTGGCTCCCGGCGGGATCCACCCTACTGTCCAGACTGGCCGGCCAGGAGGATCCCCCGCAGAAGGAAAATTCAG
>QEPC01012832.1:2012461-2043599 GCA_003113815.1 Sphenodon punctatus
CATTGGTGGCCTTGGTTGACGATCTCCATTTGGCGTTGGACCAAGGTCGTCAGACCTTACTGGTCCTGCTAGATGTTTCGGCTGCATTCAACACAGTCGATCATGAGGTGTTGGTGACTTGCCCGTGGGACTGTGCCAGAATTGGCGGAACGGTCTTGGACTGGTTTCGTTCGTTCCTGGCCAGGAGAAGTCACCGGGTGGTCTTGGGGGAGTGTACATCTTTCCCCCGGGACCTCACGTGTGGAGTCCCGCAGGGTGCCATTCTGTCGCCCCTCTTGTTTAACATCTATATGCAGCCGTTAGGGGAGATTGTGAGAGGGTTTCAGGGCATCAGCTCTACTTCACCTTTTCCATTGACCCAGGCCATGCAGTCTCATTTTCCCTGTGCCTTTCAGCTGTGGGGGCTTGGATGAGGTCGAGCCATCTGCAATTGAATCCTGACAAGACTGAGGTGATGTTGGTGGGTGAGGGCCTGGGAGTGGTTGAATCTCCTCTTGTGAGGGGGGTGGGGTTCGCCCTCCCATGGTCTCGCAGGTACGGAGTCTGGGTGTGCTCCTCGATTCGCAGCTCAGCCTGGAATCTCAGGTTGTGGCTGTGGTGGGGAGTGCATTTTGGCAGTTACATCTTGTCCGGTGGCCTTAGCCGTATCTCTCAGACTCTGACCTCGCCACTGTCATCCATGCCTTCATCACCTCGAGGCTGGATTACTGTAACACTCTCTACGTGGGGCTGCCCAAGAAGCTGGTCTGGAGGCTGCAGCTGGTGCAGAATGCATCAGCTTACGGGGGCGGGTCACAGGGAGCACATGACACCAGTGCTCTGGGCTCTGCACTGGCTGCCTATAAAGCATCGGGCCAGGTTCAAGGTGCTGGTTTTAACCTTTAAAGCCCTTCACGGCCTGGGCCCTGCTTATCTGCAGGACTGTCTCACTCCCCATGTGCCCGTTTGACCCCTGTGATCGTCTGTGGGGGCCTTTTTGGAGGTTCCCTGGGTGAGGCAGGTGGCCACCGATGTTAGATCTTTTTTGGTGGCCGCCCCTGTGCTGTGGAATTCACTCCCGGAGGAGGCTTGGTTGACTCCCACTCTGATGCTATTTTGGCGTTTATGTAAGACCTGGCTGTTCCATCAGGCTTTTGGCAAGGGGGGGGGGAGGGGGTTCCTTTCCCCCGCGTATTGTATTTTTAAATAGTTTTAAATTTTTTAATTGTTTTATTGATTATTGTTGTTTGCCACCCCGGGCTGCCCTGTGGGCAGGAGGGGTGGGATATACATTTTATATAAATAAATTTCACAGATGGGGAACTGAGGCTGAGAGAGAGTGATTTGCTCAAAACAACCGAGTAAATTCATGGCTAAGATAGGAACTGAACCCCGGATCACCCACAGCCAAGGCCAACACCTTATCTGCTAGACCGCACTGTCTCTAATATTAGGATTACTGAATCTACTCTTAAGATCCGACTCTTTCCTAAGTCAGTCTCGTTCTGAAAACTTTGAAGGGGTCTGTTCCTTTTTGTTCTCTTTCTCTGTTAGTCATAACACCTTTTTTCAGACACTTTTTCTTACCTTGCTCATGACATTATTATGCACACTGTATAAGCACTGGAAGAATTCTCTTTTCACATTGCCCTCCTCCACAAATATCTAATCTTATCCTTATCCATCTAGCAAAAGCCACCAGTCTTTTCCAGATGGGGTTGCCAGTTCCAAATGTCTAAAATAAGGAATAAACTTAAATATACAAATATATACAAAAATACATTGGTGGAGGGTTTTGTTTTTTTAAATGTAACTTTACTGTGGTCCTGGGAGGTGGGGCCAAGAGGCAGGTTAGGATTGGTGGAAGAAGATGTTTGAGGCGAGCCCCCTTGATGTGGTAGAATGAGCCCCAAAGGGGGGCAGGGTGAGCAGAATCCTCACGAGGATGTGAGAATGAAGTTACCAACCCTCTAAGTTTAACCTCTCTGAGTTTGTTAAATGTTCAGAATCTGGGTGAAGTAAAGACCCGATCTCTCTGAATTATGCAGGTCCTGGGTATCGGAGATATCAGATCTCTGGGGCGGAGAGAAGGCCACATCTGAAAGGGAAGGAGCAAGAGAATTTCTTTGTGCCACCCCTTTTCAACACCCCACCCCACCCCCTTTGGGTCAAAGCCTCAGGAGAAAGTAACAAGAGGGTCTCGTATCCCAAAGCCGGAGTGGGCTATAGGGAGAAAGGCAAGGGAACGTCTCCAATGTGCTTGAGTAAAGCAAGAATAGGGACTAGGATGAGAACTGCCTCTCCTCAGTTTCTTAATGCTGCTTATTCCTAGACAGCTGACTTGAGGCTGAAATTAAGTTCTGTCCTGGGTGTCTCCTGCACCCATCTCCCTCGCTCTCCCTCCGTCCCTCATGGCCTGGAGACTCACCCATATTCCAGACTCCATCCTCCAGCTCAGCTCCCTAGGAAATGTCAAGTCCACCTCCCAGGTGAAAAGCTAAATAGATCAGGCTGAGGGGAGGGAGCAGACCAGAGCAGGTTGCCTTCTCTTTTCAGGCCACGCCAGACCTGAGTCAACAGCCACTTTGCCTCAATATGCCTCCACCACCACTGCCTGTATCAAAAATGACACCACTGTGACATCAGGATTCACAACGTCACTTTGGCTCCAATGACATGACATCCGAGCACTCAAATCATAGAAGCAGTCAAGCCATAACTGCCATTTTGACTGAGGATGCTGGAGCCACTGGCGCAAAAAAGCGGTCCGATTTCTCCTTTTTCCGTATTTGGAGAATGCAGGATGGACAGATGGATATCCACTAAAATGTGAGTGGTCCCATATCTTACAGGATGTCGGGAAACACTAGGGTGTGTTTAAATGAGCAAAGTTTGCGGGAGGGGGTCCACTGCCACAGTCCCTGAGTGACGCAGCTGCAGAGCAGCCACTCGGGGAGTGAGTGGGGAGGAATTCAAAGTGGCAGCACCCAAAGTGGCTACCTCAGCAGCCACCTCGCATGTGGACCATGGCAGACGGGGAAGCGCACAAGGCTGGCCTTTGAAATTGACATGTCCTGGCTGTGAGTGCTGGGGAACAGGTCTCCCTAGCACTTGCAGGCAGTTCTTATGACTTGCAAAGGCTAGGTCCCCTACCCACAGAGCCTCTGAGCAGGAGACCTGTCTGCTGGCACGGGTGGCCACCCCAGTTCATACAGACGGGGGATGCATGGGCACCCATTGCCATGCACTTTTTTGACTTGTCCCGCATGGGGCACTTTGGCAGTGCCCCGTGAATGGCCACGAGTAGGTGCCGTGTGCCTCACAGGAGTGCACATCCCCCTGCACCACCTTCAGCCAGGCGGATGAGTGGCTACTGGGTGGCCATGTGTGGTAGCATCTTGTTTAAAAAACACCCACTAGATTCAGGAATGTGGCCAGAACTTGAGGAATTTTGTTTTGAGGAGTTTGGTTCAGATCTGCCTGTAGACAAGTAGCCATGTTGTTTAGTTCCGCCTAGAAATCTGAAAATTTACTTTTTGAAAAGCACCCTTTGCTATATGCTGTATAACTGTCCTAACAAAGTGTTTGGCTCCCTACAACAGGGTATTCCTGGTTGCGTGTGGGAAAATGTTTGTTTATATTTGCCATGGACCATCGCTTGTCAATGTTCCTTTAAACCAGGGCTGTGGAACTTCCATCCCCTGGGCCAAACCTGGCCTGTGGATGCTTTATTATTTGGCCCCTTTGCATTTCCTGGATCTGACCTGTGGATCCAATCCCTCCCTCAAGCACTGAAAGAGTGAGCTGAGGGAGAGGGAGTGGAGGGGAGATGGAAGGCATGCACTTGAGGATAAGGGAGAGATCAGGGCACAGTTCCATAATCTGGATCTGTGCCTTCTTCCTCTCCCCCATCCTGAGCACACCCCCAACCCAAACTCTTTTTCTGGCCTGTGGAGCTTGCACTAGTCGTAAAAGTAGTCTCGCGCAGGAGAGAAAAGGTTCCCCACCCCTGCAAAATCTCATTGAAAACAAACTTTCCACAAAATGGTATTTCAGGGACTTGAGCCAATATCGCTGAGTTTCTAATGGAAGCAGGAGTCTTACAGCTAATCATTTCAAATGTCAAGATAATTGCCCCCCTACCCATGTCATACACACAATTTCCCAAAAGACCTATGCCATTATACACTCGATGATCACTAAAACAGCAGGTGCAGTTAGAAGAGCCAGAAGTGCCTAATAAAAAGTAGAATGAAGGGCAAACGCAACACAAGTTGGCCCAAGGAAATTAAAAATGATAGCTGTGGCCCATGGCATATGCTCATCTATATCCAAGGATGAGTCAATCTCGTATAATTCTCTTAGTGCTGAAATGTTTGCGGATAGAAACTTTAATCTGATGGAATTAGAAATTTAGGAATATGCCCCCGAGGATCAGGTTCCTGAACATTGCTTCTATTGACTGTTATGCTCTGTAGCTTAAATGTCACTCTGGTCATTAATGGAAGGAGTTGCATAAGCAATATCAATGCACTGAGCCATGTCACTGCAGTTAGCACCCTCATTCTGTACGTTGGGCTGCCTCCCGCCCCACCCCACACACCTCTTGTTGATGATACAGAACATAAAGCTGCTACTCTGTATACAGACAGGGTCCGTTTTTATAATTGGTTCATTATGGTTTCTCATTCAGAGTTACATGGATTTAAGTTAAAACTCTTGCACTTGCCACATTTGCAAATCCTATTATCTCTTGGACAGCTTGATTCCTACTGGATTTTACATAGGAAACTAAGCATGGTATGGAGATAGCTAGAATACAATGGTGCAGCAGCAGGTTGAACGAGTTCTCCGTAGGGCTGGCCTGAAAGGTTTTACCTCACCCCTCTCCCCGTCACCCCCTCCAGAGCTACCTAGTATGTTTTGGCTCCTCTCGTGAGGCTGGGTGCTCTGTTGCTGGGTTTGTGGTCAACGAGGACAACGATGGTGATTCAGGCTGCCTTTGCATGCTGTCACTAATTCATCTGAGGCGCCTCCGTCCCCTGGTTCCCTTCAGCTTGCCTTGGGCAGTTTCAAGGGGTGACATCCAGCAGGGCAGCAACCTGCTACTCTCCACAGCAATCCCCCATTGGCATAGCAGCTGCAGGAGGCAGGGAAGCCACTGGGCCGTACCAAGTAGCCCAGGAAGAACCGGGGGGCGGGGAGGAGGATGTCAAAGCTGTTGTACCCTGGAAAGCTGCTGCCATAGACAAGTCCAGTGGGCAGCCTGGCCCTTGTACCCTGGAAAGCTGCTGCCGTAGACAAGTCCAGTGGGCACTGGCAGCCTGGCCCTTGTACCCTGGAAAGCTGCTGCCGTAGACAAGTCCAGTGGGCACTGGCAGCCTGGCCCTTCCCCAGTGCTTGGTAGGCAACAGGTTAAAAGTAGGAATGGGAAAACTGGAATCAGATTAATAAGATTTACTTGATTTTCATTGGAATCAGATTAATACGATTTTTCTGATCCACCCAATTTTCATTGGACCGGATTAATTCAGGGATGCACTCATGCTGATTTCCCCCCTCTCTGCTATTGTAATTTGCTAGGCTCTTCTTTGGCCCATTCATCATTCTAGGATTGTGGCTTAGAATGATGAATGGCCCATTGAACTGAATAGGTTCCGTTTTCCATTGACTTCAATGGGATATTTTCTGACTGAAGTCGGGGGGGTGGAGGGGGGGAATACAATCTGATTTCCGATAAGATTCAAATATGATCCAACTAAATCCGAGACTGATTTTGATCCGATTCTGATTTTCAATACAATTTCCCATCCCTAGTTAAAAGCAGAGCTGCTGACCATATTCAGACACCTGAGTGAAACTAAGGCTGCTTGCCCACGTTACACAAATTCATGTTATTTTGTGTCTTACGTGAGATTTAGTAACGTGGGCATGCACCTTTTCTGTTTCAGCATGAAAATTCACGTGACTCATCACAGATGACAGGGTAGGGAAATCCTACTCTTACAGTAAGGTAAGTCTTTTATTTTTTTTAATGTTAAATTGGAATGTGTGCATGTACTCAATTTACCGTTAATTAAACTCATGGTAAAATTAGTATGCGTAGTGGCTCGCGTTATTTGTGATGCCCGGTTTGTCCTTGTTACAGGGTGCTGGGGAAGTGTGTGTGTGTGTGTGTGGCTTTGCCAAGTGCAGTGGAAGGGTCTTGCATGCTGATGAGAGAGGGCTGGCTCCCTCAAGCTGGAAGGGAAAGACACCAGAAGGGAAAGAGAGCGAGGTACTGCCGGAGCTGCTTTCATGTTTCCTCCAAAACTCTCTAGATCTAGTGGGGGGGGGATGGGGACAACTCCATGCTGGCAGCAGGAAAGAATGAAGAAAGACTGCCTGGGGAGTGCAGGGGGAAGGCTCCCTGAGGTGCTGCTGCCGCTGCACTTTCCCCAGCAATTTCTCTGGGAAATTTAGTAATGTGTGCATGGATCAGCTATATTTAATAATGGATCCATAAAGGTCACATGACTTTGCACAAGAAAGAACCAACAGAAGAAAACAACATGGCCATGCATCTCACATTATTGCTAAGTTAGAGTGAGGGAGAATCTCGCATGAAGAAGTTTCTCTTTTGAGTGGCCTCTGTGCAGCCACCCAAGTGGGAGCTGAATGTGCCACCAGACCTTGGAACCTTCTGGAAAGCAGTGTCTGTTAATGTGTTCCCACCAGGGGCAGCTGGTGGGTTTTGAGGTTGGTGGGGCAGTAAGGCCGGTGAGCCTAGGGGCAAAGCCAGGGCAACGGTAGGCGGAGCCAGGAGCGAAAGGAGTAGAAGTAGGAGGGAAAGGGTTTGGTTTTGGAGCACGAGAAGAGCAAGGGGTCTCCTTGTTGTCTGCAGCCTTCTCTTCTCCTCTCCTCTGTTCACAACTTTCTCCTACACTATACAGAGTACCTACATTGTATCCCCAGCAGCCAAATGCCTGTCCAAACAAGCAGGCCTTTTTAAAAAGTTTGGCCTGTTTGTGGGCCTACATGCAAGCAAGCCAGCATCCCTAGTACCTACTTACACTGTATCCCACACAGCCAAATGCCTGTCCAAACAAACAGGCCCATTTGAAATGTACAACCATTATAGGTCACACCTACAATGCACAGAAAATGCTGCAAAGGCCAACAGGATTATGTGAAATCCTAAATGGCACACCATAAGTGCAGCATAGAGTTTTACAAAAGGGAGAAGAGGCATGCACAGTTCAGGAGAGAACAGGAAGCACTCGCCATGTGGCATTCAACGAAAGACACACCAAAATGCAGAAAAAGCACTTTTAACCAAAGAATAATTAACCTAGGCCTGAAGATAATGGATGAGAAATTTTAGCCTAAAAGGGTATCTTTGCAATCATTAAACACAACACAAAACTGTAATAAAAACTTAGGAGTGCTTTCAGACACCATTATCACTACTTGTGGACTCCAGCAGAAGCACCGACAAAGTATTGGGATATCTAAAAACACCCTTAACTATCCCTAAAATTAATGGGCCAGATTCCCTGCTAGCATAAAGCATTTACACCAGCTGAATAGCTAGTTCACTTTGGCTTTATGTATTTTATCACAGTTTTAAATTATGGGAAAATAAAGGAAGAAATTTCAATAAGAAATTCATAGTTAATATACCAAAGCGATACAGGGTATATCACCACAATGTTCAGCATTACTGGGGTAGTTTAAACAAATATAGTTTTAAAAATCTCTTAATCAATTGAAAGCTTACACCAGCATGATAGATTTGTTAAGAAACTTTATACTCGTTATAAAACACAACACATGTAACTTACCCAAAATGTTTCATATAGCCTTTGGTTTTGAACCAATACAATGCACTTATTTTACACTGTATACCTAGCAATTCACTACTTCATCGAGAAGATAACAAGCCTAGTAATTAACTATTTCATCCATAAGATATAAAGCAATCACGATATCTTCTTGCATCAGCTTGAACATTGCTTACTTGGTCTCAGTGACTGAAAAGCAAAGCACCATACTTATTCTATGTGCCCTTGTCTGCAGCAATTTTAAAACACTAAACGAAAGATGAACTGTTGGCATATGCTTGTTTGTATCTAACATCTGAATTGCAAATAAGCTAAGCACAGAAGTCAGTCAAAGTAGTAGTAATGGGCTGCATTCTTTGTAAAGACCACCAGTTTAAATCTACTGTATTAATAAATACTTAAGATTTTTTCCAGAACCCCAAAGCAATTAACTTTTAACATGGTTTTGAACGTTCATGTGATGTACAGTACCCCCATTCCGCCCCCACTCAATCCCATGATCCCATCCACCCCCAGGCCCCCATTCTGCACCCCTGGTCCCCCCCTCAATCCCATCCCACCTACCCCCATTCTGCTCCCACACATCACCTCTTTTGCTCCTGGGGTTCTTGGGGCCAGGGGGTGGGTGGACCATCCCCCCAGGCCCCAAGAACTCCAGGAGCAAAAGAAGCCCCAAGAAAAGAAGATTCACGATAGGTCACTTACCAGCTTCGCAGGCAGAAGGCAGGATCGGAGGAGGAGGGAGGCAGCCAGCCGAGGACTGAGCAGCAGGTAGGATTCCCAGGCCCAGCTCAAGCAGACCCTGCCTCGTGATTCTGGCAGGGCCAGCAGGCAGCGCTAAAGGAAGCTCCTAGGCTCCCTCTGGGTCTGGGATGGAGGGAGGGGGAGGGGAAGCCTAAGAGCTGCGCGGCAGAGTGCCAGCCTGTGACTCTGCCGCGCAGCTCTTCGGCTCCCCCTCCCTCCCAGACCCGGAGGGAGGGGGAGCCTAGGAGCTGCCTTCAGCGCTGCCTGCACCCCCACCCCACCCACCGCACAGCCACAAGCCAGAGCGAGGGACGTTGTGTGACCCGGGCACCTATGTGTGGCGCCCAGGTCTGGACTTTAGTGCTGCGCATGCGCTACCCTCTCTGCAGTGAAATAGTGCCCCAAGAAGCACTATTTCATTGCTGTTTCCCTTTATTTGATATGTACGGCGCTTCTAAGCGCCCATATAGGGGAATGCCTCACTTTTGTCCCTGAAGGCTTCCTTAGGTCAGGTGTCCTAAGGAAGCCTTCAGGGGCAGTGGTTGGCTCCAGAAGGTTGCTACCTTGTAAACAAGGTTCTTCAAGATGGTTCTAAATGTTCTCACAATGTCTGCACCGTGCACGCGCAACCGGTGAGAATGTTCAAAGCTATCTCGAAGAACCTTGTTTACAAGGCAGCAACCTTCTTGGGTTTGGCAGGCGGCAATTTCTTTTTTTCTTCTTCTTTTTTTTTTTTTAAAGACACTGCAGCATGGTCGGGGGAGTCCTGGGACCAGGAGGGGCATTGCCCCTGATGCCCTGGAGGTGCACTGCACCTGGTTCCCACCCCTTCCAATTCTGCACATGCTGGATAATGGGGAGCTCCCAGTTGTGGAGTTTACAGAGAACCAGAGCATGCTTTATTTCCTGACTGCACAGCTTAAGCCTCCCTGTTCAACACCTCCTGGTGGCCCTTCCCCCATTTACAACTAACACCACAGCTGCCTTTCTGAGAAGGAAGGGGATGCTCATTTATTCAGACTTTACATTCAACACCAAAGCTAACTAACATAAAATATGAACAAATAAATAATCCAAGGAAGGACGGGGTAGCCTGCCTGACCCTTCAGCTTCCTCTAAGGGATTTATTCTGCCTTTTGAACTACCAAGGTTCTCAGAACCTTTTGTAGTCTTCCAGCCTGGGAAAAAGGTGGCTGTTTTTCAAGGATGACTTGTTGCTTTGACCGAGGGATACTTAGTCTGGTCCGCTCCAGGCAATTCATGGTTTATGGTGAGAACTCCATGAGCTATCCAATAAGGATGTAAAGAAGTGTCTGACTTTGCAGGAGCTGTCCGTCCTTGTTTGCAATGAGCCGTGACTCAGCTCAGTGTTTCATCTTCCTCTTGTTTCTGTTTCAGTTCATGTTGGTGTTTTCCTGTGATTGGCGATCCTTACAGCATTGCATCGACAAAGTCTTCTACAAGGAACTCCTCCTTTGTACTCTCTTGCTCTGGAGAGCATATCTGCAGCAGTCAGGTTCTTGCCTGTCAATTATCAGTAACATAAGTTGAAACCTCATGCGTCTCATCCAGAAGGGTTGTATCCTAGGAGGTAACTCATCTAGGTTTTTTTTACCCAAGAAGAGAGGCGGCTTACCGTCAGTTTCTGCTTGAAATGTTATGCCTACTAGAAAGTATTCAAAGTATTCACAAGCCCATGTCATGGCAAGGGCCTCTTTTTCTATTTGTGCTTTGTATCAGAGAGTGCTCTTAACGCATAGGCTACCAGACACCAGAATAAAGGAGACTGTTCTTGGAAGAGGACTGCCCCTAAACATTACAGTTTTATTTGGACTATGTAAGGCCAAAAGTGGTGGGGTGCTCTAGTCTCCAGTTCATGAACTTCGCTCCTCCTCTGTCCCCTCCTACACCTCCCCTGCTCCCTTAACTGCCTTCGTCCCTTCTTCCTAGCTGCCCCCCACTCCTGGAACCTCCCTGCTGCCCACATCCGCCTCACCCCCTCCCTTCGTACCTTCAAATCCCTCCTCAAGACCCACCTCTTCAACTCTGCCCTCCCCAACTCTTCACTTCCCTCTCTTAACTCCTGCTGATATCTACTAGGGCTGAAACGAGTCCCCTTTAAAAATCTTGCAATAAGAGATTTGAGACAAGGGGGCGAGAGCTCAGGTGCTCTTACCCCTCTTTTGCGAATCCCGCAAATTATCGTGAGGAAATGGTGTAATAGGGTGGCTCCTCTGAGTCGGTATGAGCCCTATTACTGGGCTGCCTAGAGGCTATATAGCCAGGCATCAAACTTGGAGCATGCCCGCCCAGTTGAGACTCTAAAGCCCTCTGGGGTCTAAGTCCTGGGGCATGCTCAGTAGAGCCCCAGAAAGCCTTTTTATTTATTTATTTAAATCTTATCTCCCGCCCCTCCTGCCCAAAGGCTCTGAGCACTAAGTCCACAGACATGCTCAGTAAGGCCAGTTGAAACAGAGCATGCTCAAGGCCTATAAAGGGTCTATACTCAGGCTGCTTTTAGACGTGCATGGTGAACACGCTGCATAAAACCACGCTGCGTGTAAATTTGCCGCGTGTGAGATTTAGACGTGACATTTTGCACGTTAAAGCCAGTTGCGCATTCTTTTAAAGCCGCACATTAAATACCTCAACATCGAGGTATTTCATTTATAGCTTTAAAAGAATGCACGACTGGCTTTAATGTGCAAAATGTCATATCTAAATCCCACACGTGGCATATTTACACTTTATGCAGCGTGTTTGCCATGCACGTCTAAAAGCAGCCTCAGTCTGCTAAGTGTGGCTGTAGGAGAAGGAACTTACTGCTTCAGCGCCCTCCGCCTCCTCATCACTGGAGCGTCTCCAGTGAGACCCCCCTGGACCCTTGGCTGCAGAACCTATTTGGTGGAATAGGAGATGGAGCAGCTCAGGTGAGATCTGCCTATTTTAGGCCACCAGAACTATTAAAGAACTCTGAGGGTCTCAGACCTTGAGAGGCTGAACCCCACAACTAAGGGACTGGTCTGAGGACCCTAAAGGGTATAAAACCCATATGCTAGTATGCTATTGGAAGCGTAGGCCTTGGCTATAAGGGGAGGTTGGAGGCCAAGGGTGGGACCACTACATGGGTACCCCACATAGTGTAAACCCCTTCTTAGGGGGATACAGCCCAGCTGACAGCTGACTAGGTGTGGCAGTGGGGGTTTTCTAATTTCCCCCAAAGATACCCCAGCACCCCATGTGGCCCTGGAAGACCCCCTGCTATAAATGGGTGGTGAGAGGCCCAGAGGTGAGCAAGGGATAAGGCAAGCCCCCTGAGCACCTGCGGGGGTGGGAGGAGGCAAGCAAGAAAGGATTGAAGATTTACTTACTGCCCTCCCGAGTCCATGGGAGGGGGGGTTGTCCCCTCCTGCCGCTCCGCACCACACCGCTGTGGGGGTGGTCCCGATGCTCCTCGACGCACTGCTGGGCTTCCCGATGCTAGAGTTCAAAAAGAAGGGGGGAAAAGAGCTGGAGCATGCGCAGAGGAAGGTAAGTAAATCTTCAATCCTTTCCGGCTTGCCCCCTCCCTAAACCCGTCCAGCGGGGAGGCCGCACAGACCCCAGAGATGCTCAGGGGGCTTGCCTTGCCCCCCTGTTCACCTCTGGGGACCCTGCTGCCCTCCCAGCCCTCAAAGTCTCACCCATTCGCAGCAAGGTGGTGTTTCTCATTTTGCCTCATCTCAAGGTGAAACGGGGGACACACACCCCTTATCACAGAGACAAGTTCCGCCCTAATACCTACCATCCAGTACAATCTGTTACCTGAGGTCTGTGTACTCATATTCTCACTACATGGACCTGCCAGCCATCATTCTCGATGTAACCAAGCCAAGCATGCGCACCTGGGACCTCGCATCTTCGTGAATGTTACATCCCTTGTGTCTCCCTCTGTTCCCCTTCCTTCGTCTTCTCCCCACCCCCATCTCTCTGATTATAAGCCCTAGGGCAGGGACCATGTCTATTCCATTACTTTGTAAAATGCCAGGTACATTCTGGTGCTATATAAATGCTTGCTAATAATAACAACTCCCCAAGAGCATTCCAGAACCTCTCTGGTTCCATTAGTCTCTGGGGATGGACAAACCAAACTGGTTCTGCACCTCTCCAGGGCAGACATGCGCCGGGAGACTGGTCCATAGGAGGTAATCATCCACCCATGACAAGGGCACTGCTGTCGCCTCCCCAAACAACAGATCCCTTGCCTCAGGGCCAGTGCAAAAAAGTCAGGTCCAGGGTATGCCCCCCATCGTGCGTTGGGCTGATGACCACTTGAAACAAGCCCATGGTTTTCATGGGAGCCATGAACTCTGCCCTTCCAAGGCTGGCATCGGCATGAATATTATGTCCCCAAAGACACTAGAGCATGCAGGGATGCTGCCATACAGGTGGGTGCACAGTATACTAGCAGCACCCCCAATCTGTCTCCTGCCAAATTAATCACAAGATGGAGGCCCTCGATACCCAACATAAACTGAACTGGATACCTCCTAACGGACCATGAGTCCCTAAAAACTATGACTACATACCCCCCGTCCCTCTGGCCATGGCTGATGATGCATGGAGTACCCAGCTGGAACAAGGTCAGCCCTGACTCTGTGTCCAGCCAGGTCTCTGTAATGCACATGAGGTCAGCTGCTTGGTCCAGGATTAACTCCTGGACAGTTGTTGGCTTATTTACAACCAACCTTGCATTTAACAGTATAGGATTCAGGCTAGGAGCCCCCTGATCATAAATCACCTCACTGCCTGCCTGGGGTCGGTGAGGAGAACAGGCACCAGGTATCTGTCCTGTCTCACAGATGGAACACACACACACACACACCATAATTCCCCCACCCCATCATGACCCCAATGGCCATGGCCCTCCCCACAGCTAGTCCGCCCCCCTGGACTTAATCCCTCTTGGTTTATGCAAACCAAGACGGATTTCCAACACCACGACAGGTGAGACTCTAATAAAAGTGTGTGCTACGTACCTGCTAGTACATCACTCTGAGCCGTGGATGGAAGAAACCGGGTGGTGACAACATGCAAAGACTGATTGCTTTCAATTGCAGTTTTTCTTTTTGCTTTGAAGTGTCACTATAGGCGCTCAATAAACTCAGCATTTTGTGCATAGCAAAAGGTTATTTCCAGCTGCCAAGTGCTGGCCGGTATAAACACAGGTACGAACCTCCATGGGTGGGCAGGGATAGCAGGCGCTGGACTGCCTCCTGGAGTCATAGCCTGGAAGAAAGAAACAGCTGGTGTGGCTTCTTCTTCCCATGGTTTGCTGCGGCTGAGAGTCATGATGGGGTGGGATACTAAGAAGGAGGATGAAGTGTGGTGGGGAAGAACGCCTACCCATCTATTAGGTTTGTTGGGCTAAACCTGTGAGTGGAGGCTGCCTGAATGCACAAGCAATCTGCACAGAGGGCTGCCTACCTTTTAGGGTGTACATGATAAATGTGAGTGGGGGCTGCACGGACAACCCAGACTCCAGTGAGCTATGATCTCGTTTAACAGTACACCCTTTGTCATGGAAGCAGAGTTTACCATGGCATTGTTCCCCTCAATGTCCTTTAATCTTTCATTCACCCTCCCTGTCACAGTCTAGACTCACCACAGTAGGACTGGCTGGTTTTCTGTGTCTGTAGGCCTCATCTCTGCCTGCTTTGCAGATTTCTCTGTGCAGCTTTCTGGATGAGCTGCTTTTCTTTCTCTCTCTTTCCTTTTATGTTGCTTGACCTTCCAGACTAGCATTCACTCTGTTCTGACACCATGTGGAGTTTACAGAGAGCCTGGACGCCATGTCGAGGTTAAAGCAAGAGAGTGCTTTATTTCCTGACTGCACAGCCAAAGCCTCCCTGTTCAATGCCTCCTGGTGGCTCTTCACCAATCACAAGTAACACCACACCATTCACTTCAGTTCCTACCAACTGTGCCATGGCCCAGACGTGTAGGAAAGTGTTGTTTTAGTTAGTTTTGCATTGTTTGTTTTTATTTTTGTCTTTTGAGTTTTAGCTAGTGTAGCCCCCCTCCCCCCTTTGGGGACTACCAAGGGTTTGGCCTGTACTTATCGTGAGACAGCCACGGGGGGGGGGGGGGGGGGGGGGGAAAATCTGGGAGCCAATAGGGAGAGAGAAAAAGGGAGGGAAGGAGAGAGGAGTGAGGGAAGGGAGGAGAATTCGGGTGGGTGGGAGGGAGACTGACTGGAGCTGAGATGGAAAGGACACTCGGTCAGCAAATCGGCTGACGGGGACCAGAGGGAAGGACAGAATGGCTGAGGATTCCAAACCCCAGGGACCAGAGGGACGGCGTGGGAGGTCGGCTGGCAGGACGGCCAGCGGGGGAAGATGGCAAGGGAGGTCGGCTGGCAGTGGAAGTATCCATTCGGGCAGCCCAGTCCAGCTTAAACCAGACCAGGGAGGAGGAGCCCCTCAGCCTGAGGGGTTGCCCTACCTCAAGATCCAGTTAGATTGTACCTTAGCCAGGTGCCCTTTGGTGGCCTCAACTTATACTCCGACTAGCCCAGCATAACGTTGTATGGGAGGGTTGGGGCCCAGAGAGTCTGTTCGGGGAACAGTAATTGAGAGAAATAGTCACTGCCTTATTATGCTTATCTTACGTTATAATAATCTTGGTAACCTGCTTCATGCGTGCATGTCTCAAATGGTGGGGGGGGTTTTTCTCTGAGCTGGTATTATGCATTCCCACCATTGGGCCCTGGGTTGTGCAGAGGGGGAACCAGCCCACCCCTTTTTCCTCTGCAGGGACTCCATAGCCCTGTCTGCACCCCAGGTGGAGGCACTGCCATTCGGCGCCAAAAAAACTCTAAGAGAGCGACCTTGAACCCAGGTGCCCTATTCCTTGAACCCTTCCCCAGGAGGGTCAGAGATAGGGGGTAGCCAAGGGGGCATTACACTAGTAAGGAGACTTTAATGGGCTTAGTTGCTTCAGGTGCTCCTAAGGCTCAGGCACACACATACGATGACCTCAGGTCCAGAAGCAGCAGCTACTGTTTTTGACAAAAGATGGACTCACTCCTCAGCCCCTGGGGAAGTGATATTAAAGGTCACCTTTGACTGGGGTCTCTGTAAGGCTCTGTTTGCTATAGTGGTGAGACCAGCCTGTACCACAGAGGTATGCCCCCAAGACCTGTGTCACTGGACAGTTAATGGCCTGTTTGTTGTGATGCCAAGCAGCAGAGCTACTCTCCTCGAACCTAACTGAAGACTTTTAAAAGCACTGTTCCTTCTGGGTGCTGGCCCAAACCACATTGGTGGCTCCAACAGCACTAACAGCAGAGCATCAACACCAACTGATAGGCAGCAGCAGCAGAGTAAGGCATGCAGTGCTGGAAGTTGTTAATAGAGCTGGGTTACGTTAGTATCAATGCCTTCAGATTTCTCAGCGACTTTACTGTGGCGCTTAAACTGAAGCAACACTACATTTTCCTGTACAACCATTTCAGATCACCAGAAATCAAACAGGAGGGATTTTGAAAAGCACTTGCTAGTTAAAGGCAGCCTAATCCTGCTCCTATTGACAATATACTCTAGAGGCCTACCAGAATCCCTCAGGGTGAAATCCTGACCCTATTGAAATAGAGGGGAATTTTTCCATTCAGCTCCAAGGGGACAGGATTTCCCCCTCAGTCTATTTATCATCAAGAAGAGTTTTGAGTTTCATTTAAAGAAAATTATTATTAGTAGTATTATCATCATCAAGCATTTATATAATGCCAGCAATGTACCTGGTGCTTTACAAAGTAATTGAATAGACATGGTCCCTGCCCTAGTGTTTACAATCTGAGAGACGGAGGGGGGAGTGGAGATGAAGGAAGGGGAACAGAGGGAGAGACAAGGAGTGTAACATTCACAAGGATGCGAGGTCCCAGGTGCACGCGCTTGGCTTAGTTACATCAGGAATGATGGCTGGTTGGTCCATGTGGTGAGTTGGTACAAAACCAAAACAAAGCAGGGAATGGAATTAGCTAACAGATCCAAAATCAAGGAGAGGGGCAAGGGTGAAGGGCACTTTCACATGTTCTCTTTCTCATAGCAAGGGTGAAGAGTGGCACACTGCGAAATCTTGTAGCTGGCTGTCACATATACGTCCGGCTCAAGTGTGCAGGCAATTAAAAACAGCAAGTAAGACTCGTGGTTTTTCACATTTTAAAGACTCTCACATGTGATATGTTTAAACTTCCACATCTTAATCCAGTTTCTGGAACCCCCGACATCCAGGGTTCCAGAATGCACAGTCACAAACGAAGGACGCAGATTGATCGTTTAAACTAAACTCGTGCAAGATCGTGGTCACTCCAATCACCATTTTGAATGCATAGTTATTTATTTATTCTCATAATTTAATATCCCACCCCCTCCTGCCTAATGGCGGCTCGGGGCAGCTAACAATAAAACTATAAAAGCATAACTACAAAAATAGAATATAAAATCTGAGTGAAACAATTGAGGCTTCAAAGAATAATAAATGCCTCCCACCCAAAGAAATCTCCCCCCCCCCCCCATTACCCATCTCCCTCACCAAACACCTGGCAAAACAACCAGGTTTTACATTGTCTACGGAAAAAGGGAAGGTCCAGGGATAAACAGACCTCCACTGGGAGAGTGTTCCACAGCCTTGGAGTTGCCACTGAGAACGCCCTCTTAAACGTTGCAAACTGGGACACCCAGGGAATCTCCAAGAGGGCACCCCCAGCCAACCACAGAGGTCGATCCAAGGGATGAGACAGTCTCGCAGGTAGGCAGGGCCCAGGTCGTGTAGGGCTTTAAAGGTAAGTACCAACACCTTGAATCGGGCCTGGAAGACTATAGGCAGGCAGTGCAGAGAATGGAGCACAGGTGTAATGTGCTCACGGTGACCCGTCCCCATGAGACGGGCTGCCGCATTCTGCATCAGCTGCAGCCTCTGGATCATCACCAAGGGTAGCCCCATGTAGAGTGCGTTGCAGTAGTCTAATCTTGAGGTGATGAAGGCATGGATAACGGTGGCAAGATCAGAGCCTAAGATACATGGCCGAAGACATTGAATGAGATGTAATTTACAAAAAGCACTCCTAGCTACAGCTGCCACCTGGGCAGCCAGGCAGAGCTGCAAGTCAAGGAGCACACCCAGACTCCGAACCTGAGGGACCAAGGAAGGATGCACCCTATCAATTATGCGAGCCTCCACCCCCTCACCCCTTCCCACCAGCATCACCTCCATCTTCTCCAGATTCAGCTTCAGACAGCTCGCCCTCATCCAATCCCCCACCGCCTCCAAACACTGGGTAAACACAAAGACTGTTGGGCCTGGGTCAGCTGTAAATGAGGTAAAGCTAGGTGTCATCAGCATACTGATGGCACCGAACATCAAGCCCTCTCACAATGTCACCCAAAGGCTGCATGTACACGTTGAACAGGAGAGGGGACAGAATGGATCCTTGCAGAACTCCACACATGAGATCCCGGGGGGGGATGAAGAAAGATCCCCAGTACCACTCATCGAGTTCTTCCGGCTAGGAGAGAACAGAACCATTCAAGAACAATTCTGCCTACCCCAGCACAGTCCCGCAAGCAGGTCACCAACATCTCATGGTCAACCATGTAAAAAGCCGCTGATAGATCTAATAAAATCAGGAGAGTTGACCAACCTCAGTCCAACTCACGGTGCAGATCGTCAACCAAGGCCACAAGCATGGTCTCAGTGCCATGACCCGGATAAAAGCCGGGCTGTGAGAGATCAAGAAGACAGACGCGGTCCAAATGATCCTGGAGCTTCTGGACCACCACCCATTCAATAACCTCTGAAAAGGGAAGGTTAGAGACTGGCCAATAGGTGGCCAGCTAGTCAACATCAAGGTCACACCACAGCCTTCTTAAGGCACCCTGGGACCTTGCCCTCCTGAAGGGAAGCATTGATAACCCCTGCCAGCAATGACCCCAATGTCTCCCAGTTATCCTTGACTAGCCAGGAGTGGCATGGGTTGAGTTCACAAGTTGTGGCCCTCACTACCCCCCGTACATCCACTACATCAGCAGATGACACCTGCTTAAACTGATCCCACAAAACTGGACAAGACAGGGCATTCATAACCTCAGGTACACCTACTGCATCAAACGCAACGATGAAGTTGGAGTGAATAAGAGCGATTTTATCCGTAAAATAGTCAAACAAGTCAGAGCGAGTACTGGAAGACTCCGGTTCTGAGCGGAGAGAGACTGGACTGACCAGCCTCTTCACCACCCAGAAAAGCTCAGCTGGACAGGACTTTGCGGACGATATGATGGTAGCAAAGAAACTCTTCTTTGCTGCCAACATAGTCACAGCATAGGCTTTTCAAGCAGCTTTGTTGCAACTGGTCAGCTTCAGTACGAGTCTGACACCGCTGTCGCTCTAACAGTCTCCCAATCTGCTTCAGCCAATGCAGGTCTTCCATAAACCATAGGGCCCTGCATCGCCGATACTCAGGGAGAGAATGCTTGGGAGCTGTTTAATTGATGGCCTCAGTTAATAAGGTGTTCCAAAAAGCAACAAGGTCATCAAGCAGTCGGCCATCAAAGTCGGAAGGTTTATATCCCCCAGAGCATTCCAGAACCTCTCAGGTTCCATAAGTTTCTGGGGGCGAACCAAACAAATAGGTTCCACACCCTGACCGGGGCAGACATGTGCCGGGGGACTGACCTTCAGTAGATAATTATCCTTATCATTAGGTGGATGGAGAAGTGCCCCACTCCCTCCAATATTGCTATTTCTCTCCAGGACCCACAGCAGTGAAGATGGGGGAAATGTGGCCTTTACAGGTACAATGTGACTTTTTTCATGCACGGGGAGATCACGCATATGCAGAGAGGTTTTTGTGAATGCGGGCGATTGCTCCAATCCACAAATTTCATGCACGTCTAAAAGCAATCTGAGGGGAGGCTGTTGCTTGCCAGGGAACAGTGCAGTAGATCTGCAGCAAGCACCAGCCCCCCCTTTGTCTGCCTGCAGCACCCCCAACTGGAGATAGACTGGGCTGCTACAGCTAGGCTGTAACGGTGCTCCTGCTGCCATGCATCAGCTGCAAGAGTTTTGCTGCTAGCAGATGGTCCACTGCACCAGCAGGCCCTCCATGTGGAGAAACTGGGGCTGCTACAGGTAACCCATTTACACATTATTACATATGTGGGAACAATAAATGCTTCTAATTGCTCCAGTGTTTTGTTTTTCAGAATCTGGAGCCCTAGACTTGGCATGAAACCAGGCCCATGCTTGTGTATTCATGAGAGCATGGAACCATGGGTTTGGGACAATAACCATGTGGATAATGTAACCGTGGAAAGCATCAAGATGACTTTATTGACTGAATTCTGGCAATAACTCTAAATCCTCACATAATTTGTAGGACCTCTTTCTTCCTATTCTGCTGATTGAGTGTTCCTAGAGAAATGCGGTTCCATGAATTCTTAAGCTAGATTGTCTGCTCCACTGCTTTCATCTTCAAACACTCCCCTGTTATGAACTAGTTCACTCCATCTGACCTGTCTCTCAACTTACATCTAGGAAGAACAAATCCTTTTTGCCATTATGATGATTAGAAAACTGACATGTTGTTTTCCTAACAGCTGCCCATAGCCCACTGTTACATATGTAAATAAGTACAGATTGCTATTTTTCCTGCACTTTGCTCAGAGATCTTAAAAACAACTCTTTTAAATTCTGCCAGTACATACTCTTTCAATATAGATCTACTACAGCCAGCTGCAATGAAGCTGGAACCTACCATGGTAAAGCTGAAAAATGTGGGTAATTATTATCTCTAATTGCTGCAGAGACCAATTATTCTTACAATCCTTTACTTTTTTGTGTAACATTTAAATTCCTTTAGTGAGGGATGAATGGAGGCTATGAACACAACTTTCCTCTCTTAGGGGCCAAACCAAGGAACATGCAAGTGCTTCATGCACACCACATGCATACCAAGCGTCTGATACATGCACACATCCTGCACATGTGATATGTGCTTGGTGTGTGTGTGTACCTTGGATTGGCCCTTTGTGTCTGCTCCCCATGTTCTGCTGATTCAAAACACCCTCAGCCAGGTTTGTGACCCATGATCAATTGTTTTTGTTTTTGCACCAGTTTTTGCCACCCTTGCTCATAATAAATAGTGAAATTGAAGGGATTTACGGTACTTGTGGTGTAACTTACTATTTGGTATGACTAAGGGCAGAGATTATGGTCTTTTTAGGGTTGGTTTTGATCTAGAGAGCTCTAGGGGATATGCATCTTTTCTACTTATCTGCTAGCCAGGGATGGAGCAAGGCTGCGGTAGGTTCAGGACCATTTCCCAGTTATAGGCCCTTCAAAGGGCAAAAGGACAGGTTCTTCCAAAGCGGCAGCCCTTCCAAGGTTCCATCCAAGCCCTGCACTAGTTGTGGTGCCACCCTGGCTCCCAGCAAGATACCCCTGAGTACCAGCAGCCCCACCAGAAAGGGAGTTTTCATAGTGGGTGGGGCCAGCACTCCACCCCTGCCCACTCTGAAAACTTATCAGGGCCCTTTGAAAGTTTCCTAGCAGCATTCAGGACACTTTCAAAGTGGGTGGGGCAGAGCGTTGGCCTCATTCCCTCCTTCACCCACTCTGAACATTTCCTGGTAGTATTTGGGTCACTTGCAGAGAGCCCTCTCTGGAGTCCAGGGCCTGGCTTCAGCCAAGCCCCTTTGCACCATAGTAGCTGCACACTCTGCCTCTGAAAAATCTCTCTTTATAGGGCCACATTGCTGCTTGTTTAGAGACACATTGCAGGATGTTGTCCAGGTTGAAATCATGGCAGGATGTGTAGGGCCACATCAGGCCCAAGGGTCCAAAGAATAGTTCATGGTTGGGGCCCAGCTCCAGAAGGGTCGAACACAGGCACACAAACCAGGGGGCAGGACAGACGAGACAGGCAGAACATGGTCTCGCAGGCATCATGTAGCAGATGCTAAGCCTCAACACAAGAACAGGGCAGGCAGAAAGACAGGTTTCCAAAGTCAGAGTCAAACAGGGAAGAGCCAGTCCAAAACACACACTGGGTCTAGGGCAGGGCAAGGCAAAGCCCATCCAAAACACACAGAGGGGAGTGGCCAAAACCAGGATGGAGATAGGAAGGTGACCAGTGACCCACCCAGCTTCCTATGGCTTTTGGCCTGCCTTTTATACTGCAGGCAGCCAACCAGGTCTCTGGGAGGAGAGTAAGACTGAGGCCTGGCCTCACCAGTGCTGAGGATGGGAAGGCCTTCAGCACCAACCCTGGCCAGAGTGAGCTGCCCACTCTATGGAGCTAGCCATCCCCGACAGGTCCCTGAAGGTGCTGGTTTGAGAGTAGGCCCTTACGCTTGCTCACAATTCTTTTATCTTTTTGATAGGAGTCTAACACTATTCCTATTGAACTGGCATTTTACTTCAGTGGTAGCAGAGATGGGCTAATGTCAAATGCTTTCAGGCAGTCCTACCCTATGATTTTAGTGATTTATTTTTTAACCCCTTGACTTTTCTTCCTATCCTTTTGCTTGGGGATGAAAGTGAATGAATATATGCAATGCCATCCTGTGAAGATCTAATATTGCATTTGCATTTCTCCAGTCTTGTTAGTGGCAGAGCAAGTTTGCTAGTTCTCTTAGAGCCCAATTTAACTCCTCACACATCGATGGGATTTTATGGACTTTAGATGTTTGGTATTGAAGAGTGCACATGTTACGAATTGACCTCATCTCTGTTCAGATTTGCTATGTATTTCCATGCTAGCTCTTTATCAATAGACTTTTTAATAAAGTTTCCCTCCCTTCCTGGTTGTCTAAGCCACTTTTCCTTGTTTTTCTCACTACTGGCAGATTTTCTAGACGAGTGCAGTATCACAGCCAAGTATTAGCTCCTTCTTAATCTATTAAGTTTATTGTGAAATGTCTCCTACAAACACCAATAAAAAGTTGTTTTAAAACTGAGCATGGTGGTTAAAAAAAAGTTTATTTGCATAGATAGTTGTATTGACTTTGGTGGGACTCCGTGAGCAAGCATTTTTAGGCCCTAAAACTGTAGTACATACTTCAAAAGAGAGTACATGGCATTTTCTGTTATCAAACCAAACATCACAGCATAAATGTAAACTGGCAGAAAAGTTTGCAATCAATTGAGAATCTACAGCAAAGTCTGAAAGGTACATTCTCAGCAGCATCCAATCATTAGAAGAGTCAGAGAACTAAATTAGTCTGCTGGTGCTAAAAGGCCTTTATTGTAAATCCCTGGGCTTAGCCCTTAATTGCTTTGATTATATGGCTTGAACTGAAAAAAAATATTTTCACTCAAGTCAGCTAATATTTTTAGCTCAAGAAAAAGCATTAAATAAAACACTATTTTGCAAGGAAATCTCATCTTTTGTACTTCCTCTCCCTTCATAATAATGAGTAACTGCATCCCACAACAGAGTCCCAAATTATGAGCTGATGAGCCTTTATTCCTTTTAAGGAAAGGATTTCACTGTGCAATGTAACTCCTTTCATCTGCACTCATGATGACAAGCCCCACAGTGGTGTAATGAGTATGAGCCGGATTCAAAGGGTGTTTTTAAACGAGCAAGGCTGGGGGCGGGAGGCCAGTGACCACTGAGTAGCACAGCTGCAGAGCAGCCATTCAGGGGAAGTGTGTGTGGAGGGATTCTAATGGGCAGCTCCCAACGTGGCTAATGCAGCAGCTGCCTTGCACTCTCCCTGGCATGGATCATGGGGGTAAGGGGGGGAAGCGTGCCAGGCTGGCCTTTGAAACAGACGTGTCCTGGGCATGAGCGCTGGAGAACCAGGCTCCCCAGCACTCTCAGCCAGTTCCTGTTACTTGCAAAGGCCGTGTCCCCTGCCCACGCAGGAGACGCGTGGGTGACCGTTGCTACATACTTTTTTTACTTGCCCCACACGGTGCACTCTGGATTTCTTAGCATGAGTGGGTGCTGAATGGCTCATAGGAACATGCATTCCCCTGCACCACCTTCAGACAGGCAGTCGGATGAGTGGCTCCTGGGTGGCCATGCGGCATAGCATGTTGTTTAAAACCACACAAAGTCCACCGAGGATAGTGTGTGGGGAGGGCAGGGCCGGCCCGAGGCATGTGCCACCAGCGCCCAGGCACATGGCCCCGCAGGGGGAGGGGCCCCGCACCGCCGCGGGCTAGAGACTGACAGATGCCGCCTGTTTTTGTTTTTTTCCCCACTGGGCTTCTCCGAGTCAGTCCTCATTGGACGGGGGGAGGGAGGGGTTAAACTTCCTGGGAATCCCTGGTCAGTTATACACTGCGGAGCTGAGCCAACACAGTCAAGTTGCAGGTAAGTAACCAGCCGCCCCTCATCCCCTGAAAATCCTGGGCCCCCCCACCCCAATTCTAGCAAGGCTTGGCACATGGCAGCAAGGCTTGGCACATGGCCCCTGAAACCTTTAGGCCGGCCCTGGGGGAGGGACCTCATTTGGGTGTTGAGGGACCTGGTGGGGAGGGACCTCAAACACCCAAAGTCCCACT
Source organism: Sphenodon punctatus (assembly GCA_003113815.1). Classification (NCBI taxonomy): domain Eukaryota; kingdom Metazoa; phylum Chordata; class Lepidosauria; order Sphenodontia; family Sphenodontidae; genus Sphenodon; species Sphenodon punctatus. The sequence goes on from QEPC01012832.1 coordinate 2,036,560, forward strand.
GACCTCATTGGGGTATTACTATTATTTGTAAAAAGGTGATTCTAGAACAGAATAGTATAATAATAATAACTTTATTATATTGTATAACCCAAAGGTTTTTTTACAATCCTATACATACTCACATTCTAATCATAAAACACCATCATACAGATATAAAACAAAAGAAATTTACCATGTATTTAAAATATCTAAACTTTATAAAATTACAATATATAAAAAGTCGCTCCTAATCAATTTATAACAATGCTCGATTATCCAATTGTTTACCTCGCAGGGACATTGCATACATACAAAAGGTTGCGACTGCTCGAGATATCATTGAATCCTTGGCATGTAAACATTTCTGAAATACCACTTCTTGGGGTAGGTAAAGAACTGCCGGTATATATGACCATAAATATCTTTTGCGCAGAACATTATACAATGGGCAACAGAACAAGACGTGATACAAATCTTCAATCTGGTTTTGGGCACACATTTGACAATATCTATGAGATCGTTCAAGGCCTCGATATCTCCCATCAGTTACAGCTGATGGGAATAATTGAAATCTAAAGAGTGTATATGCATGCCTAAGTTGTGGATTATCCCAAATAAATAGATAAGAGTCTTCCAATTTGTCAGGTATCAACCAATCATATCCAGGGGCTATTTTTTGGTCCCGGATTAAAACGGCTGTTGCCTGGAGCTCCTGATCCAGGACCCTTCTTTTGATTAGTCGTTTTGCTGCCAAAAGATCTAATTTACAAAAAAATTCTTTGGAAAATCCTAAATTCTGTACCACTTCCTCTATCTTGACCTTCCACTTAGACAGATGTTGGTCAGTACCCAGAATTTTCCTAAGTGGTGCCATATCCTGTGGCCGAACAACTCCTTTTAACCAGAAATTCATTATATAAATTAATGCTCGCGCCTTTACAGAGGGAACAAGAGTTTCTGCTCGCAATAGAGAGGCTGGGGTACCTAACGGTGCTCCCAGAATAGATCTTAGGAACTTATTTTGTGGGGCCTCCAATTAATTTAACAAATCTAACCTGCAGATAGATACTGCGTACAAAAATTGCCCAATAACTCTCGACAAATATAATCTCAAGGCCGGAGCGACTTGTTGGCCACCCCTTTTATAATAAAACATTTTTAAACCAGTCATAGTCTTATTCACTTGTTTTTTAATATAGCTAAAATGATATCACCCATTTCCCCCTGTTCTCAGTCAGTTAGTGCCCTTGCTTTCCTCAGTGCAAGGCGAGTGTGTTCCCTTTACTGTTATATGCAGCTGTTCCCTTGCTGGTTTTAAGTCATCCTGCTACAGTGGCTGTTTGTAGCTGCTCCAGGAGTTCCAGGATGAGGGAGAGCAAGTACTGGTTACAAATGGTGATTTTATTAAAGGGCCCTGTAATCCACACACAAGCGGACAGTGCCATCTTTCTTTTTCACAAAGAGGACAGAGCACTGACAGGCAAGGTGAAACGTTGGATGAAGCCTTTCCCCAGGTTTTCTTGGATGTATTCGCATAGAGCAAAACGTTCTGGTTCCGACAAGGAGTATAACGGTCCAAAGGGCGCCCGAGTCCTGGATATGAGGTCTATCAAGCAATCGTAGAGCTGATGTGGTGGAAGCTGGTCAGCCTCCTTTTCAAATACATCTCCCCAAGGGTGGGTCACAGGTGGTAATGTGAGAGCCTGGTTCATAGACTGGGGTCCTGCTGAGGCAATCACACCTGTGGATGTGTGTTGCACAGTGTTCTGTGGTGTATTTCTGGGCATACTTTGGGGTACACAGTTCTATCTACAGAATTCTGAGTTAAACGTGACTTCTTTCTTGAACCAGGACACTTGTGGGTCATGGTGAATTAGCCATGGCAGGCCCAGGATTACTGGGAAATGGGAGGTCTTGAGGTCAAAACACAAAACCTATTGGTGCTCTCCAATGATCAGCAGTAAGGGCTCTGTTTCATGAGTCACATGGGTCTGACCTGGACCTTAAGAGTCTGTGCAAAGGCAATATTCATGAAATTTCCCAAGGTGCCTGAGTTGATCAAGGCCAGAGCAGAGAAGCCGTGCATAGTCTTGGTCTGAGACTTGAACTGGGCCAGGAGCTTCATGTAGGCTGGGTGGTGTGAAGCCAGGGTCTAGGCAAAGGTTGGGTTTGAGTGGCTCTCTGAAGAATACAAGGCGGGCTGGTAAGGTACAGGTACACCACCCAACTCCACTGCCTTCAACACCATCAAAGGAAAGGTTTCGTAGTAAAATTAAGGAGGAACTTGCTGGTTGGTATAGGAATGGGAACCTGTTGGAGTTTGGGTCCTCAAGATCTTTCCCCTTGATAGGTTTGTATAAGCAGTCCCATAAACTTGAACCATATTTTATTGACCTCCCATCTCCTACATTGAGAATGGCCTTTATGACAGCAAAATTCCAAACCTTACATACTCAATTTCTGATCGGTCATTATAACAGGGTCCCTAGGGAGGACCGCATTTGTATCTGTGATACTTGAAAGACTGAAGATCTCTAACAATACATGCTTCATTGTCCCATATACGCTCTGCTTGCATGCTATATCTCGATTTTGTTACGTGGAATCACAGAATCCAATGATATGGCTAAAATCGCCTTTTTGTTAGTAAATGAGAACAAATATATTATTTTTTGGGTTGCCAGATTCTTATTGGTGGCAAAAAAATATCAGAGTTAGTTTTAGGGATAAGAAATAGATTGGGGATAAACCCAACTCCACTGCCCTTATCAGGGCTGGATGCAGGCAATTCCTTCTTTCATCTTTCTGTGGTATTTCTCTGGGCATTGGAGTGTGAAGTGCCCTGGACCACCACAGTAGAGGCACAGGTGCCTGGCATCATCGTTCATGCTCCACCAGGCCCAGTTTTCGCCATGTGGCTCCAAGCTACATTGCCTCTTCTACCTCCACTTTAGTGATTGGTACAAGCACTGACAGAGGTACAGGTCATCTCCCATCTACTTCCACATACAGTTCAAGCTTCTCCTACTCACCTACAAGTGTCTTCATTCTGCAGCTCCTGAGTACCTTTCCTCTCTTATCTCCCCCTACGCCCCTACTCATGACTTCGGTTCATTGGGAAAGATGCTCTTATCTGTGCCCTTCTCCTCCATCGCCAACTCACAACACCATACTTTCCACCATGCTGCACCGTATGCTTGGAATTAACTTCCTGAGTTGGTGCATCAGGCCGCCTCCCTGTCCAATTTCAAGTCCCACCTAAAGGCCCACTTCTTTGTGATCACTTTTAAATCATGAACCCAGGCCCTATCCATATCATAGCCTTGTGGATATCAACCATTTTAACTGAAATAAATAAACTTACTGAATACCTGCATCCTGTAGTCCATTTTTCATAGGAGGACTCTTATTTGCAATTGTCCCTCCTTGTGTCTTGATTAGATTGTAAGCTCCAGGGAGCAGGTACTCGCTTTGTGGTTTGTGTATTTGTACAACACTGCATATGACTATAGTGCTATAGAAATAAGTAATAGGAAGGGGTAGGGATGGGCGAACAGATCGCGGTTTGGGTTGGGCCGTTTGGTTTGGCTGCGTTCAGTTCGTCCATTCGGTTCGGCGGTTCGGTTCGTTCGCCGGGTTCGGCTGTTCGGTTCGGTCATTCAGTTCGGGTTCGTCCGTTCGGGAAATGTTTTTATATGGGGTTTTTTATTTGATTTTTATATGGTTTTTTGTTTTTTATTTGGTTTTTTATTTGTTTTTTGGTTTTTATATGGGGTTTTTTTATTTAATTTTTTTATCTAATATTATATATCTATCTATCTACACAAAACCTAACTGCGATTAACTATTCTAAATGCTATGAACTAAATGGATTCTCTAATAAGTACACAGGCCTACTCCTACAAACACTAAAACTAAATCACTAATGCTATCTCTATCATGAAGCTATCTCCTACAACTGATACATTTTTCAAAAACTAAAGTCATGGTCATGGGTAGTAGAAAAGCAGCACATATATGGCATATGGATAACCACCAAATTGAACAGGTTTCCCTATATAGATATCTGGGGGTAATATTTTCAGCATCTAGGAGCTGGCGGACTCATTTTGTTTCAGCTTTTGACCAAGCCCAAAAAACCTCCCATGTCATCCAGAGTTATTTTTTCTCTTATGGAGGTCACCTGGTCAAACCTGCCTTACGCCTATTTAGGGCTAAGGCAGTAAGCCAACTTTTATATGTCTTTCCTATTTGGGGTTTAGCCTATTTAAACACCATTAATTCCCTGCAGAATAACTTCCTTTGAATAATTCTTAAGGTCCCAAGAGGTACCCCCCAGGTGTTACTGAAGGCTGAGACTGCTTCTTCATCTTTGAAATCTCAGGCCCTCTTCACCTGTATTAAATTTTGGCTGAAGACTTGTTTATTTCCCTCCAAATCAAACTCTCTTAGCAACTTGGTAGTCAAGGCATTCGGAGCTAATCCTTGGTGTGCATCTTTCAAAAGGAAAGTTGGGAAGCTAGGTTTTTCTAGCCCCTTCTCTGTTTTGACCTCAAGAGTGCACTGGAAATAGTCAAGCAGAGGATCAGTGATCAGGAAAGTCAGTCCGAATTTACCGCTTTGGCAAACCAGAGAGTGGTTAATTCTNAAAAATAGTGCAACAGGGGAATACACAAGCTTCCCATGTTTTTCGGTGCACACTAACTCACTCCTACCCATTTTCCCCGGGGCCTTATTTATTTTCCCTATAACAGTCTTCCTAACCAGTTCTACAGGGGGCGGGGGACACTCACCAATTACCTCCGTCTGTCTACCTAATCCCTGTACCACATTTAGTTTCCTATCCATTTTATGCGTTTCTTGAAACAATATTTGCATTGTATGGGAGGTGGCAACTGCTAAGACAGCCACAATGCTCATAGCTGAGGGGGATCAAACCCTTCCCCACACCTAGCTCCAGCCGTATTTCCTACACAGTTTTCGTGGAAGCCCTGATCCATAGAGCTGGACCAATTAACCTCTTGTCTTTGATTTTTTCCGCCTTGAGGCGACAATAGGGCAGCAAAACGATTATGTGTAGGGATAGGAGATCCCAATGTCTCTTGTCCAGACTTAAAAAAAGTATCAATACGCCTCTGTTTTGATACATGGCTAGGGACAACCGAAACCAAGTCCTTCCTTGGACGTTTCTGCTTTGCCATTGATCCCCGGCAACCGTGACTATCCCCAGTGGGCAGAGTAAAAAGGAATTGAATCAAAGTCTTTCAGTCTTTTGTTCTTTAGATACCTTAATACCGACTACCTATAGTGTCCCAAACTGCGAAGTTATCACTCTTGCTTCAAATCACACCAAAGGGAATGGGCGCAGATGGTTGTTTTATCTCCGCACATTTAACAAACTAAAACACAATAGAACACAGAGAGCCAAAGAAATGGCCCCCTGCGCCCAGTCACGCCGAAGGGCGAGCAAAAGGGCGCGCACCCTTTTGCGCGTGTCCCTTCAGTGCCACCGGCGGCTAACGAGCCCCTTTTCTCCCTGTCTTCAGGTCCTGAGCTCCGCCCACGTCAGAGGCTCCACACAGCTGTCAGGTAAGTTTAAACTGGAGACTCTGCTGCCGCGCTGTTCCCAGGCTCTGTTCCCCCCGAACAGAATAGTGATATTGCTGCCAATTAACAAATATTTCTAGTATTTCATATTACTTCCCATTTGTAGCAAGTCCCTGCAAGACCAACCCCAAACAGTCATGTTTTCTTAGGAGAATATCACCTCAAGTCCCTTATTCTATACACTGTCTCTGTCATTACGTACAGTTCTCCACCATTCATATATAGTTTCTCCCAAGCCAGGCATTGATCCTCTGGCTGCCAGTGCCAACCCGTAGTTCTCCTGGGCCAGGCACAGTCCTTCTGGAACCCATAAGTCTCAGGCAACACCCTCTGTGCTGCCACAGTCTTTCCTTCTGACCAGGCACCCTGCTCTGGCCTAGACACAGAGCTTCTCTTGAGCTTCTGTTTCCTCTGCAACTTGTAAAGGGCAGTGTTCCCTTTAACCAACTCTTCACATAGTCCCTTGTGTGTAAGCAGAGCAAAAGTGCCCTACTCCTTCCTCTCCTGCATGAGTGCTCCCTCACTATAGTTCGGGGTTACCATAACTGGGTCCCCATCCTTCCTTTCCTCTATATCCTGTCACTATTCTGTTTCCTTCTGACCCAAACAAATCCAGAGCCTTCCCCTTTCCTTCTTTCTATTTGGGGCTCCCTCCAGCAGGATTTTGACCCTCCCCTGTATGCCTTACAGAGTGTTCCCAGGGTTTTCAACCCTTTCCCCACATATGGGCTCCCAGCTCAAAGTGGGACTCTCAGCCCCTGACAGCTCTTTTATGGGCTCTCAACCCTAGTAACACTTAAGGGCTCTTTCACCCTCTCTCCACCCTTCACAGCTGGCCTCTCATCCAGCTGTGATGGGGTCCAGCCTCCCCCCTATGTGCTGATGACTGCCGCTCTCCACTGTGGGCACATGCTCCAGCCACCATTTTGTTGCTCTTTAGCTAGAGCTTCCCAGGGAGCTTCTGGGTGCAACCCTCTTGCAACTCTTGTGTGCAGGAACCCCCCTTCAACGAGATGGTAAGGTAGCCAACATTAGGAGTTGTCCACATTCTCCACCAGTGGAACAAAGTGCAATCAGCCCAGGGTAAGTCCATGCAGGATTGGGTCCACACTAGCACATTCACTTAGGGAATTTGCTCAAAAGTCCTTTTATTTAAGCCAGTCTAAGCATTAGTCCATACTGTCACAAGGAGATACTGGGCTACGTGTAGACTACAGGTCTAACAAATATGTAAACATAAAGAGTAAACATGTATGTAATGTAAAAGCTGAGAGCTGGAAACTCACTTCATGCAATGGAGAGAGACAAAAATACGCCAAATGTGGATTCAAGCAAAGCCTAGTGGCGCCTCTGTTGAAACCAGACAGAAACCTAATTGAGTTGCAAATGAAGCACTTCCTGCCCGAGAAGCACAAAGTTCCTGAGGCGGGAAAATCAAACAAAGAAACTGCAAA
>QEPC01012832.1:2078939-2101023 GCA_003113815.1 Sphenodon punctatus
GGTAACCGGTAAATCCGGTAACCGGTAATGGGCCCGGGGTCCCACCACTAGCTGTTAGTGTGGGTGGGAGAGTTGGTTGAAAGGTGGAGGATGAAGGCGGTGGCTAGTGAAAGGAAGCGCGAGGTGGAGAGCTGGGAAGGGACATCATCATGAATGTTGAAGTCACCAAGAATGAGAGTGGGGGTATCATCGGAGAGGAAGAATGTGAGCCAGGACTCGAATTCAAAGTGAAAGGAGGAGAGCGAGCCAGGGGGGCGGTAGATGACAGCAACACGGAGATGGAGGGTGGAGTAGAGGCGGACAGAGTGAGCCTTCAAGGAAGGGAAGGAGAGAGGGGGGGGAGAAGAATGTGGTTGGAATTGACAGGAATTAGTGAGGAGGAGGCCCACCTCACCACCCCCAGCCTTCGGGGCAGGGCTGGTGAGAAAAGGAGAGATCCCCCCCCCCAAAGGAGAGGGTAGCAGGGGTGACAGAGTTGGAGGGGGAGATCCAAGCTTCAGTAAGGGCAAGGAGCTGGAGGAAGTGAGAGAGCTTGTTAACTTTGACGGTTAATGGACCGCAGGGAGCACAGTAGTCCGGTGCTCCAGGCATTGCACTGACTGCGCATTGTCTTCTGGGCCCAATTCAAGGTGCTGGTTTTGACCTTTAAAGCCCTACATGGTCTGGGCCCTGCTTATCTGAGGGACCGTCTCAGTCCCTGGGCTCCTGAGTGGCCTCTGTGGTTGTTCGGGAGCGCCCTTCTGGAGGTCCCGCAGTTTTAGTGGGTCCGTACAGGCAGGAGGGTGTTCTTGGGGGCTGCACAGTCGCTGTGGAATGCGCTCCTGGTGGAGATCCACTTTAGCTCGGATCTCCTTGCTTTCCGGCGCTAATGCAAGACCTGGTTATTCTCCCAGACATTGGGTAGGGTGGGGGTGGGGTTAGTGGGATGGGTATGAAATGTTTTCTGTGACAGGCCCACATTGGGGAGGATTGTTTTAATATGTGTTTTATTCTATTTTTAATGGTTGTTTTATCATTTATATTGTCCGCCGCCCCGTGTTGCTATTGCGAGAGGTGCGGCCTAGAAATGAAATGAAATAAATAAATACCCTCAGTTCTCTGGGCTTCCACACCTGGTTGGTTCTGGTGCTATCTTTGATTGGTTTTGGTGCTACCTAGCTATCTGCTAGCTAAAGGAGTGCTAGCACCTGCACTCCTTTAGCACCAGTCGGAGGCCTGGTCCTCTTCAAGTCTCTTCACCTACTCTTTTGTTTTTGTGCTAATGCACACCCTGCTACAGCTACCTTTTAATATGTGAATAAAACCTGTGTCCTGAGGACAGTTTAATCCATATTGGTTGCAGTAATTGCTAACCCTAGCCAACCCAGATGAAGTTAACTAATTCTCCCATGCGGACAAACTGTATATAACATGGGGGACACGTTCTTTATATAAGGATTTGTCGAATCAGGTCATAACAATGAGAAAATGACTGTAGAAAGTGTCCTTGTGTCCTTGAAACAGACCTAATTAAAATGGAATGCCACCACGCCCTGGATCTGTCTTTTACTCTTTACCTAAGGTCTGTTGTGAAAAGTGTTACCCTTCAGTTTAATATATCGCCTCAGCTATTCATGACACCATACTGATTTATTTAGTTAGTTAGTTCACTTTTTACCCCACCCTTCCCAAATTGCGCAGGGTGGCTTACAAAGCAAAATAAAAACAATACATATAAAAACACCATTAAAAAAAACCCCAGACCCAGAACCTTTCCTCACCTCTCCCCAACCCCCCATCAAACTCCTACCCCAAATACCCACCAACCAACCAACCCCCTGCCCATTCCCTCTCCTTGCCCACCAAATGCCCTAACAAACAGAATTTGACATACCTGAAAATAATTGAACTTGGACATTGAAACATATTCAGTGGTTAAAAATACTGGAAGTAGAACAGCATGGTGCTCACTAACCCATGATGTGAAGAAAAAGAAATAGCATTCTTGTATTCACACAGTTTCTGTAAACTCCTCAAGCCAGATGTAGTGCCAAACAAATTTCCCATTATGTGTCCTTTCTAAGATAACCATTTGCTGTATACTTGGGGTGGGCAAAGTTCCCAGTCTGAAGATCCACACATCAAGGTCTTCACATGGCCAAGAGATTCCACTGAATGTCACTCTATCCCCCCGCCCCCCGAGTCTCAATTCTGCTTGACTCCCCCAGCCCCCCCCCCCCCTCCAGCACAGGTTGCTCAGTGCTGAAGAAACACATTCAAGTTCATTTTGTCTCCCTGGTTTTTTCTGAAATATTGATTCAGGTTGAGAAAAATGGACATCACTATAAATAATTAACAAAAGGTACTTGTTTTTTAATAATCAACTGTAAGGTCGGTTAGGCCCTGTTTGGAGGACGCTATTGGTTGTATTCAGGCCTGTGTGCATTAGATGCTAGATGTGCTAACTAGGGGTGTGCAGAGGGGCACCCCATTTTTTCATTTTAGTTTTTGTTTTCATTTGACAAAAACAATTTGTTTTAGGGTTTTTGTTGAAAACCCGTTTCTTTTCAGACTCAAATCTGATTATGTTTATGAAAATGTTTTAAAAATTAAATCACTGCACATCACAAATTGGCCACCGGACCATTTGGCGCATGCACACCCTTTTTCAAAACGGCAGCAGCAACGTTGCCGCCATTTTGGAAAAGGTTGCACATACACAGAACAGCCCCAGTGGCCATTTCGCACATGCACAGGTTTTGGTTTTTTCTAAATGTTTTTTATTTTTAAACAAAAACAAATGAAAGCAAACATATGTTGTTTACTTATTCATTCATTTTTGGAACATTAGTTACTAAAACAATCATTCATTTTAGTAACCAATAAAAACAAAATAAATTGCACATCCCTATGGCTCTGAAACATGTTGCAGCACATAGGCTTTATTGAAACAAGAAAGCTTTTGGTAGTTATTGTAAACTAAGGAATTAAAGAATTGGGCCACTTGGTTTCTCCATTTGATAGTGAAACTTAAAACAATTCAGTCCCCCCCCTCCAAAAAAAAATGGTCTCCAATTGCTAGTGCACCATACTAGACACCTAGTAGGGGTGTGATTGTCAAAGGTGTTACTCACCCATCGCTCTAGTTCAGCGGTGGGGAACCTCAGGTCCAGGGGCCAAACGTGGCCCTCGGCAAGTTTTTATGTGGCCCCTTTCCAATGCCTGGAACTGGCCCATGGATCCATTCTCTACCCCCAAACACTGATAAACTGACCTCATGATAATGGAACATAGAGAAGGGCATGCACCCAAGGGTAGGGGACAGATCCACGACCCAGATCCATGACCTGGGCCCTCCTTTTCTTGAATAAACCCGTTAACCACCCCCAACCTCTATGTGGCCCTTGGAGCTCGTATTAATATTCACTGTGGCCCCCCAGGACAGAAAAGGTTCCCCACCCCTGCTCTAGTTGAAGGCAGTGGGAGCTATTGCTACGGTGCATGTGAGCAAATCAGGTGCCTAGCTGTAGACAATGAAAACTGAAGGCCATTTTTCCAAATCTGACCAGTATCTGACTATCAATGAAACGTTCTGGGTTTTCAATAATAATACATTATCAAATGCAAGAGTAGAAATTTAGGCTTCCAGATCCACATTTCAATGAGGCAATGGTCTACCATTGTCATTGGGAGCTGAGCCATCGACTTCAGTGGTGGAGGACTGAGTTCTTCGGCATCTGCAGTGGCCCACTGTGAGCCAAAGGGAGTTTCAGGGCAGTATTCAATGCCAGCTAGGCTGTTTCTCCTTAGTTATCTGGATATTGAGTTAGAGGCTATCTTTAGGCACCAGTTTGGTTTGGACAAGCTTAGGCAGTTATTTTAGATCCTAGAGATTAAAAACTTAGTCTTCATTGACTTTTGGTGATGTCCTGAGAGTTAATTAACCTTAATGTGTGTTGGTTTACAGAATGGTGTTTTCTAGAGGGTGCTGTATGAAAGAAACAACATTGCTGGAATGAAATTATGGAGCAGGATACAATAACAAATCATTCATCATAATGGCTAACTCCTCTGGTCCAATGACATACTTGAAAAGCTATTAATTATATAGAAAAGCTTGAAGGTTGCTGGCAATGTTTAATCCATCATCATGGTTCTATTCCTGACAGACCCCAAGAGGACAGAGAGAAAGATGCCCTGTTCTAAGGTGCCTTTCCTCAGTAATGCAAATGCCGTATTTTCCACACGATGCCTGGAACAGAGACCTAGTAAAGAAGTGGGTCAGTCAAAAGGACATCAGTAGAACTGATTTTGAATTTTTCATGCACACTGTTGGTTCTTAAATTAGCTATCACTTCTTGGTTTAAAAAGACCCCAGGGGTAACTGTGAACAGTTCAGTGCAGGTGCTTGCTCAGTGTTGCAGCAGGATCAGACAAAAAAAAAAAAAAGCTGATGCATTTTCTAGGAGACAAAACTAGAGAAAACGATAAAAACTTGCTTTAAATTAATTATAGTACACACCTCTGATATGGCTTGAGTAGGATGGTAATGGGTCAGTGCGTTTCACCTTTAGGTCCAAGGTTTAACTCTAGATGAGCTCAGAATTAACCGGAAGTCATCTCCTTTAGAAGCAGATGACCTGTGCAAAGAGAGCTAGTGACCTCAGTTCCTAGGTCTCTAGTATTGTCTACTCTATGGACTTAGAAGAGCTGGACCCTTGTTATGGTAAATATCCTTTCCCCTCTCCACCCCATCCAATCCATGCATAAAATCAATGGTTCTCAACCTTTTTGTGGGTGAGACCCACTTTAAAAAATAATAATCTGGGACACACTTTAAAAACAAAACTAAGGACCAGGAGTGGTCAAGTGGAAGCAGCATCAACAGGGGGGGCCTGATCCTAGTGGCAGCAACAGTGGGATGGGGGCTGTGAATATGGTTGGACCCAACAGCAGTAGCAGAGCGCCAGCAGGAAGCTACAGGGATGGGGAAACTGCAGGAAGCTAAGCCCCACCTCTCCTTATCCCGCCTCCATCTTTCAGCAGCATAGGCAGCTAGGATAAGCAGCAGGAGGGGGATGGCAGAGGACAACTCCAGGGCTCATGACCCTCCCTCCTGAGACCCACCAGTGGTTCCCAACCCACTGGTTGAGAACTACTACCTTAGCTCAAACATAGTTGGTGCCTATAGCCAACCTTGTAAATGCACCCTTGGAGTTTGAACTCCAGTTACCTTAGCTTGCTAGCCTTTAACCTGAGCAGAGACATACTGAGCAATCAGTCTGGGGTTGCCACCCATTTGTTTTTTCCCCCAAACGGTTTGATAACTGAGTGTCTTTGTCTGGGCAGACTTCTCTTCAAAACAACAAATGCCTAAAAATCAGGATTATGCCTTCTTTTAAAAAAACCTCTAGTTCTTTCTTGCCAGCTCAGGAATTGAACTCATTTGGGTCATTTAACTGAGCTGATGGGAATGGGGACGGACAGATAATCATTCTAGGAGGGATCAAAAGAAGCCAGGGTGCTTAGGGGGTCTCTCTAGGTCCAGACATGCTCCTCTTGTCAGGTGTATGTGTGAGAGTGTATGGCATGGGGCAGAAGTGAGAGACACTGACTGGGGCCCACATTGTTGAGGGATCAGCTTGTGTGAAGCACTAGGCTGCTAGAGCAGGGTGCTTGCCAGCAAATGACGGGCAGAGGGTGGGCAGGCAAGAGCTCTGTAGAGGGGAGGGAAGCATGGCCTTTGAGTGGGAAAAGGTGCTCCCTGCAACCTGTCCTCCACCCAGATTGAGGCTCTATATGGGAAGCAGAGCACAATGCTGGCTCCCACCATCGGAGACCAAGGCATGGGTGGTCGTGCCTACTGGTTGGGGCAAAGGGACACAGAGAAGCTGGGTCCTGGAAGGCAGGGCAGAGACACCAAGATGCAGGGAGGTTGGAGAATTGTTAACAGCAGAGGAGACATTGCCCAGCCTGCAGCAGCCATTTCCTGCCACTCCTTTATAGGAGCAGCTGACAGATTGGGCCAGGAAGCCAACAAGGCTCAGCTCGGTGTGGCAGGCTGGGTTTGCCACTGCAGCAGAGTGAGCTCAGCTGGAGAGTAGATCCTGCCCCCACCCCCTGAATGCCTCTCCTTGCTGCCCTGGGGGCTAGACTGAGCAGGACACCCAGCTATTTGGCTGAACTAGGCTGCCTACACCCTGCAGCGAGAAGGCAGCAGTATGATAGAGTCCCAGTAAAAACCTGTAGAAGTCCGGTATTAAGCTGGTCTCCCAAGACTAACTTACTAAGGCCGCTTTCAGACGATCACGCTGTGCGCTCGCGCGGGGTTTCAAAAACCCCGCGAGGAGAGATTACACGTGACGCCGCCGCACGTTCTTTTCAAGCCGCGAACTGACCGGGAGCCTGATCGAGGTAGGTCAGTTAGGGAGGCTAGATGTTAGGAAACAGATGTTCTGAGTCTTTGGTCCATTTGATAGGGGCAGAGGCCAGTGCGAAGCTCATCAGAACAACTTCAAGGCGATTCCCTGAGTTTGATTCTGTGCTCACCTACCTAGTGCAGAACAGGAGTCAGCAAAGTAACATTGGTGGTAGCAGAAACTTAAGTCTAAATCTATGAGGTTTCCTGGGTCCTACCTATGTGCTTTTCTACATAGGGGCAATTTAGCCTACTGTCTCGTCGTATAAGCTGGTGGAATGGTTCAGCAGCATAAAAGCATGTCTAGAGAGGAGAACAAATCCTCTTCATCAAGATTTATTCTTGTAAGTTAGGAGGCTGTACTTACAGCAAAAAAATAAAAATAAAAAGAGCTTAACATAGCCAGAAATGAAAGAGAAAATCCCAAGCCTTAGGTTCAGCTCAGGCAAAGGTCTGCAGCATTTATTTTCCACAAGTATCCTCATCCTGTTGTCAGCCAAGCAGCCACTCAAGCCTTGGTACATTAAGTTTTTTAGTCAAAAATTCTTACAATTGTTACAACTAACCGAGCTCCAGCAGGGACTGCAGGAGAGCTAGTGCAGAAATACACTGGTGTATTTAAACCTTCTGTACCAGGGCCTTGCTGCAGCCATGATTATGCCACACCCCCAGCAGTCTATTTCTGAGGTGGATCCCTCTGCACACACAGCCCCCAGAGGCTCGTTGCCCTCAGGGAGGTGTACTCAGCACTCCACTCTGAGCTATAAACACAGCCTCAAGTGTCTGGTGGCTATAAGCATCCACAGGGGACCGGGTTGATGTGCTCTCCGTGCAGATCACCCCTGTGTACTACCAACAGGCAACAGCCTGAGCGCAGCACCGTTATCAGTCAGGCACAGGCTCATGGTTTAAACAAACATAAAGAGACAGAATTGACACTGGCTGTGGTAACAGAAATAAGCAAAACCATGCAGTTTCTAGGCATAAAGTAAAATTCATTTTGCTAGCTTTCCTCTCTACTGCACAGCTAACCTCCATCCCTTAATAGCCTTCCTCTGATAGCCACACAGTAGGACCCAGTCTGCTCTGTCAGCACCTGCCCTTACAGGAATCTTTGAGTCAGTAAGTGGATAAACTATTATTCTTACGTGGAAAATATATTTCCCTAAGATTCCTTTGTTCCTACCCTGGTTTGGTTTCTGGTGTCTGATCTAGTTAAGTAGTTTAACAATTGTCCCATCTCTCCTTAACATTTTGCCCGCACTATTTATTTATTTATTTGTTTGTTTGTTTGTTTGTTTATTTATTTGTTTATAAAATCATTTGCTACCCCATCCCTCCTGCTCCAAGCAGCCCGGGGCAGCTTACAATAAAACACATACAATCAATAAAAACAATACAATCAAGAGAGAAGGCACAGAACCACCCCCCAGCCCACCCTACACCCCATCTCCCTCGCCAAAAGCCAGGCGGAACAGCCGGGTTTTACACATATGACAGAAGGAGGGGAGATCTGGGGCCACCTGGGCCTCCACCAGGAGAGAGTCAGTATGTATGTTGAAGTCTTGCTGGGACTTCACCCCAAGACTAATGTCCTCGGGGAGCACAACACCACATCCGACACCAGCGCCATCAGAGCAAGTAGGAATGCAGCCATACAGGTAGGTGCACGGTATACTAGCAGCACCCCAAATCTGTCCCCTGCCAAATCAAACACAAGATGGAGGCCCTCTACCCCCAATATGGCCTGCACCGGATACCTACTGACAGACCACGAATCCTTAAAAATAGTAGCTACACCAGACCACCCCCAACCCATCCCTCCAACTGAGGACGCTGCTGCACGGAATACCTGGCTGGCACGAGCAGCCAAAGCAGGCCCCTACTCATCGTCCAGCCAGGTTTCCATAATGCACACAAGGTCAGCGTCATGGTCCAGGATTAACAGGGCCGGCCTTAGTATAAGTGGGGCCCAGGGCGGGGAACAAATGCAGGGCCTCTTTCTTCCGCCGGTGGCAAAGCTGCCAGTGGCCAGTGGGCCTAGGGTTGCTCCCCGGCTCAGGGGGCGCTCCCCAGCCCGGTCTGGGGGTAGCACGCTGCCTGGGCTTAGGCATGGGCGGAGGGGCACTCCCCTCCGCCCATCCCCAAGCCTGAGCAGCCATCGGATAACTTACCTGATCCACTGTCACTGCCGCCAGCGCCACCACCTCTGGCCTGGGCCCCGCACTGGGCTCGGAGCTTCAGGTGGGGCGGGCACTGTGGCAGCAGATTAGATTTGCTGCCACGCTGCCACCGGAGGTTCAGCTGCCCCCCGCTGCCTGTCACAGTGTCAGCCAGGGGAAATGAGGGAGAGAGAGGCAGAAGCCCCACCTCTCCCTCATTTCCCCTGGCCGAAACAGCCAGGCAGTGGAGGGGTTCAGCGGTGTGAGGGAAAGGCGGGGCCTCTGCCTCTCTCTCCCTCATTTCCCCTGGCCGACACTGTGACAGGCAGCGGGGGGCAGCTGAACAAGCATCAGCAGAGGCCCCGCCTCTCCCTCACTCCATGGGTGCCTCCCCCCACCTGTCAGTCTCTCAACCAGGGAAAATGAGGGAGAGGGGGGGCCTCTACCTCTCTCCCTCATTTTCTCTGTCCAAGACTGACAGGCAGCGGGGGGGGGGCACGGAGTGTGGGAGAGGCAGGGCCTCTGCCTCTCCCTCATTCCTGCTGACCCCCCTCCACTGCCTGTCAGTCGGAGGCGACCGGGGGCCCTGTGCTCAGCATCCCGAGCTCCTGGCCACTGTCAGGCCGGAAGCTGGGGAGCCCGAGTGCGGGGGCCCCCCCAGGAGTGGGGCCCGGGGTGGCCGCCCTGCAGTAGAGCTGGCCCTGAGGATTAACTCCTGAACTGTAGTGGATTTATTAACCACCAACCTTGCATTCAGCAGCATCAGATTCAAGCCAGGGGTCCTCTGATCATGACCCACTTCGTCACCTGCTTGGGGGGAAGTGAGAGGGACAGGCAACAAACACCTGACTCATCTTGCAGGTCTTACACCCCTCCCAGAGGGACCATATCTCCCCCACCCCAGCACAACCCCAATGGCTGCACTACCCCCCACCAGCCAGACCCCCCCCCTCCCAGCTGCTCTGTCCGCATGACAAGGGAGATCCCCTCCCCACAAATTCCTCCATCCTACCTGCTCACACCATGCAGGATCTCACCCCCCCCCCCCCCCCNCCCCCCGCCCCACAGGACCCTCATGCTGGGGGAAAAGATCCCCCTCCCAAACCCACTCCCTCTCCAGCCCCCCTCACACTGGGGCTGGAGAAATTCCCTAACTTTCCTACCACCCCTCTACCCTAAAAGCATAACCTCCCCTAGACAGCCTTCTCTGAATAAAAAAAACACATCATCAACCCCCCCGGGTCCCACTAAGGGCCTAGCATGCGGCCTATGGCCATGCAAGCTGGTGAATCTTGGTAGGTCCAGTAGGGGCACAGTTCAAATCAACTGGTGGGGGACAAACTATTTATCATGATCCAGGTTGCTGGTGAAGAGGGTCCGGCCACTGCTACCACCAACACAACGACCCACAAAAGGCCCACCAAGGGTACTCTGTCCTGTGGCGCCACCCAGAGGCCACCACCCTCTGTGGCAGCAGCTCCCTTATATAGTTGTTACCTGGGAGGAGGAGGGACAAAGGAGAAATCCCAGGTGAGAAGGATCCAGCAGCCACACACACAGCAGTCCCATTTCCAGCCCTGCCACGCCCCCTGGACTGCAACTTCCTTATATAGTTGTTACCAAATTATACTCTAGCTCTTGATGGGCTGTCTGAAGATATTGTTTATCATCTATGGTACTTATGGGAATGTGAAACTCCCTGTTGCTTTTTTAGGAATGTCTAGGGCCCATACCCTCTACATTATTCCCTAATATTAATTTCCTCATAACATGTACATTTCCATTCTTATAAGAACCATTTAATCATATGTCCAATAGCTGCCATGAGTGTTTCTCAGACCCTGTAGTACAGGCATTTTGCAGTTTCATACAGTATAGTATGTATAGACTGTATATATTGCTGGCACTATGTAAATAACAATAATATGGACCTTATAAAGTATTACAACTCTGGGTGAAAACAGACATGACGCTAACCACCCTTTAACCACCCTTGGTGGTCATTTATGCATGTTTCAGGGCTGCATAGGGCACTAATACAGCCCTTCAACATGCATAAATAACCACCAAGGGTGGTTAAAGGGTGGTTAGCGTCATGTCTGTTTTCACCCTCTGTGACATAGCAGATTTCTGGACTATTTATGTTCATCCCATCTATTCTAAGCAAGGTTAGACAAAATAGAAGCAAAAAAACCACCTGTGGCTGCAGAAGCCTTATGCACGCATCATGCTGCCCCCTGCTGGAGCTGGGTGAGTGTTGGCCACCACTATCCCTCTTCCCCCCCCCCTTCCCCCAAAAACAAGTTTTTGTCACCTGCCTGCCAGTTTAGGAAATGTGGGAAGCTGAGTTCAAATTAACTTCCTGTTCAGTAGCCTCTTTCGAGCCTAATGTTTTATGTTTCTTCTTTATGACATTTGTTTGTCATCAGCTGCTGATCTCAACCCAAGTTGTAACAAGCCAGCTCTAAATACTTTATTTCTTTGTGGTTGAAAGTGACATTAAAACACAAGCATTGAATTTCTTTAAACACTAAACAGGTCGTTAAAGTATATTGATCTCATTGTGGCTTTGCAGCTGATTTAACTGGTGCCAGTTCTCTTTTGTAGTTATTTGTAGACAATAATGAGAAACACAAATACGCAGGAAGAAGAAAACTGTTTCACTTGGACTGTGCACCATTATCACCAACAAGCATGATATGCAGTACGGCACTATTGAGTAATGTGTTACTGCCCAATTGTACGCAAGACAAAGTTATTTTACAAACAGGACAAGAAAATGAATGAATGGTTTGGATAGTGGGTGTTTTCAGACGTTACGAGATCACAGTCAACCACAGTCAATTCCCTGTGGTGGCTGTGATCACAGAACGTCTGTTGGGGGGAATGGATGTTCCCCCCCAGATGTTACCACGGCAGGGAATCACTTTTGCCATGCGAGCTGCCGAAGCGGCGGGACCGGCGGCCGCCGCATGGCGAAGGCAATTCCCCGCCGTGATTAACTCCGCCGTCACTTCTGGACGACGACCACGGCCCGGAATCCCCACAGGGATTCTGACCCATGGCCAAAGCGGGTGAGCGCTGCGGCTGCATTGGCTGCGGCAGCCGCCTGTCTCCCCAGAGGGCGAGTGGCGGGGAGCGTGGAGGGGGCAGGGCCATGCGGCCGCACGTTGTGCCGCGCAGCCCCGCCCCCTCCCCGATTCCCCGCCGGGATTCCCCAGCACGTCTGTTAGGGCGTGACGGGGTCATCCCGGCGGGGGATGAATTTATTGTTTTCGTGATGGGGCCAATTGGCCCGGTCACATCTGAAAATACCCAGTGTCAGCTTCAGATTTCTGCTTTTCCTATATATTAGATCACTGGCATACATGGCCAGAACTTTTAAGAAGTCCTTCATCCTGTGTGTCACGGGTTGGATTCCTGTCTGTCTCTCTCTTTTTCTTCTGTTTGTAGTCTCAGGCGTTCCGTTTCTATCTTTTGCCTTTCTCTTTTCTGTTCCCACTGAAGTTTTTTAAGCTCCAGGAACTCTCTGCTGATAGTCTGCATGCCACCCTCATCTTCGGTGGAATTGCTCTCCGCCCTATTGTGTGAGGCGGCTACCTCCTCTCCCTGGTGCTGCTTCATATGTTCCTGGAGGGTCTGTCTCATCTGGTCTGTAGTAAGTTCAGATGGGTTTATCCCCCTTTTGTTGCATTCCTTCACAAGCTGTTCTTTTTTCATGCTCTTTAGTCCTTTGATTGTAGGGGCCATTTTCGTGCACTTTCTTTTTTCTGTCCCTATCCCCAAAATCAAGACTAAAATAACAAACTGCCACTCTGTTCCAAGATTTGCTTATTTTCTCTCAGAGCTGAGTTCCAGGCTCCTGGGATTCTTATCTCTGCAGGTATGGGATTTACTCCCCTCAGAGGATTCTGCTTTCTATACATTGGTTCACAAACTGAGCTTGACCCTTCTCATTGGGCGCCAATGTCACGGGTTGGAGATCCACACCCCCACTTTACCAGGTTTGGGTGACTCAGTTTCCCTCGCATACAGCCCACTTGAATTAGTTTTTCTCTCTGGCTGATTCAAGCCTGCTGCAGGGACAACCCCTTTGTCACCCAAGGGCCCGATCCTTCCCGTTTACAGACTCTTTAATCTCTGGGTTCGCAAGAGCTTGAGAACTCTTGTTGCTCACTTGTGTTCCAATGTTAGACACAGACACTTCTTCATAAAGATAAGAAGTAAGTTTATTGATTACATAAGCAAGATTGTTGATACAGAGTGGTTACTAGAAATCAAAGGTAAATATAACGCATTCCTGATCTATACTGGTTGAGTTCCTAAATAAGCATCTTACCCTACAAGGTCCATAAGTTCTGGTTCCTCAGTCATAGGTGTAGAATGATTGGGCACTGATCTCTTAGTTGGTAGAAAGCAAAATCATGCCTCTCAGTCCATGGTTCGGCTCAGCCCTCCTAGCTGCAAGATGTTGAGTGAGTTCCTGATAGTCCCTCTCTCCTCTGGGGTACAACTCCTTATATCCCCAGGAGGAAACTCCTCGTATCTTCTCGAGGCTTCTAGAATTCCTTTTGTTCTCTTTATCAGCTTTTCTGTGTCTCTTGCACGTAGGCAATGGCTGCCTGCATTAGCATATTAAATGTCTCTGGCCATCCGTCTGGGGCAAATCCACAAACTGTCTTTCCATTTCCTGGAGCTTGGTCAAGTGTCACAGTCTTGATTTGAGTTTTACAGTTCTTAATTGTAACATTACATACATGTGGAACCTTTTGCTTTACATATTTACTAGACTTACAGTCTACATGTAGGCCAATATCACACGTGTGTGACCCTATGTTCCTCTGTGACACTGTGACACAGTATATATTATAGCATCATTATAGCTGCAGTAGTGTTCTCTATAGTTAAGTTGCATTCTCTGTTAAAATAATGAAACGTCTACTCATAAAATTTAGATGATTTATCCTATCACTGTGAACGTTTATAGGGAGGATCACCTGGGTGAAGGGTAGAACCTGTCCGGGCTGAGTTATATAAGTTTGAAACTGGAGGCAGAAGTGTTTTTCTCTGGGTTTTGTGACAGTCTCCTGTTGACAGAGAAAAGTATGTTGGTCTGGAGGTGTAGAGGTATCAGAAAATACAGGTGTCCATTCTAGTAATTCCCTGAGTTTGGATTTTTAAAAACTGTCATGTAGTCTTTAAGTTACTACATTTTGCAGTTGCTGTTATCTAAAGGAGAGAACAAACTTGCAGTTATATCACGCATGCACAGAACGCTGGCGTAGGTTCAGTGGGCAGGCTGGTCCCTCTATCGAGGAGTGCCACAAGGATATTTGCCATTCTAGGAGGCCTGAGGCAGTCATTGGTTTTAGGAACGGCTTGGGGGTGGAAGAAAGCCACTCTTTTGGACATGCTTTTTAAGTCACGGAAAGTCCCAGAAAGTCCCAAGTCCCAGAAATTGATAAACACAATTCAATGTTTATCACTGAATGTCAAAGACACTTGCAAATTGACAGAAAATGATGGAACATAACTTTGTTCATTTTCCATTAGGGCAGTGACAGATTTAGTCAGGTATTTAGGTACTGAGGTGTGGGGAATTGAGGGGAGGATGGTGGATCTTGGGGGTGGGTTCGTGACTGTGGTGAGCAGGGAGTCTCATCCAAAGCCTGGAATTACTTAATTCCACTGAAATGGCCCTGGAAGAGGCATGGTGCACCTGGGCACTGTAGTGTTGCACAAGGGGGTTGATCATGGCACCCCTGCCCTGTGCTACCATCTAGCACATATTAATGGCATGGAGCTGGGCAGCAGAAGACAGGGTGCTCTAAGGTTACCGCGCAACCTGGAATGGGCAGCGCTTTTGGCAAGGCACCGCTGAGACCAGAGGTGAGAACACTCATCCATGAAGGCTGCTAACAGAAGGGATGAAGCCCCTCCATGTCCACCTGTTGACTCCAGAAGCCACCATCCATTCCTCCACAGCCTGGTCCAAGAACAGCACCATCCCTTCCCAGTACCCTAACGGCGATCCAGGAGGGAATTTGGATTGCACCAGCGGCAATTGATGGGCTATAGATGGAATATGACAGGCTTGTCAAAGAGTAGCGAGACTTGTCACAGAAAGTACGCCACCTACCTGTGTAGCTATTAGGAATCGCCTGCGCCGTGGGTAGCTTAGGTGCCGCGGCGGCAGGATTCCTAGACGAAGGAGACAGCGGGGGAAAGCCATGCCCCCTGAGAGCGTAGAGCAGCGGCAAGACGCAGGCTCACGCGCTCAGATACAACAGCAGAAGGCCACGGCCCCGGGAAGCTCTGAGCAGCGTGAGGACGCAAGCATGCACCCCCATGCACAGGGATGAGGCCAAGCAGAGCCACAGCCTGCAGAGCAAACTGATACAGGGGCGGGGCAATCAGGCACATTGCACCGCTTGGCGCGGCTGCGTGCCCGTGGGGGCAGGGCTCCCACTACTTAAGGCCATTCAGAGCACTCACACACTGCCGGTGATCAGCAGTACTGTGAGACTGGCCCCGAGCGACTTGGTGGAGCGTCTGCAAAGCTAAGTAATGGTTCTCTTGTGATTGTTGAAGTGTAAGTGTAGGGACGAGGCGGTGTGTGTGAGTACTTGGTTATTATTACAGTGTTGTATTGACTTGTGTGCACTTTTAGCTTATCCATTTCCTTTCCTGGGGTTCCCTGACTTGTGGCTTCCCTGTGTCTTCCCTCCTACTCCCTGTTCCCCTGTAACCGGGCCCTTGCCCTTCCTCTCCTCACAGAACACTCACTTTCCTACCCCCGACACCGCGAGTGTGGGTGAGGGTGGAGGGTCGGTGTGGGTGTGGGTGTGAGTGGTGTTGTGTGAAGAGGCTTCACACAGGGCGTGTTGGTTCCGGATCCCCAATGATGATAAGGCCCGTATCCCATTAGGGATGTTTCGGCCACCTTATATCCTGAGGGGTAGTTTTCCTCGTGGTGGAGCTCCTGTAAGTGTGACAGTCAGTGCTTGCCGTACGTGTGTGAGCTAGGTCTGTGGGACTTCCCCTTTAAACCCCTACCCTTCCATAACAGTAGCTAGTGTTCCCTCCTCCAGGGACAGAAGGCAGCATGGGAGGCCTACTGGGTGGGCCTCCCTAGAGGAGCATAGGTGGCTGCTCTGCGCCTCAATAGAGGTTTCCATGGTGTAGAGCGTGCTTGCCCGCCCTGAACTCCTGCCACTACCACTATGCCCAACCCTACCAAGTGAGCAGCAAGATGAATATGACTGATCTTGCCCTCCACACACACACCGTATTTAATAATTATTTTTTATTATTTAATTAAATCTTATTTCTGTTAACCAGGTTATAGGTTAAAATAGGTTAGAGTAGGCAAATAGGTTAAGATAGTTAAATACGTTATAGATTAAGAGCACGATCCAGCTCCATACAAGTCAATGGGAGTTTAGCCATTGACTTCAATGGGAGCTGGATCGTGCTCTAAGATATATATTTTTAATAGGTTATAGGTTAAGATAGGTAAATAGGTTATAGATTACAATAAATTAGATTAGGTAATCAGTTAATTCCATTATAGGTTTAGATAGGTTAGATTAGGAAAAAATAAAAGTAATTTAAAACATTTTTATTAAACTATTTTTAAAATTTGGAAAAGCAAATGTAAAGAAAAAAAATTTTTTTTTAAATATTTCCCCTAGACTGATAGCGTGGCATGGTTGTGAGAGCTTATGGCCTTTTTAAGCTGTTCATGGGCATGTTAGAGGCCAGAGCAAAGTCAATTTTTTCCCCCCAGGCTGAAACTGGAAAGAAACTACAGGCAGGAGGTTAAGGATAAAGTGTGTCTGTCCTTGGTTGCCTGGCGGGAAAGCGACAGAGGGGCTTAGCTAGGACAGCAAGGTTTCTCTCAGTAGGTATCTTCACACAGACACATGCCCCACCTCACCCCTGGTCCCTGGGTGGACCATCTATTTAAAGGTAGCCCACCAGATATGGAGGCGGAACACAGGTGGGGCAGGTGGAGCACAAGTGGGGCAGGCTGTCCCAGCTCTGGGGCTGCCCTACTGGTGGTGCTCTGGAACATTCCAAAGCATCACCAGCAGAGCGAACGGGCAGCCCAACCCTGGGGCAGTGGCAAGAGTCAGGGCTACCATCCGTCTGCTTGACAGATGGCCACTGCAGCCTCGCCTCAACCTGGGGTTGGCCAGCAGCGCCATAGTGTTGCATGTAATTATTATTATTATTAGCAAACATTTATATAGTGCCAGCAATGTACCTGGTGCTTTACAAAGTAATTGAATGGACACGGTCCCTGCGCTTAGGCTTACAATCTGAGAGACGGGGTGGTGTGTGTGTGTGTGTGTGTGTGTGTGTGTGTGTGACGGAGGAAGGGGAACAGAGGGAGAGACAAGGAGTGTAACATTCACGAGGATGCGAGGTCCCAGGTGCACGCGCTTGGCTTGGTTCCAGGTGCACGCGCTTGGCGTGGTAATCTGTCCACAATGCTTTGGTGGGGGGGAGGAGCGCCACAAGGGCGAACTGTGGGCCCCAGCAGCCGCCAGGTCTTTTTAAAACGGATCCACGTGTGGCTGCAAGCAGGCAAACAGGAGGGGAGGGGTACACCCGTGGACTTGCCGCAGGGTTGTGCACCCCTGCATCCATGTGAAAGTACCTAATTAAAGGACAAACAACATTTTAATTGTCTTGAAAACTGTTGAGTTCACGCTTGGCCAGTTTCCGAAACAATGGCTGATGCTGGTTCTCAACTGTAAAAAAGGAAATAATGCTAACTGCCACATTTCTCCCTGTTGTGACAGGCTGTAAACTAGGGAAAGCGGAGGAGGGGAAGGTCCATGAGTAGTAGACTATCACAGGCAGGGATTTTTAACAGGAGGGAGCAGGGAGGAAAATGGTACCAGTGAGAAAGTCGAAACTGGTCCAGGATCCCCCTGGTTTTATTTCTGCATATGCATTCCCACTTCCAACCATCCCACACAGAGGCATGCTGGCAACAAAAGGCCTGGATTGCCAACTGCTGGTTGGGACCTGACGCCCACAAAGGATTATGTGCTCTGTATCTTAAATGCTGCCCTTGCTGTCTCTATTCCTTCTCTCAGGATCAGGCACGGCATCTCTTCTGATTTTTTATGTGAGGTTTTGCAGAAACTCTGATGATCTGAGGATCTTCTCCCCCACCATTGGCTCTTTTTGTTGTCTGGCCTGGTGGACCTGGCAGGTAGTACATGACTTTACCTTTCTTTCTATGGCCTCATTCATTCGTGGCCAGTACAGCACCTCTCTGGCCCTCCATTTACATTTTTCAATACCGAGATGTCCTTCATGTATTTTAGTGAGCATCCCTGTTTGTAACACTTGAGGTACCACTATGCGGTGGCCTCTGAACAAAACCCCTTCAGTCACTGTGAGCTCAGCTTTGTGCTGTCCATATGGGATGGATATTCTGTCTGCTGGCCATCCTGCTGAAATGGCCCCAATTACTGTCTGAAGGGTCTCGTCCTTACTGGTGGCATTCTTTAAGGCTCTCCAAGCCGTTGGTGATACTGGGTAATGTTTTAACAATGCATTAACATGTACCATGTCCTCTTCTGTTTCACTATCCTGCCTGGTCTTATCATCTGCTCTAGACAAAGTATCAGTCATCACAAGATCTATTCCCAGGGTGTATTGTAATGAGATGTTATATCTCTGCAGTTGAAAAAACAGTCTCTGTATTCTGGGGGAAACATCTCCTAAGCCTTTGTTTGCTATTGTTATCAGTGGTGGTCCATTTCGGCCATAATGGATCTACCATATATGAAGATATGAAATTTCTTACACCCATATACCAAGGCAAGGGCTTCTTTTTCAATCTGAGCATAGTTTTGTTCTGTTTTGGTTAGTACCCTGGAAGAATAAGCCACTAGTCTCCAATGATCTCCATACCTTTGTAGTAAGGTCGCTCCTATGCCTGTTTTAGAGGCATCTGAGGACACTTTGATGGGCCTTTTGCTGTCAACATATCTCAGCACAGGAGCTTCCTTTATGAGAGATTTTAAGTCTTCAAACTCTTTAGTCAGATTAGCATCCCAGTACCACTGTGTGTACTTTTTAAGTAAGGCTCTCATATTAGTTGTATATGCTGCCATGTTTGGTATGTACTTGCCTACAAAGTTCACCATTCCTATAAACCTTTGTAATCCCTCCTTATCTGTAGTGGGAGACATATGTGTATTGGCTTGGACCCTTTCGGGGACAATTTGCACTCCCACTGGAGTAAATCATTCTCCCAGATACATTAACCCACTCAATCTAAATTTGCATTTTTGCCTGTTTAGTTTCAACCCACTGAAGTGAGCCCTTTCTAGGACCTGTTGTAACCTCTCATCATGTTCTTCCCTAGTGCTTCCCCAAATGAGAATGTCATCTATATACCTGGGATTCCCTCAAAAATGTGTTGCATTGTTCTGTGGAAGATATCAGGAGCCAACTTGATCCCAAACAGTAGGGGCGGGCCCGGTACCGGTACCGGTACACCGGATTTTACCGGTTACCGGTTTTACAAAAACCGGATTCCCGGATTCAATCCGGTATACCGGTACCGGATTTATTGCATTGGTTTCAATGGGGCGCTGTGTCCCCATTGAAACCAATGCAATCAATTAAAATTAATTCCCTCCCCCTCCCAGGCTGCGCGGGTGGAAGGGGGGACACCCCCCACCCACCCTGCCCAGCCTGGCTTTTTGTTGTAAAAGATAGATGCAACAGAGAGAGTGAGACCCCGAGGCGAGCCCCCCCCCCAGCACCAGCGGCCGCGGCGTCCCCGCAGCCGCAGGTAAGTATGACCCGATCCCTGGGGGGGGTGGGGGTGTTTAACACCCCCACCCCCCCCAGGGATCACCCCTACAGCGCGCTTGCCGCTTACCTTGGGGAGCTCCGGCGGCGGCGGGCGGCCCGGCGGCTTCAGCGCCGGCTGTGGCTGCCGGCTTCAGGACGTTCTAGGCCTTCCGGTGAAACCCGGAAGTGCACCGGAAGGCCTAGAACGTCCTGAAGCCGGCAGCCACAGCCGGCGCTGAAGCCGCCGGGCCGCCCGCCGCCGCCGGAGCTCCCCAAGGTAAGCGGCAAGCGCGCTGTAGGGGTGATCCCTGGGGGGGGTGGGGGTGTTAAACACCCCCACCCCCCCCAGGGATCGGGTCATACTTACCTGCGGCTGCGGGGACGCCGCGGCCGCTGGTGCTGGGGGGGGGGCTCGCCTCGGGGTCTCACTCTGTTGCTGTTCTATCTTTTACAACAAAAAGCCAGGCTGGGCAGGGTGGGTGGGGGGTGTCCCCCCTTCCACCCGCGCAGCCTGGACTCGGGGAGGGTTTTTTTTTAAAAAAACTGTTTGGCTGGGGCTTTAATTTTTTTTACATTGCAGCCATTTAAAAATGGCTGCAATGTAAAAAAACCGGAACACTGAAATCCGGTACCGGGCCGGAATACCGGGGCCGAATCCGATAATGCCGGTACGCCCGATACCGGCATTATCGGATACCGGATTGTACCGGTTTCCCGCCCCTACCAAACAGTAATCTAAGGAAGCAATAACGCCCAAACGGTGTGTTGAAGGTGCACAATCTGGAGCTACCTTTGTGTAAGGGAATCTGCCAAAATCCTTTGGCTGCATCTAGAGTGGAAAAATACTTTGCCCCTGTCATGTCCCCGAAAATTTCTTCCCTGGTGGGTAATGGGAAGTGCTCTCTTTTGATGTATCTGTTCAGTTATTTTGGGTCCAGACACAATTTTTAGGGAACCCTCCTTCTTTTCTATAATAACTAGTGAATTAACCCATTCTGTTGGTTCTTCAATTTTCTCTATTATCCCTGAAGTCTCTAAGCAATCCAGTTCCTACCCTAATCGTTTCCTCAGTGTCTGTGGAACTTTACGAGGAGTATGGATAACCGGGTTATTTGGTTCCACTAATGGTATTTTATATGGGATGGGCGAACGTGGTTTGGATGTTCGGAGTTCGGACCGAACTCACTCTGTTCGGATGTCCGAACTGAATGTCCGAACCGAACTCTCGAATGACTGAACAGTTCAATCATGTTCGGATGAGTTCGGGGGCAGGAAAAACATCTTTTCAGGGCAAAAAAATTATGTTTCGTTTTCATTTCGTTTTCAGTTTTGATAGCGCTATTTTGACTGTTCGGTCAAGTTCGGCCAACCCAAACTCGGCTGAACCGAACCATCAAACCCGAACTCGGGTTTTGAACCGAACGACCGAACAGCCGAACCGCATTCTGTTTGCCCATGCCTATATTTTATGTTCTACTTCTATTTTGCCAATGCCCTGAAAGACCTCTTTGTACTTGTCTTCAATTGGTGTGTCATGTGTCTGATTTACCACATTTACTCTTTTAATGAGCTCGAGAGCCTTACAAGTTCTCAACCCCAAAAGTGGCTCCTTGTTCCCATAGACTACTAGAAATGTGATCTTCCCTGGGCGATTTTGCCATATTACCTTTAACTTGCATTTACCTCAGGTGAGGTATTAATTCCCCACCATAAGCCCTCAGTCTTGTCATATTTTTAACAAGCTTGATTGGTTTTTTCTCAAGTTTTTGGAGTATAACCTCAGGGATTACGTTTATGTGGGCCCAGTATCTAACTTACATGTGACACTGGTTCCATTAGTTTGTAAAGATATGGTCCATTCCTTTGTACCTGAGTCTGCTTCTGTCATAATGTCTATGAAGAGATCTTCTTCGGCACTATCCTAAGAGCTGTACTCTGCTTGCAGTCGTAGTGTCTTCTGGTCAAAATGTGCCTGTCAGCATATCTTTGCAAAATGATTAATTTTCTGCAAATATTGCACCGCTTTCCCATTGCAGGACACTGATATCTGTGTCTGCCTCTGCACCGTGAACATTTCTCTGTCCCTGTTGCAGCTCCCTCCTGTTGTTCACAGAATGCTCTCTGCATCTCACTGGCTCTGGCTCTTTGTCCTGTGGCTGAATATTTTTCTTCATAGGCCCCTGATTTCTCGTGGGTCCCTGATTTCTGATAGGACCTCTCCCCATTATTTTTCACAGACTTCCTAATGTTTCTGGGCTCTCTCACTGCATCAACAGCTGCATGAGCTGCTTTCCCTTCCAGTACCTGCATTCGAGCTTCTGTCACTGCTGCTGCTTGGGCCATGCAGACTGCTTTGGCCAATGTTAGCTCACAGTCTTCAAGGAGTCTCTTGCACCTCTTGAAGTTTTCTGTCTCTTGTGCCCAGCACAGTTTGATCTCTTATCAAAGACTCTGTTAGGGAACCAAAATTACAAGACTGACTCATTATTTTAAGGTCAGTCAAAAACTCTTCTATGGATTCCCCCTCCTGTTGCACTCTTATGCGAACTTTATATTGTTCATAGGTCTCATTGTTTCTGGGCATGCAGTACTGTTCAAATTTATCCAGGACACTTGTAAGACTGTCTCTTTCCTCTTGGCTTACTTGCATGGCCTGGAAAACATTCACTGCCTCGTGCCCAGCTACATGCAAGAAAAT
>QEPC01012832.1:2111498-2131095 GCA_003113815.1 Sphenodon punctatus
AAAAATTAAATTTTTTTTAAAAGACAGCAGGACCGGCCCTCCAGCCCAGCCTGGCCCACCGGGAATCCTCCCGGTGAGTTCAATGGCCAATCCGCCCCTGCCTGTGGGACTCCACATGAGAGGTTTTGGTATGATAAAAAATAATCCCCGAGTACCATTCGCTGAGTTCTTCCAGCCAGGAAGGAGCGGAACCAGTCAAGAACCATACCACCCACCCCTGCCCAGTCCCGCAGGCGCATCACCAACATCTCATGGTCAACGGTATCAAAAACAGCCGACAGATCTAATAGAATCAGCAGGGCCGAACGACCCTGATCTAATTCCCGGTGCAGATCATCTACCAACGCCACAAGCACAGTCTTGGTGCCATAACCCAGGTGATATCCTGACTGCGAGGGATCAAGAAAACCGACATGATCCAGATGCTCCTGCAACTGCCGGGCCACCACCCGCTCAATAAATTTCCCTGAAAAGGGAAAGTTAGAGACTGGCTGATAACTGGCAAGGGAACCAATGTCAAGTGATGGTTTCTTGAGCAGGGGCCACACCACTGCCTCCTTAAGGCAGCCCAGCACCCTGTCCTCCCTAAGGGAGGCACTGACACCCCCACCCACCCCCCAGCAATGGCCCCATCATCTCCCGGCAGGCCTTAACTGTTGGATTTTATTAGTGGTCAAAAACTCAAACCCAAAGTTTCACTGCCTACTGTGCCAGGCCCTGTTAGAGCTCTAGCTAGGCATCAGCAGAGTTTACACACAGCAAAAGGAAAATAGCTCGAATTCTCAGTAGCAACAGCTTAGAAATAATCAACACCTTGGAGATTGTTTCTAGATTGAAAATAATCTACTTTATTCAGAAATACATTGTGATAGGAAAGGCCTATCCCTAGATCTTACTATCTAGCTGCCACCAGCATGGTGGCCAGTCATGTTGAAGGTCAGAGGAAGAAGAGAGGAATAGAGGGGGAAGGGGGGACTTAGAAGCAGAGATCAGAAAGGTTAAAGTGACACACTAACTCACTATCTCTACTCCCAATGCCCCATGTGGTCATTAGGGTTTGTTGGTGCAAAAGGTTGATGTCATCTGGAGCTGTTTCTCCAACATTAACCAGGCAGGACAGGCAAGGGTTCAGTTAACAACAGGTAGCTTTAACAGCCCCAGAACTTTTTCCGCATCGGTGGGGGTCACCAACCGAAACTGATCCCACAAACATGGACAAGGCGGGGCTTCCATAACCTCAAATTGCCCCACTGCAGGAAATGTGGCACAGTGAATCTGAGCGATTTTATCTGCAAAATAATCCACAAACAAATCACAGTGGGCACTAGATGACTCCACTCCAAGGTGGAGGGAGTCCGGACTGACCAGCCCTCACACCACCCAGAACAGCTCCGCTGAATGGGATTTAGCGGATGCTATGAGAGTAGCAAAGAATTCCTTCTTTGCTGCCTGCATAGCCACAGCATAGGCTCGTAAACTCGCTCTATGTCGCAACCTGACACCTTCAGCATGCAAACGGTGCCACCGTCGCTCCAACCGCCGCCCCTCCTGCTTCAGCACCCACAGACCCTCCAAGAACCAGGGAGGCCTATGGTGCTTCCGCCTGGGAAGCGGACGCCTCAGAGCTGTCCGATCAATGGCTTCCGTCAGCAAGGTGTTCCACAGCCTGATGAGGTCATCGATGAGATGGCCATCCAGATCAGAAGGTATATCCCCCAGAGCCTCCCGGAACCGTTCTGGCTCCATCAGTCTCTGGGGGCGGATCATTCGAATTGGTTACACGCCCATCTGGGGGAAGACATGCGTCTGGAGAGAGGTCTGCAGGAGGTAATGATCTAGGTATTTCTTTTCTGGAATAACATGGCAGTCAGGGTCTTAGAACTAAGCTTACTGATTCTGAACACCTGACCTAAATCCCAAACATTGCTAACACCAAGACAGAAAGCATGATAATCCACAGAATACTGTGATAGCTAGAGTGTGGGGAATTAAACTTACCTGTGAAATCAGGGTTGTTGGCCCCTGCAGGAAGCAGCAGGTATTGGGCATGTTGTTACAGCCTCGGGCAGGAAACTGCAGCCTGGGACAGGGCCCTGAGCAAGCAGATCTGCGGCCGGAGAGCTGTCCCGCCGACTGCACGGCCCAGGTACGGCAAGGAGCTCAACTAACGTGCGGGCAGCTAGGCCCGCCCATGTCCTGCTCCCAGTTCCCCACTCCCCACCATGACAGACAGCAATGGCGACTGACCATGGCGGCCCATGCCCCGAGGCAGGCATGGCAGGCTGAACAGATGTGCTAGCCCGTGTTGGCACACATGGGCAGCCCTTATCCCAGGCCATGTCCTCAGATATTCTCTGAGGACACAGCCCAGGCTAGCTGCCTACCCACCTCGGGGCAGTCCTGGGCTAACATCTGGAAGCACTTAAACAGACATGCTGGTGGGTTCCGTGCCATCGTCACACCTGTTTTTACCCAATGACAGGTCTTGAACTCTTGGTAGAAGTTTACATTACATGGCATGCCTGGCTTTGAATGGCATTCTATTTGATCAATACACCATTGATCTATGGTGATAGATCACCATTGTGATCTATATAACAATCTTTAGATTTGCATAGACCTTCCAACAGTCTCAATTTAGGGAGGGCAGTCCCACCCAGAGAGGATAAAAGCCCCATTTTAATGGGCATGTGGGGGCACAGAGGTAGAGACAAATCTCCTGTAGACTTGAGTGTGAGGAGGAGTGTTTCCCCCACTGATTCTGCTTCCTGTACACGGCACCCTTCTTTCTTTCAAGCAACAACTACAAGGTCAGGAACTTGGAGAGTTGGTGTTTTGTTTTCTAAATAAGCTGGCAGAGAGGTGGCACAGGGACACTGAGGGGAATAGCACTGAGGATGCTTAGAATGGTTGTCCCAAAGCTTAGCTGTCCAGCCAGACTGCTAATACTGCTGCAATATTCTGAAAAGCAGTTATTTAATGCATGAACAAGGTGCAAATTCCTTCTCCAGTGGCTGAATTAAACCAGTAGTTTCTCCTGTAACGCAGGTGGTAGACCTTTAAAAAGGAGATTGGAAAGGCAAGGGTTGAAGGCTGGTTTAGATTATTATTATAAACATTTATATAGCGCCAGTCGTGTGACATGGTGCATGTGTGATTTTGTTTATTTTTATTTGTTTTTAAAGAGTTTTTTTATTTTCAGTCCAGCCTCAGTGAACTCAGCCCTTATTACACACCAGACTATCGAACACCTAGGAGAGAAGTTTTAGAAATGCTTCAACTGTGGGAGAAAAGTTTCAGTGTGTGAGCTCTAATGTTGTTACACATCAGAAAATCCAAGCACACCCTCAAGCTGTAGGCTTCAATGGAGCAACTGTTGCAGCTGGAAGCAAGAGGGGGCATGAATGGTGGAGTTCGCTTTGGAGATGGCGTGGCACAAAATATCTAAGGCAAAATATGAGAGCCAAACCTTAACTAACATGCCTGGGCCACAGTAAGCAGTTCAGCAGCAGTCTGTTGCCAAGGAGTGGCAGTATTAGGCACCCCTCTGAGCCTCAGAGGAGTGACAGCAGCACAGTCAGCTTCATGATAAGAGGAAGCAAGGATAAGAGTTGGCAGGCAGCTCCTGTGGGGGGATAATTTTGTCCAGAGTGATATAAATAGATAGGTCTGGCCCAATAAGGGAGATGGGACATGGTTGCACTCTGGGATGCACTGTGGATAGATGTTTGAATAATAAAGTACTGGTGATGGGAGATGATGCCTCTGAGAATTTGGTCCAGCAGCTGGAGCAATGGTGGCCATGCACCCGTATACTGACACTCCCAAATGCTTTTTTCTATGGGTTTTAATGTCCTTGACAAACATGCTCAGGCGCATTTGTTGTTCATCCTTTACCAGATGGGGTTTTTGGCTAGTGTAATTCCACAGGAAGGAGATAAGAGAAATGAGGAAAAGCAAGAGTGTAGGAAAGTGTCACGGGGGAGGGGGCAACCCCCAGGAGAAAGGCCTTCCTGGCCGGGATCAACACCTCCCACACACCCCGCTGCCCCATGCACTGGCTCAGACTCTCTGCCTGGAAGGGTTCTCTCGGGGAGTAAATGCCCGTCAGGGTAGTGGATGGACCTATAGGCCTCACAGTGCCCAGGTCCCTATCATCATAGGGCGGGGCGTCAGGTGAGGATAATGAGTCTGAGCCCCAGTCAGACTTGTCCTACACACATAACCCACACGGAGGGAAGGAGGAACGGGATGCTGTGGAGAAATAGTGCCCGGAGGGGAAGGGAGGGGATCCCAGGCCAGGAACACAGGGTAGGCACAAGGTACTACGACTCTCACAGGAGGGGGGAAATGGGGCAGAGCCTAGAGAGGAAGGGGGAAGGGGAGAGGGACTCGTACTCCGTGCAAACACACCCCACACTCTTGTTCAGGCTTACTCTCACTCAGGTCAGGGATGCCAGGCAGGGAGGTCAGTCAGTCACACTCTATACTCAGATCAGCAATACTATCAAAATCTCAGAAATTCGCAAGGACTCAAACACAACACTTAGCTTCACTCAGGTGCCGGTCTCCGCTCAATCACCAGTGCCGAGTGCTTCTCGGCGCTGACTTTTGTCTCCCGTGCCCCGCCCCCTGTGCGCTCCCGCAAGCGTGTAGAGCAACACACAGGGGGCGTGGTCTCCCCCTGCGTCTCGCCCGGTCCTGTCTCCTCCTGTTTCGTCTGCTGCTTCTCTGCGGGCATGTCTTGTGTGGGCGGGGCCGTGCTCTGCGTCCCCGTGATGGGGGGAAGCACACCAGAGGGCCCCGGCACTGCTGCAGCTGGGCCCAGGGAAACCGCCTGCACCTGTAGTGCCTCCGTGGGGGGTGGGGCGGTGGCCCCGGCCGGGCTTGACAGAAAGAAGGACAAGAAAAACAGGGGAAAAGATGAGGGTGGAATATCTCTGTCATCACAATCCAACCAATCTAGTCAATTTTTCAACAGCTAATTAACATTTGATGATCAATGAAAAAAACAATACAAGCTCATTACAATCTCAGCCAGCTCCTGTAATAGGAATAAGAAAAGTCTTAACAAAAAGCAATCTCTCTGTAAACATTTGTTGGTTTTAGGGATGAGGGAGACTCATGACATGAATCTGAACACTCCCTTGTCATGTCCATTCTCATATCAGGCTGTAAATACTCCCTCTTTCCCTAGGCGAAACTGGGATGTTAGATCAGTTTCAGTGTGACCACTGGCGAACCTGGGACCTGTGAGGGGTGGGGAGGAGGGGACAAAGGAACCCATGGACCCAGCACCTGACTCGCACTACACCCACGAGACTCCTACAGAAGGAAGGGTACTCACACTTCGGTTGGGAAAAAAGTACAGGATAGTGGGTGGCCCAATGTATTCCCTAGGGAACGAGGCCGTATCATCACAGGGGAGGAGATCAACAGAAAGTGTGAGCAGGCCCTTACCTGCTCTGCAGGGGGACCAGGTCCCTGCCCAACAATTCACCCTCTTACCCACACGGTGTACGGGGGAGAAACTTGTGGAGTGCACGGAAGGTGAAGGGAAGGGAGGAGAACCACAACAGGGAAGGAGGAGTGGAGCAACCGACACCTCACTGTAGGAGGGGGACACCGGGAGGAACTGGGGGGAATAGGGAGGATAGTGGACTACCAGTATGCGCATTGTCACCCAACGCTCTTCACCCACTCTACTCTCACATGCCCGCACACACTAACCTCTCACTCGTCTTTCACTCTGCCCTTCACTCCAGACCACACACACACAACACTCGGTATTAGCAATCTCCAAACTCTCATCAAGGGCCAGCTTCACAGCACGCTGATCGCCGGCACGGAGGCACTGAAGGCTTCCGCCTAAATAGGCTTAGTTCCTCCCCCGCTGCGCCCGCAAGCGTGCAGAGTGCCGAGGCATTGGCCCTAGCCCCGCCCCCGTGTCTCCCAACACGGTGGAGTTCTCTGCTGCGCTATCTTGCGGCCCCGCCCCTTCTGCTTGTACCGCCTCTGCAGTTTGGAGGGGTGCTTTCCCCGCTTTGCCCCCGTGTCTCCTCAGCCCCGCTGGCTTCCCCCATAGGGATGAAGGTAGGCGGGGACACCTCGCAGTCTGAGGGCTGGTTTGGGGGGGGGGGCCTTCCTTCCCCCGTCTCCTTCCTCCCCGGGCGAGCCTACCGCACTACTGATGGCCCCGAATCCTGATAGGACCTTGTACTGAAACTGCTCTAATATCTGAGCAACCCTGTCCCCCTATTCTACACCCATACATACTAGAAGATGTAGCCTCCACGCACTCCTGCCACCACAGACCGACCCTGCAAACAATTCATAAGGGCAGCCGTTCCCCCACTCCTCCCACCCCAAGCCCTACCCAACTGCCCACCCTCTGCCATAACATGCAGCCATGGACGCAATGGAAACATGAAGCCGCAGCAGCCAGCAACCCCTTCCTGCCCATGACCCAGGGAGCTGCTGCAGCTGTTGGAAGTCCCGGGCAACAATGGAGGTGCATACTGGGTGGGGGGTGGACAGGCAGGAAGCTGCTGTCCTTCATGGTGTTGGCTCTTTTCACATGCGTTGTGATGGGGGGTTGTTGTGCTTTGAGCCAACACAATGTCGTATTTCACACATGTCTTCTTTAAGAGCCCCCTGCAGGACTGTGGGTGGGGCCAAGGAGGCAGACAAGCCATGGATCTGACTGCTGGCATGGGTGGCATCCCCAGTTCATACAGACTGGGGATGCATGGGCGCCCGTTGCCATGCAATTTTTTGGCTTGCCCTGCATGCCACACTCTGGATTTTTCGACAGTGTACTGTGAACAGTCATGAGTGGGTGCTGCCTGGCTCACAGGAGTGTGCATTTCCTTGCACCACCTTCAAACAGGCATTCAGATGAGTGGTTACTGGGTGGCCATGCATGGTAGCATCTTGTTTTAAAAACACCTTCTTTCGTGCTTGCCCAGTTTTAGTACCTTAAGAGTAACCCTCAGATTGTTTAGTGCTGACACTAGGCCTTCAGCTCTGACACACGTCCTATTCACTTAAATGGAATTTGCACTGGTGCGAAGGGCTGGTATTGCTGTAAAACAATTTGAGGATTGTGTAGCCCTTTACAGCACAAATGTAAAGCTGCTCTAGTGACTGTAACTCCAGTAAGATGCTAGTGCTGGTAAAGTGGCTTGAGGATTGTGCTGCCAATGATCCCATTGATTTCAAGTGCGTAGGTACCTGCAGAATTTACTACTATCCTCCATCCATAGGAGAAGCAGAATTGAGCAGTCAGTGCCACTTCTGCAAATATCCCAAACCAAGTACTCAATGAGTGGGTGTCCCACAGCTGATCCTATTCCAGAGTCTCATGTGAAGTACTTTTTTTCCCTCATGGGATTCATCAGGGTCAGCCTTAGAATCTGAAGGGTCCAGGGCGAAAATAAAACACAGAGCTCCCATGACTGCCCGCCATAGCCCCACCTCTTTAACAATTGGCAGTCTGGTGTTTGTTTACAAAAACGTGTCATATGTTTTCACACACAGGAATGTGCACACAGAGGCACACACGCACTCATGAGCTCTCTCTTTCCCTTTCACACACACTTGTGGCAGGGATGAGAGCAGGGTGGCCAGGAGTCCGGGATTATCCCAGACTGCCCAGTTTTTAGGACAGCTCCAGCTGTCCAGGATGGAAGCAGAACTGAACCATTGAGGCGTCTGAATTTCCCCTTCCATCCGAGTGTCTCTCTCTCACCGCCTGCCGGCTGCAGCCCACAGCTGCGCTCTCTGCACTTCTGCCCAGAGTGGAAGTGCAGAGAGCACAGCTGCAGCCTCCTGGTGGGCTTTTTTGGTGCGAGTGGTTCGCATGCGCTGCCACCACACAGCTGAGCCAGTTGAGCCGGAGTGTGAGCTACTCACCTGCTTCAGACTCTCGCTCCCGTCTCGGACCCTGCCGCAACCTGCCTGGCCTCTTCAATCTTCCTGCCTGGTGGTGACGGTGAGTGGTTCGACAACGCCCCCCCAAAGGCTATCCCCTCCCGGCTACCCTCCTTCCAGCAACCCTCCCCCCACGTTCCCCGGAGTCCTCTTCCAGCAATTCCTCCCTCTTCCAGAAACCCCCCCTGGCAGCAGCTACCCCCCCTCCCAGCAACCTCTCTGGTTACTGCCTCCCAGCAACCACCCCACGAGTCCCAGCAANTCAGCAACCTTCCCCCTCCCAGCAATCCTCCTCCTGGCTAAGCCCCTGGCTCCCCCCCTCCCAGCAGCCCCTCCTGACTCCTCCCCTCCTTCCAGCAACCTCACCCGCCCTTGGCTACCCCCTGTCCCAGCAATCCCCCCTCCTGGCTCCCCCCCATCCTGGCAACCCTCTCTCGGCTACCCCCCCTTCAAAGGCTTCTCAGAGTGATGTGGGTGTGTTACCCCCAATGTTTTTATGTGCAAACTTGTTCAAAGATTTTTTAGGGTGACCTGGGTGTGTTACCCTCAATGTGCTTATGTGCACTGTTGTTCAAAGTCTTCTCAGAGTAATGTGAGCATGTTTTATTTTATTTATTTATTTTATACATTTATTAGTCGCCCCCGCATGCCAATGGCATCCCAGGGTGATGTACAATTCAATTTTTAAAAAAAACAACCAACAAATAAAAAACATTTTTAAAAATCCAGCAATTTAAAACCAAAAGAGGGTCGGGAAAAAATAAATAAAAATAAAAAGGTATGGGAAGAGCTAAAACCCTAACCCCCCCTCCCCCACCCAAAGGCCTGGGTGAACAGCCAGGTTTTACAAGCCCGCCGGAATGTCAAAAGGCTTGGGGCCAAGCGAGCTTCCTCAGGGAGGGAGTTCCAAAGACACAGCCCGGCTACTGAGAATGTTCTCTCCATTGTGGCCCCCCGCTTAACATGGGGGACCTCCAAGAAGGCACCCCCGGCAGACCGAAGGAGTTGCTTTGGGACGCGGAGGGCGATGGGTCCCTGAGGTACGAGGGGCCCAGACTGTGAAGGGCTTTGTAGATCAATACCAATACCTTGAACCTGGCTCGGCACGCTATCGGCAGCCAATGCAGAGTCCAGAGCACAGGTGTTATATGCTCCCGACGACCCGTCACAGTCAGGAGCCAGGCCGCCGCATTCTGCACTAGCTGAAGCCTTCGGACCAGGAACAAGGGCAGCCCCACGTAGAGCGTGTTACAGTAGTCCAGCCTTGAGGTGAGGAAGGCATGGATGAGGGAGGCCAGGTCCGGTCCGGAGATGTATGGACGCAGCCTCTGCGCTAGATACAACTGGCGGAAGGCGGCCTTCATCACCACCTCCACCTGTCGATCCACGTGGAGATCCAAGTCCAACACCACCCCCAGACTCCAAACCTGCTGAGCTATCGGAGGGCGAACCCCCCCAATCAGGGGGGCCGACGCCTCCCTCGCGGCTGCCTCCACCTGCCGCTCCAGCCGCAGGTCTGCGTCCAATATGACCCCCAGACTCCGGACCTGCTGAGCTACAGGGGGGCCAACCCCCCCAACCGGGGGGGCCACCACCCCCTTCGCCCTCCCCACCACCATCACCTCAATCTTGTCTGGGTTGAGCTTCAGTCTGCTCCGCCGCATCCAATCCGCCACGGCCTCCAGACACTGGGATAGCAACGAGACAGCAGGGTCTGGGTCAGCTGAAAAAGAGAGGTACAGCTGAGTATCATCAGCATATTGATGACATCGCACCCTGAACCCTCTCACAATTTCCCCCAAGGGCTGCATATATATGTTAAATAATAATGGAGACAGGATGGAACCCTGCGGAACGCCTCAGAACAAGGCACGGGGGCAAGATGTTTCAAGCTCCCAACACCACCCGCTGGCTTCTCCCCGAGAGGAATGAGCGGAGCCATTCAAGAACAGTCCTGTCCAGACCCCCCAGGTCTCGCAGCCTTCTCAACAGCAGCCCATGGTCCACGGTATCAAAAGCGGCGAGAGATCTAGCAGGATAAGAAATGTAGAACATCCTGCATCCATCTCCGGCGGAGATCGTCGACCAAGGCCACCAATGCTGTCTCCGTGCCATAGCCGGGACGGAACCCAGATTGAAAAGGGTTGAGGAAACTGATGCCGTCTAGATGTGCCTGGAGCTGGATCGCCACCAGCCGCTCAATAACCTTCCCTAAAAAGGGAAGGTTAGACAGAGGTCGGTAGCTGGCGAGTGCGTCCACATTTAATGATGGTTTCTTCAGCAGGGGACGCACCACAGCCTCCTTGAGGCTGGGTGACAACCTCCCCTGCCGCAGGAACGCGTTAACCACTCTCGCCAACACCGTCCCCAGTGTCTCCCTGGAGGCTTTCACCAACCAGGATGGGCAAGGATCAAGTTCACAACTGGTGGCTCTCACAGACCCCAGGACATCACCGCCTTGGCTGGCGTCACTTCCTGAAACTCCCCCCACAAAGTTGGACCAGACAGGGCCTCCGTAACCTCGCGCTCTCTACCCATTGTCCCCAACCCGGTGTCAAAGTTGCTCTGAATCTGAGCGATCTTGTGTTACCCCCAGAACTATGTACAAACTTGTTCAAAGGGTTTACAGGGTGACCTGGGTGTGTTATCCCCAATGTTCTTACGCAAAATGTTGTTCAAAGGTTTCTGAGGTTGACTTTGGTGTTATTCCCCATAAAAAAGGAAACAAAAACCAAAAGACAAATAGAAAAATGCAAGATGGTTGAAATGGTAGAGAATCACTGGTAGTTATTACCGGCTTGATGAGACACTTAAAACATCAGTTTCTCCTCGCAGTGAGCCTGGGCTCTGTTTTTTTACACTGCTTGGGAGAAATGGGACTAGTGGGAGAAAATCATTGGCTCTCTATCCCCCAGTGGCAGGGTTTCATGCAGCAGCAAGGAATTCACAGGGTTAACTAATATAATCTCCCTCCAATGTTAACTCTAGGAACTCCTTGCTGTCAGGCTCCGGGGTCGGAGCCTAGGGAAAGGACGAAGGGGAAGATGAGGGAAGGCAAAAGGGGAGACACAGGATTAGCAAGGGAACCTCTCAGCCGCTCTCTGATGTCCAGGAGATAAAGCACTCCGCATAAGTACCAGTCAAGCTGGTCTAGGAAGGCATACGACTCATCATCGAGGTGAAGGGACAGGGAAGAAACACACAGGGCTGGGAACTGGAAGACAGGGTTCAAGGGATCAACACAAGGGAAGCGGGAGGCAACGAGGGGGAGCCAGAGGCCGAGGCAACGAGGGGGAGCCAGAGGCCGAGGGCTACAGACCACGAGCCTCCAGTCAGGGGAAGCTGGCGGGTAACCAGTTCCCTGAAAGCCAAGGGGGAACTGAGCCTGGGCTCGCCCTAAGCAAGGAAGGAACTAAGACCTAAGCTCACATAGAGCCGGGGGGAAAGGGACCAAAGCATAAGCCCTCACACAGAGCAAGGGGGGCCAAGGGGCCCAGAGCAAAAGGGGGCAAGGGGCCCAGAGCGTAAGCTCTCACACAGAGCAAAAGGGAAATGGACCAAACTGGGATACACACAAGACAAAGGAGACAATCAGACATGGAGCACACACAAGACAGGGGAAAACAAGCAAGCAAGGGGGCATGCACACAACAGGGGAAACAACACAGT
Organism: Sphenodon punctatus; assembly: GCA_003113815.1. Lineage (NCBI taxonomy): Eukaryota > Metazoa > Chordata > Lepidosauria > Sphenodontia > Sphenodontidae > Sphenodon > Sphenodon punctatus. Next base: position 2,123,100 of record QEPC01012832.1, read on the forward strand.
CTTACCACATGCAGAGGGGAAAACACACAGGAATCTCACACACCACAGACAGCACGAGTACTTCCTCAATCACCATAGACAGGAATGGGAAGGGGGTAAGAGACGTTGCTCCACCAGCTTCCCGTGGCCGCACCAAGGCTTAAATACTTCCTGTGGCCAATCAGGAAGCTGGGAGGCAGGGCTAAGGTAATTGACCACAGCTGGGAAGGGGCATGACACACACGGAGCTAGCATACAAAGGAGACAGAAGGGAGACAACTCAACACCCTTACAAGGCCACCAGGTGGTGCAGGGCGCTGGACAGACTCTCCAGCACGCCATGGGTTCGAGGCCCAGCCCTGACACTTGTTGCTGGGTTAAGCCACACCACTTGCTTAACCGTTTGGTTGACTCCGCCTACTGTTGAGTTGGCTCTGCCTACCATTGGCCCTGCCTACCATTGGCTTGGGTCTGGCCCCACTCACCACCCCACAAATGTGCATATATTTGTATAAAATTAGCATATGTAAATTTCATGCAAATGTGTGTCCTTTTTTCTGGCGCTGCTTCAGTGGCCACCCTAGATGAGGGGGGATTCAGGAATCAGTGATTTACTGAAAGTGAGGGCAGAGGAAGACAGGAAGCAGTCAGCCTGGTGGTGGCTGAGAGTTGTGGGAGGAGAGAGAGAGGGGCCCCAGAGAAATAGCCCATCCTGGGGCCTCAGGAGTGCTGGACCTGGGGCTAACAGGACTGGCCTCCCTTCAGGGTCCCCCTCACACTATGGGGCTTGGGCCATAGCTGGCCCTGCCTTCCCACTAAATGAATCCAAACTTTTTGAATATGCTGAGGACATTAGTTGGTGTGAAGTTAAGAAAACAGCTAGATATTGTCAAATGCATGTTCCTGATTTCTAACCAAACAAATTCAGAATTGCTGTGTGGTTTTTAAGCCTATAATGGAGCAAATGAAATACTTCTAGGACAGATGTGGAATTTATACGACTGTGTTCAGAAGCACTGATTCCTGAGATTGAAATTTTGACAGAAGCGTGATTGAATCCTGTCTGTTTACTCCAATCTTTCATGTTTAGAGCTATTCATCCTTTAATTTCTTTGGGTTTTTTCAGGACATATTCTTGTTTAGTAAGCATGCAACTGTACTACTGAACAGCCCTTATTTAACAGCTTATAGTGCATTGAAAGATGAAATTTAATTGGAAATCATATTCCTTTCTATTTATATACAGCTTTTTGTAGCATTATACTGAGAGAGAAATAGCAAAACATCATTTCAGCTTGGGTGCCTGGTGACTGAGATTTGATACAAAATCATTGAGGCTGACATGAGTGATATTTGCATGCTAATCTCCAGTTTGGGCATGTTGGACTCTTGAGGGTAATTTGTTATCTTGGTAGGTTGGTAACCAATGCTTTCTCAAATTTTGGTTAATTTACTTAGGTCTGTGTGGAGCAGTTTTTGGCGTGGCTCTCAATTTTTGCTCCAGAAAAATAGCTAAATTATGGCAAAACATAGGATTCTCATGAGGTCCCTGTTTTGACTGATGTTATTCATATATGGTTATGGTTTGATTTTTTTAATGTAGTAGTTCATGCTCAAAGGAGCTTTTCCATGTTACTTTGAAGAGAAGCCACAACTAGAAAGAAGCATGTGGTTTGTCTGACAACACTTCTTTCTGATGGTAGCTTTTATTGAGCGCTTTAAAAGTGCAGCTGTAATTGGAAGGTGGTTATTTGTTAGGGCAGTATGTGCTTAGAACTGGATACAGAAAATTACATAGACCTGAATCCATTGCTATGGATTTCAGGAAGGCTGCAGTAACACAACCTTCTGTCTAATAACAGAAGTTTATTCACAACACTGATCTTTTTAAAAAGGGGGTAGGGGAAGAGGAGAAGAATGGGTAAAATCTGTCAACCATCACTGATATGTTATGTATAATTAGCATGACTATACCCCTCCTTTAAAAGAGGACACGTATGCAAAATACATGTTGCAGGCCTGCACTGAACCAATGCAGCCCTGCAACATGTATTCATAAGCATCCTCTTTTAAAGGGGAGGTATGGCCACCCTATGTATAATCAACTATTTGCCATGTAGAACTTGTGATTTATTTATCTGTATATTTATTTAACAATTTGCATCTTTCAAAGTGGATAATTTTTATTACAAATATTTTCAGAAGATCGTGTTAATCTAACAGCCACATCCTACAAGTAGCAGGTTACATAATTTCTCTATATAGTTACAGATAACTATTCTTTCCTTCTGTAAGTGTTGAGGAAGATTATAAGCATAGGTATTCTGCATGTGTGTATTTGTATACGTAATTGTGAGTGTGTGTGTGTGTGTGTGTGTGTGTGTGTAGAATATATCAATATTATATATATAGAGAGAGAGATTTTACACACACACATTGTTGTAATATAGTATTGTTAGTCTTTTGTATACGGAGAACCAAGTAGTTGGAAATAACTTCAGTAAGATAAGAGGTGCATTTTCTGAAATGTTGCTATAAATACATTGATAGCAGCACTTCCAACTCCTTCCTCCAGAATGATCCCACCGCACTTCAAACTTTTGGCATAACAGCTGTCCTACACAAAATCATTTACAGGCACCTAAAGAAGTTGCTTGTTATAACTGTTTCCCTTCTTTTGGGGAAACTCATTTTGACACGTGTTAAATATTTGTGGTGTTTAAAGATTTATGTTTTCATAGATAGAAAAAGAATTATCTTGACAACCAATGACAAAATGATGATGAGTTTCTCCCTCAACCTCACCTTTAAAATCATGGGCACAAAGCAATGCCCTGTCATACTATCATAATCAAAGTGACTCTAGTGATTTTTTGCATAGCTATCATAGACATTTCTGCTGTGGGCTAACTACAAAATTCTGCTGAGTTATCAGAGCTGGGGTATCAAGTCTCCTGGGATCATCTCCAACTCTGCTACTGACTCTAAAGGGGGTTAATAAATGAAACGGTAGCCCACACCAGGTGGGTGTCCACCTGCCCATTTGTTAGGTGTTTGCCCCTACTGGCCACATGGCCACCAGCCACACAGCCCCTACTCACAGAGAGGTCCTGGAGCATGTGGAGCTAGCTGTGTGGGCAAATGCAGGTCATGCATGCCCACGTGCCTGTGTCCCATCCATTAGGTTGCATGCAGCCTCCACGTGTACAGGTCGGTCCACCAACACCGTAGAGTTACAGGCAAAAAAGCCAAGAGTGTTCCAAGGAGCAACCACTTCCAAACCCTCTCTCCTCTCCGCTCCACTCTCAAACCCTCTCTCTCCCTTGCTTTCACTGGTGTGTATGTAACACTTGCCTTAAAAGCCCACTGCATCATTTTCAAACATGCATTCTCCCAGCTTGTCCTGATTGACAGTAAATGTCTTCTGACGTTTGCTGTTTCCCAGCCACTGTATTCTCAGAACAACTTGCGGAGGATTGCTATCACTGTGCCCATAGCTCAAATTGACCGTCAGGCAACAACTACCACTTTTACCACCACTGCGCAATTACAGTTGCTCTCTGCCTACCAATGCTGCATTCTCTGGACGAAGGAAGAGACCAACAGGTTCATTGCTCTATGAGGGGAGCAGAAGGTCCAATATGGCCTGGTGAAGTGCTACAGGAACAAGGTGATGTTCCAAGAGAACTCCGTCCAAATGGCGCAGCAAAGCTACACCCAAGACATGAAGCAGTTGTGGCAGTGGGCCAAGGACTTGAGGCACAGATACAAGGAGATCCGGGACAAAAACTTTGCCTCCAGCTTCAGGAGGCAAAAATCACCCTTTTACAAGCTCCTTGACCAGTTCTTCTGTGTCAGTGGAGTCATCATTGCATCCCTTCTCTATGGCTGCACCTTTGTCAGGGACCAAAAGCATGTAGAAATGGCTCCCCCACTACCTGTTTCCACTGCAACTGCTCCCGGTCCCACCATGGAAGCTGGGACCGCCAGTGGAGATCTCTCCATGCCTGTCCCTGCCCCGGAGCCAGCATGGTTGACAGACATGGACATCGTGACGCGGTGTAGCCCCTCAAGGTCAAGAGACAGCCCTCGTTCGAGGAGCCACCCAAGGTTCTGGTGGAGGGCACAGAGGACCCAGATGCCACTTTTTTAGGTGGAGGAAAATTATATGTCAAAGTGCCTGGTCACCACCTATGTATATTTTTCCAGGCCACTTATGAAAAATACATGTTGCAGGGCCTGCGTAGGTGCCAGTGCAGGCCCTGCAACTTGTATTTTCCATAAGTAGCAATCCTAGGTGGTGGCATTTGCGTTTATACAGCTGTTTATAAAGCTTCTGTTTATTGTTATCTAATTATTATTATATTAGTATAACCATTTATATAGCGCCAGCAATGTACCTGGCGCTTTACAGAGAACAAGATAGACATGGTCCCTGCCCGAAAGCTCACAGTCTGATTGTGTTTGTTATTGTTTACTGTATTAACAAGAGGCCATGAAAATACGAGGAGGAGCAGCAGGAAAATCACAGGAAACAGCTCCACCGGACGGCAACAGTAGGTGCAGGAAGTGGGCTGGGGAGAAGGCACCATGGTGGGATGGCCACCTGGTGGGGGGGGGGGTGANCGGGGGGGAAGGGGTGGGGGAATGGTGTGAATGGTGGTTGTTGATTTCTGTATGATCTTCACTCCTCTACGGTGATCATGGGAGGAGGAGGGCTGCGTGGTACTGGGAGCCTGGCACAGCAATTGCCACAGCAGCCACATAGGCCAGATACTCATTCCTGCTTCCTTTGCTGAGCAGGGACAGCTGGAAATATGAGCGAGCAGGGGTCTGAAACACCGGGGCAGGAAGGTGGGAGGGGTGGTATGAACTAGTGGCTTTCCTTGTTGCCTTGCTACAGGTCTGCCAGCACAACTTAATTAATTAATTGATTTATTTATTTAAAACTTTGCTGTCCTGCCCCCACCTGCCAAAGGCAGCTGTTGACAGAATTCCCAGCCACAAGTGCCCAGCCAGACCATGACCTACAGGTCTGCAACTGATGGCATAGGGAGGCTCTGATAGGGGAGCTGCTTGGAAAGACGACAGGGTGAGCAGATGAGATCTGTGACACCATTAAAGGCATGGCCAGGGAACACAGGCAGCTGGTGTGGCAAAACGCCGTAAAAAGCAAACCCTTTGCTGTCAAGGCCCACCTGGACTGCATGCAGGAGGACAGGCACTGAACCTGCCTCTGGCAGCAGTTTGCACAGTCAGATGGCGTGATCAAGAAGGCGAGCAAAGAGATGAGTGAGGTGTGGGCATAGATACAAAGCAGCCTATCCCAGTCCATCCAGCTCCAGAGCTCCTTGCTGAAGCATGTTGCTGCTGTGGCCATTGTTGCTCAGGTGCCATTTCCTAACTCCCATCAGCTGTTCACGCCAGACTATGTGGAACCCAACTGCCCATCCTGATTCCCCCCTCAATCCACGCCCCAGGGAAAGCACCCAAGCCCTCTCCACATTGCACTTGCGCCAGGGAACAGTACCTGGGCCAGGCACACTTCCCCCTAACAACCATTCCCTCACACCTCCCACAAACACTCCTCCACAGCCAAATCAGTGGAAGGAGGATCGGGAAGATGTCCCCACCTCCACCAGTCCTGCCACCCAAGCGAGCACACCAAGCTGCCTGCAAAAGGAGCAGGTGGAAAAAGAAACAGTTTGATATTTAAACAGTTTGATATTTATAGTTCTATATTGAAAGTTCTTTAATAAGGTTTAATAAAATTATTTAATTGCTTATGTTCCATGCTTTCCATGCTACTTCTGGGAAAGGAGAGATGTTTGGGGGGGGGAGGCTGTGGAGAATGGCTGTATGGCATAGCGATTAGCTGCCTTCGGGGCTGGAAGGGAAGGGGTGGTGGGTGCATCAAAAATGGGTGGTGGGGAGTCTGCTGGCCGTGCACTTCTACTTGAGGGTGGGGGGCCATAATAGCCCAGCAGGGAAAAGCAAGTATACAAAGGGAACTGCCATGGGAAAGCCACAGGCAAGAGTTGGGTGTTGGCTAGTCACAGAGTAGTCTGATGCACATCTGTGCCTCTGGCTTCTTACTGTCATTCCCAGAACCAGCTAGCCTGTGAATGCCAATAGTTCAAGGCCTGCAGCTGGCTAATCTCTAAATGCCAATAGGGAATGCACAGCGAAAGGCCGCCTGGCAGAAAATAGTACAGGGGGGCCCAAGGAGGGAAAGTATGCCATGCTGGTGGGGTGGGGGAGCTTGATGGGCCAGAGGGAAACACAGTGATACACAGGAAATAGTTTAAAGGCTTTATTTGTATCGCAAAAAGATCATTTGAAATAGTTTACCGATGCTCATGAAACTGTCACTGATGGTGGGTGTTGGGGCTAGCATTGCAGTTGATGTGCCAGCACAAGGCGCCTCAATCTCTCCAGCTATGCACTGCTCCTCTCAGTTCAGCTGGTCCCGGATCAGAGGCACTGGCTCACCAGAGCTAACTGGGTGTGAGTTTCTCCAATGTGGCCCTGCCAGTCTTGCAGATGTTATGGAGAACACAGGCGGCAGTAGTTAGCAGTGAAGTGGTCCCTAGGTGGAAATCAATCCTAGCAGCTATTGATTTCCAGTGCTGTTTTAAAAGCCCCAAAGTCCTCTCCACAGACTGGGTAGCACTGAGCTCCCTGTTAAAGTACTTTTGCTCCAGGGTACGAGCAGAGCTGTACGCTTTCATTAGCCAGGACTTCAGGGGATAGGTAGGGTCCCTGAGAACAACAGGCTTCATGAGCACCGCCTCAATGCATATTTCAGTGGAGGATCCAAAGTCTCCAGTGAACTTGCAGCCAAAGGAGGGGAAATGACAGAAGATGCAAGCGTTGTGGTTCTTCCCAGAGTACCCAGCCATCACACCCATGAACCGGGCATGGTAGTCCACTACAGCCTGGAGAAACACAGAGAAGAATCCCTTCCTGTTCAGGCAGTCGTCTTTGATATGGGGTGGCAGAAGACGGTGATATCGCCCCCATCATTCCCCCCATAAAGTTCGGGAAGCCCTCCTGCAAAAATCTTCCAAAAATCTTCCATTACCTCCACTGGTCAGACAACTGCACCACCCAGTCCAGCAGTATTCCCACAATCAGTGTGCAAACCTCCACTAGTATGGTGCCCACTGTTTCAATGAGGTTCTAGTTACAAATTGCTGGGTGACACGGCAGCAGGAGTCTGGAGTGGTGAGCTTCCAGATGGCGACAGCAACACGCTTCTGCATGGGGATGGGCGACTGAATTACAGAGCTCTGAGTCATGGCATGAGGAGCTCAGCTATCTGCAGGACAGATCCATGGCCCATCCTGAAGTTTGCAACCCATTCAGCATCTCCCCATGAGGACAGCACTTTCTCCTACCAGTTTGTGACCAGCCTCTTGGTGGGTACAGTCCTGTACAGGGCATGGGTGATGGGAGATGCATCTCCCAACAGGTACTTCTCTCCATGCATCAGTTGCCCTTGCATGGCTTCAATCCTCCCCAGCATGGTTCATTGTCACCAGAGGTAGGCAAGTGCATGGTGCTGAAGCAAGAGCCACCTCCATGGGATGTTGCACCCCGCTATCCCAGTTACAGATCAAACGACAGCCTTTCTGTACCTTGGCATCACATCACGCCAACAACAGCATAAGGCTTGGATCTGTTGGATTGCTCACACAGTCTGCTGAGAAGCAGAAAGGAAGGCCTGGGGTGTCCTAATGAGCACAAGGAAGTTCTCGGCATGTGTCTCCATGGCTGCGGTTCACGAGTCTAAGGGGAGATTCAGACGTTCTGATTTGTGTGATTTTAAAAAAAAAAATGAATGTTTCATGCCTGTCTGAACACTTAAATTCGATTAAATGGAGTCAATATCGCACTAAAGCAATGCGTGTTGAAAAGCTACTCAAACCTACCTTTTTGCTGTCCGTTTTCAATAAATCCGCACTTAACAGCAGTGTGAAAGCAACATCGTACTGGTTTTAACTAGTGTGTAATC
>QEPC01012832.1:2132420-2161406 GCA_003113815.1 Sphenodon punctatus
GCAGTTACATCTTGTCTGGCGGCTTTAGCCGTATCTCTCAGACTCCGACCTCGCTACTGTCATCCATGCCTTCATCACCTCGAGGCTGGATTACTGCAACGCGCTCTACATGGACTGCTTGAGAAGCTGGTCCGGAGGCTGCAGCTGGTGCAGAATGCTGCGGCCCATCTCCTTATGGGGGCGGGTCACAGGGAGCACATGACACCAGTGCTCCGGGCTCTGCACTGGCTGCCTATAAAGCACTGGGCCAGGTTCAAAGTGCTGGTTTTAACCTTTAAAGCCCTTCCCGGCCAGGGCCCTGCTTATCTGTGGGACCACCTCATTCCCCGTGTGCGTGTGCGACCCTTGAGATCATCCGTGGGAGCCTTTTTGGAGGTTCCCCAGGCGAGGTAGGTGGCCACCCCTGTGCTGTGGAATTTGCTCCCGGAGGAGGCTCGGTTGGCTCCCACTCTCCTGTTATTTTGGCGTGTGTGTAAGACCTGGCTGTTCCGTTAGGCTTTTGGCGAGGGATAGGGGTGGGGGTTCCCCGCATATTGTATTTTTAAGTTGTTTTACATTTTTAAAATTGTTTTATTGATTATTGTTGTTTGCCACCCCAGGCTGCCCTGTGGGCAGGAACGACGGGATATAAATTTTACATAAATTTAAAAAAAACCAAATAAATAAATAAATAAGGGAGGCTGTACCTTCCCTGCCATTTTTTCTCATCACTGCCTTGATGACAGCGAGAGGATACCCATGGGGCCAGCAGAAGTGCCTCAAACATATGGCAGAGATTAATCTCTTTGGAGAAACAAGATCTTGGAGTACAGAGAATGTAAACTGACTGAAGGAGAGCTTGTTACCCTAGATGAGGTTTGGATACTCAGAGAAGTGCAGAGCACCCTTGCAAGTGGGGATGTTTTTCACCCTGACTGTATGGTAATGCATAAGATGCTACAGAAGGGGGTACAAGAGGTACACGTTTTATTGGGAGTTTTATGCAAACTGAGTGGGATTTCCAACACCATGGTGTGAATAAAACTGTGTGCTGCTACCTACCAGTACCTCACTGTGAGTCATGGATAAGAGAAACTGGGTGGTGATAATACGCAAAAACTGATCGCTTTTTATTTCAATTTTTACTTTCACTTTGAATTGTCACTACAGGTGCTCAGTAAAATATGTGATTTGCTCAATAAATTCAGCATTGTGTACACAGCAAAGATTATTTCCAGCTGCCAAGTGCTGGCAGGTATAAACCAGGTATGAACCTCCATGGGTGGTCAGTTACAGGAGGCACTGGATCACCTCCCCGAGTCATAATAGGCTATAGCTCAGAAGAAAAAAAGCTGGTGTAGCGTCTTCTTCCCATGGTTTACCATACCTGTGAGTAGGGTGGCCCTGCAACCTGTATTTCTCATAAGTGTCCTTGAAATATTTGCATATCCAGCTACCCTATCTGTGAGTTATCATAGAGGGCAGTATACTGAGAAGGGGGGAGGCTTGGTGGGTGGAGCATAGCCAGGAAGAACGCCTGCCTGTGTATTAGGCTTGTCACACTAAACCTGTGAGTGGGGGCTGCCTTAACACACAATAAATACATATAGGGGACTTCTTGTTTATTATGCACTACATGTTAAACGTGAGATGGGGATGCATAGATCGAACCCAGATTCCAGGGGACTCCTGTCTTGTTTAACACCCTAAATAGTAAGAAAATTTCCACCTTCTTCGAAACTTCGCATATACTTGGGGTTAGTGTCCAAAGCTCACCATTTCATTGCCACCTCAATCTTCCAGGAATTCTCCTTTATTCCTAGTTTAACAACTACTCATTACTAGTCTTCCAGGCCCAATTCAAGGTGTTGGTGCTTACCTATAAGGCCTAGGCCCTATCTATTTGCGGGACCGTCTGTCTCCCCGAGCTCTGGATCGGTCCCTGTGGTCTATTGGAGGCGCCTTGCTTGAAGTCCCCTGGGTATTGCGGGGGGTGTGTGTGTGTGTGTGTGTGGCAACTGTGGAGAGGGAATTTTTGGTGGCTGCACCAAGGCTGTGGAACTCCCTCCCAGCAGAGGCCTGTGTGACCCCGGACCTCTCCTCTTTCTGACGATTGTGTAAGACCTGGCTATTCAGCCAGGCTTTCGGTGAGGGAGATGGGGGGCGGGAGGTGTTGAGGGTTAGGGATAGGTTTTTTTGTTGTATTTTTTGTTGCATTCTGTGGTGCCCCATTATGGGGATTTTATTGCTCTTTTTTTAATTGTATTTTATATTTGTATGGATTTGTTAGCCACCCTGAGCTGCTACCACCAGGAGGGCGCGGGGTAAAAATGCAGTAAATAAATAATTCCTGTTTCCATTTGGTTAGCATCTAGTGATTTTTCTCCCTTATTTATACCACAAACCTTTTGACTCCAAGACAAATCATTTTATACTCGTTCCAAATCATTTTATACTAGTTCCAACTTGTTGGGCTCACCTAATCTGGTTGCCAGAGTGAGGCAACCAAAAAATCTGTATCTCTGCACAGGTTCCTAGCTTTTCTGTGACCACAAAAATCACTTAACCGCTATCTCAGTTCCCCATCTGTAAGTAAAGTCTACTGTATTTTCAGGTCAGCTATAGTGTCAAATAAGAAGGTGATAATAAAATAATACTAAAATACATGCTATCCCAAGCACCCAGCAGCTCTCAGAACCTTTAACTCCTGATGGTAATAACACTCTTCCATTTTCCTAAAAAGAAAAATAGTTGTGCTGTTCAAACCTGAAGATGTATCCATTCCTGTGTGACAAGCCATCTTCTAGCGATCTCTACAAGCATATAAAATATAACTGCTGTGCATGACAGTAAGAAATAATGCATGTCACAGTGTAATAAAAATAGCCTCCTTTTTCTATATATTTCAGATTGGTAAGAGGTATGAGACAATTCATGGGTGAAAACAGACTATTTTATTTATTTTATTTTTACAAATTTCTAACCCGCCCATCCTGTCACAGGCAGCTCTGGGCGGCACACAACATCAAATATTAAAAACATTAAAACAACTTTAAAACAACAACAAAGAGAGGAGTAAAAATCCCTAGCCCATTCCCCCACCCTACCCATCCTCCCCCTCCCGAAAAGCCAGGCAGAACAGCCATGTCTTACAACAGCGTCGAAATGAGGGGAGATCCAGGGCCAAACAGGCCTCCACCAGCAGGGAGTTACACAGTCGTGGGTTAGCCACCAAGAAGGCCCTCTTTATCGTGGCCTCCAGGAGAGCACCCCCTGATGACCGCAGGGGCCGATCCAGAACCCAGGGGGGGTGAGGTGGTTCCGCAAATAGGTTGGGCCAAAGTCGTTTAGGGCTTTATAGGTGAGCACCATCAACTTGAATCGGGCCTGGAAGAGTACAGGCAGCCAGTGCAGAGACCGAAGAACCGGTGTAATATGTTCCTGGTGGCCCAATCCCACCAGGAGACGGGCTGCCATGTTCTGTACCAGCTGCAGTCTCTGTGCTGTCACCAAAGGTAGCCCCACGTAGAGCACGTTACAGTAGTCAAGTCTAGAGGTGATAAAGGCGTGGATGATGGTGGTCAGAGTCCGAAACATACGGCCGAAGCTAATGCAACAGATGTAATTGGCGGAAGGCACTCCTTGCCACAGTCTCCACCTGAGCATCCAAGTGGAGTTGCGAGTCAAGGAGCACCCCGAGACCCCGTACCTGGGGAACCCGCAGAGGGAAGACCCCATCAATGACAGGGGCTCTCACCCCGCTGTCTTACCCACTAACATTACCTCCATCTTGTCAGGATTCAGCTTCAGTCAGTTTGCCCTCATCCAATCCCCCATACCTTCAGGGCACCCATTAAGCACCGAGACTGCTGGGCCTGGGTCTGATGAAAAAGAGAGGTAGAACTGGGTGTCATCAGCATATTGACGACACCACACGCCAAACCTCCTGACCACCTTGCCAAGTGGCTGCATATACACATTGAACAGGAGAGGGGACAAAACAGAATCCTGCGGGACTCCACACAAGAGGTCTCGGTGTGATGAAAATTAATCACTGAGTACCACTCGCTGAGTTCTTCCAGCCAGGAAGGAGCGGAAACAGTAAGATCCATACTGCCCACCCCTGCACGGTCCCGCAGGCGCATCACCAACCTCTCATGATCAACGGTATCAAACGCCACTGACAAATCTAATAGAATCAACAGGGCTGAACGGGCCTGGTCTAATTCTCAGTGAAGATCGTCAACCAATGGCACAAGCGGTCTCGGTGCCATATTTTGGCTGAAACCCCGACTGCGAGAGATCAAGAAAGCTGACACGATCCAGCAACTGCCGGGCCACCACCTGCTCAATAAGCTTCCCTAAAAAGGGAAGGTTAGAGACCGGTTGATAACTGGCAAAGGAGTCAACGTTAAGCGATGGTTTCTTGAGCAGGGGTCGCACTACCGACTCTTTAAGGCAGCTTGGCACCCTGCCCTCCCTAAGGGAGGCACTGACCACCCCCGCCAGCAACAGCCCCATCCTCTCCCAGCAGGCCTTAACCAGGCAGGACGGGCAAGGGTCCACTTCACAACAGGTGGCCCTGACAACCCCAAGAACATCCTCTGCATTGGCAGGGGTCACCAACTGAAACTGATCCCACAAACAAGGACAAGGCGGAGACTCCATAACCTCCAACTGCCCTACTGCAGAGAATGCAGCGTCAAAACCATGGTGAATCTGTTGGAATGTCCAACAGTCACAAATAAAAGCCCATTGCAAGCCCTGCAAGCTCAATATGGGGCTTGTCCAGTAGGGGGAGGGTCAGGGGATGAAACAGGGTTTTTTCCTCCTTGTCTCCTCTCCTCTTCTCTCTCTGTCCTCCATCTTGTCCCATGCAGTCTATACAGAATGGAAGCATGTCTTCTGAGCTCTTAATAAAGTTCTGTTTTGAAGAAACTTCTGTTGTGTGTTATTCAACAGAAAGCTAACTCTACAATAGGTTATGGGCCCAGGACATCTTCAAGGCAATTTAAGACTAGAAGCAGCCCAGAAGGAGTGCAGACTGTGAAAGAAAACTCCCAGACAGAGAGGCCTACTGACTGAGTAAGAAGGCCTAAATCCCAGAAGGGGAAAGGGAGGGAAGCAAGTATGGCAAGCAGCTCAGAGCTAAGACTTTCAGTAGGAAAGCTGAACAATGTAAACTACCAATTGTGGAAGTTTAAAGTGGAAATGCTGCTGTCTAAAGATGATCTATGGTAGGTGATTGCCATGAACAGACCAGCAGCAAATCATGAGGAATGGGATAAAAAGGACAGGTTAGCAAAGGCTACAATAAGTTTATTGGTAGAAGATGACCAGCTAATCCATATAAGAAGTGAGACCACAGCAAGAGGCATGTGGATTGCATTGCAAAACTTGCATGAGAGAACTAGCCTGAACAGCAAACTGTTTCTACTGAGGAAACTATACAAAATGAGGCTTTGCAAAGAAAGTGAAATGTAGGAGCATATAAATGCCATGTTGGAAGTAGTAGTACAGCTGCATGGCATTAGAGAAGATATAAAGGACAGCCATGTGGTAGCCCTACTCCTCTGCAGCCTGCCTGAATCTTACAGTGCCCTCATCGATGCCCTGGAGACAAGGCCAGAGGTTGAACTGAAGCTGGAATTTGTTAAAAGTAGACTTGCAGATGAATTCCAGCGCAGAAAGGAGAACCTGCAGAATGATCTAAAGCAGGGTAATGAGACTGCACTGAAAACATCAGACAAAGCTCCTAAGAGGGAAACCAGAGTATGCTTCAGATGCAAAAGGAGGGACACTGTAACTGTAATAAAGTTTATTTGCATGACCTTTGATCACTGCAGACATCCATAAGATACATAAATAGATAAGTAAATAAATAGACAACAAGGTAAAAACAAATACCAATACAAAGAATACATCTATGGACAATAATTTTGTAATATCTATTTACAAATCAAATGTCAACAGACTCCCCCCTTTCCTCCTAGATAATCTCAGAACATTTCAGAGTATCTTGCCTGCAAAAACGGAGTCCTCCTATTTAACGCCAATGTAAGAAACTTCATAACATTCTGTGTTATTTCAGGCAGGGCATCACTTAAGGCTATGTCCAGTAAACTATTAATAAGGAGGGATATTTAAAGAAAGACTGCTATATATGGAAAGCAGAACAGCAGAAACTGTTAGCTAAAGCAGAGGGCTAAAGTCACAAACCGCAACACAGTTGCTCAACAATGGAGTGGGTGCTTCAGAGCAACGCAAGACAGCTCATCCCAAAATTGGTGTGTAGACTCCGGGGCAATGAGCCACATGACTAGCGATAAAGGATTCTTCATAGGACTGGATCTGAGCAGTAAAGAAAAGATCTACCTTGCAGATGGGGGAAGCATCAATGCGGAAGGAATTGGAGAAGGATTCCTGTACTGCAACCAGTCACAGGGAGGCACACTGACCATACCCATGAAAGAGGTGCTCTTTGTGCCCAACTTAGAAGGGGGACTCCTGTCCGTGAGGCGCCTGGCAGCGAGGGGGCTCACCATCCATTTCCAGGGAGACAAATGCACTAGTCAAAGTGGGACAAAAGTACTGGCCAGAGCCACTGCAGATAAGCACCTGTACCATCTGAGCACAGCGAAAGAACAGGCGAAGCTCACTGAGCACAAACCACACAGTGACTGCATCCACCTGTGTCATAGACGCATAGGATAGACACCCAGACAGCATCAAGGAACTGCACAGACAGCAGTTGACCAAAGAACGTAAGGTATCAACGTGTCCAGTTATCATGAAATGCGACTGTTGCATCAAAACCAAAGCCACGAGGGCTATGCTTCCTAAGAAGAGTCAGAATAGAGCCACAAAACTGCTTGATCTTGTATACAGTGACATCTGCTGCCCAATGAAGGTTCCCACGCCAGGAGACAACTGGTATATGGTAACTTTCCTTGACGACTATTCAAGGTACACAATCACATACGTCATGAAGAGTAAAGATGAAGTATTCGCCAAACTTCAGGACTGTGTGACCATGACGAGCAACAAGTTCCAGCGCAGACCAAAGACACTGCGGACTGACAATGGAGGTGAGTTCACAGGAAAGGAAGTAGAGGACTTCCTGAGACTTCATGGAATTGAGCACCAAAAGACATTGCCATATACACCCGAGCAGAACGGAACAGCTGAAAGGAAAAACAGAATGCTAACCAAAATGATTAGATGCATGTTAACAGACTCTGGACTACCAGAAAGATACTGGGACGAAGCAGCAGTTGCTGCTACCTACCTACAAAATCGGTATTCTAGAACAGTGAGGAAAACCCCATACGAACTGTGGCATGGTCAAAAACCTAGTGTGGGCCATGTCAGAGTATTTGGAAGTAAGACTTACGTATATATCCTAGAGGAGAAATGTACCAAGCTGCAAAACAGAGCAGTGGAAGGCATCCTTGTAGGATACAGTGATCATTCCAAAGGCTACAGAATCCTGGATCCACGCACAGACAGAATAACCATTAGTAACAGTGTGACGACTCTCCAAGGTCCGGGCGAAGGAGATCAATCAACCACGGACGAAACCACTGAAAGGGAGCAATCCTCTGAGCAAATAGTCAAAATTGGCACAAAGGTAACAGAAGTGCAGGAACAGATACAGCCGGCTGTTGATGCTGAGCCAAGACAGTAGACGAGGTCTAACAAAGGCATTCCCCCCACTTGTCTATCCTACTCGTCTGTTATGACGGCCATGAACTCACGCTCCACACACCCAAGATTGGTGTCAATGTGGATGTTGAAGTCCCCCAAGACTATCGTCTTCGGGGATCACAACACCACTCCTGACACCAGATCCGCTACAGCATGCAGGGAGGCTGCCGTACAGGTGGGCGCTCGGTATACAAGCAGCACTCCCAAACTGTCCCCTGCCATATCAAACACCACATGGAGACACTCAACCCCCATTATGAATTGCACCAGATACCTCCGAACAGCCCAACCCTCTCTAAAAATCCTGGCTACACCCCCCACCCCCCTTCTCTCTGATCGCGGTTGATGCTGCACGGAATACCCAGCTGGAACACGGTCAGCCAAAATAGGCCCTGACTCCATGTCCAGCCAGGTTTCCGTTATGCACACGAGGTCAGCTGCATGGTCCAGGATCAATTCCTGGGACCGTTGTTGCTTTATATGCTACCGACCTCGCATTCACCAGCATCAACACATGGTCAGGGGCCCTCGCATTCATCAGCATCAACACATGGTCAGGGGCCCTCGCATTCACCAGCATCAACACATGGTCAGGGGCCCTCTGATCCAGAACCACCTGCTCCATTGCTAGAGGGGTGGTGCGGGGAACAAATATTAAGCACCTGTCCCGCCGCCTAGCTCGAGCATACCCCCATACATACCATACCTCCCATGTCCCATCATGACCCCAATGGCTGTGTCCCCTCCCCCAATCCCGACTCCCCTCTGGCTGTCCCGCCCCAATCAAGGGGAGGATTCCCATCCACCTACCCATTCCCAAATTGAACCCCCATCCCCTCCCTAATCCAAATTCCATCTATAGCCCACATCCCCTTACCACCCCACTATAAAATAACCCCCCCCAACCAATCACCTCCCACACTTCCCCCCCTTTAAACAAGTATCCCCCAATACAAACCCTCCCCACAATTCACTGCCACAAAGCAGAATCCCAGACCCCAGCCCACCCAGGCTCACACCAAGGGTCCCACCCAAGGGCCCTCTAAAGGCACGTCACTGAGGAACCCCTACTGGGGCTGACGTCCCGCCCCCAGAGGCCCTGCAATATGCATAAGAAATGTTAAAGCAGTGTTAAAGTGGAGTTAGCGTTATGTCTGTATTCACCACATGACTGAAAGCTATGTCCTGGCACACGCTTACATTTATGACTCCATGAGCACTCCAGTAGAAAAAGTAGGGGCTCAGTTGCCAGGGTGGGATTTGACTTTGGTGTAGCTACTCATGACCTACATTGGTGTAAGTTACATTAGGGGCAGACCCCAGAGAACTAATAATAATAATTACAATTTTATTGTTTTAGCAGTCCCCACCACCACCAAGTGGAGCTCAGAGCACTAACTAAGAATACTTGCATAGTGGTATCTCTATTTCTGTACTTGTACATGTTTTCATTGTTAAACGAGTACGTTCCTTTCCAGCATTTCTTGTTTATCCCAGACTGCCACTGAGCTCTGATTTTTCACCAACGTTGTTGACAAGTTGAGATGTTCCAACCTCAGAGAGAGCAAGATTACTGCATATACCAGAACTTCATTTAGACACAGACCAGGGCTATGATCTTTAAATAGGTCTTTAAATAGTTTACAAATATGTAGATGTGCCACTGTTATTTGTAACAGATGTGAAAATGAAGAGTCAGGCTTCAGTCCTTGTACCAATGGAGCCCTAAACTGGAGTGCCAAGAAAACTCAATTGCCCATGATCATACAGTGAACACATAAACCCAGTGCTCCTGACTTCAGCCCTGGGTATTATCCCCTGAACCTTACTGCCTTCCGACTGCTCTACACTTACATTTCCTTGAATTCCATCTCCTTATATTTAATGCCTGTGATTTGTTTTCTTGCCTAACTGAGTGATCAGTGGAAGCTTTGCTCTTGCCTTTAATGAAAGCAGAATTGAGTCCATAAATTAAGATGTAATGGGAGAGAATGTCAGCCTTGTCTTATGCTTTTGTACACAAAAAAGAGCTATCACCTTTTGCAATTGCTTATTATGACTATTAGTTCTATGGCTGTTTTTACATGGGACGTGCCCACCCACACCCACCAAAGAACCTGTATGAAGGCGGGGTGGGAGGATGTGTGCTCCTGTGACCCACGCATCGTCCACTCATGCCCACACATGAAGCATCAGGGAAAAATCCGGGATGCTCCATGCATGGGCATGAGCGAGCGGTGCATGGGCAGGGGTGCATGCCCATCGACCCGGTCCAGCCAGTCTGAAACCTCACACACACACACACTCATGTGTGAGCTCCACTGAGCGTACATGGACCTGTCCCCTGGCCGTGTCCGTTTAAAAACAGTTTATGTTTAGTTATGTTTTATTTACAGCTAAATCTATTTGAGGGTATTTTCAGACATTACGCGGGCCTTTGGCCCCGTACCAGCACCACCGGCTTCGTTCCCCGCCGGGGTCACCCCGTAACGGCACAACAGATGCGCCGGGGGGATCCCGGCGGGGAAAGTGGGAGGGGCCGCGCAGCGCAACGTGCGGCCGCACGGCCCCGCCCCCTCCACGCACCCCGCCGCCCGCCCTCCGAGGAGACGGGCGGGCGGCGGGGCCAATGCGGCCGCCGCGTCCGGCCGAACGTGCCACGGCCCGGGATCCCGCCGGGGATCCCGGGCCGTGGCGCGCGGCCAGACGTGACTTTTCCTTGGTCACGGCCCGGGGTCCGTTTGACCACGCTTCCCGGGACCTTCCCCCGGCTAGCCCGGGAAGCGTGGTTCAAACGAACCCCATGTGGGGATTGACCGTGGCCAACATCTGGCGCGCCGCGAACAGACGTACGGGACACGGTGACCACAGGTGGGTATTCACCGTGGTTCACCGTGTTCACGTAACATCTGAAATCACCCTGAGTTTCCCAGTCTGTTCTATGAAAGCCACACTTCAGGTGTAAAGCAAGCTATTTCATCATACTTTCAGTTGACCAGATCAGCATCTGGAAGCATCATCTGCTTCCAAATGATGTCAATGACTAAAGTTCCAGTGATTACCGTACAAGTCTGGTTTTGCTAGGCAGTGTTCAAACACAAAATGAAAAGTCAATCTGTAACCAAAAGAGTTCACAGGATTAGATGGAAATGAGAGACTAAGGGCGCATTCAGATGTGCGTTTAAATTGCACAGCAGCGGCGGTGGCATCGTGCGATTTAAAGCAACACACACTTCCGGGTTGGTGTGAATGCACCAATTCAGCGTAACGCGAACTGTTGGAGTGCGGTTTTCAAAGCTGCTCCGAGCTGCTCCGAGAATTTAGAAGAGGCTAGTGAAATAGCCTTAAGGGTTATTTTACGGGAAGCTTCCAGTGGAAAAACCAGAACAGTGCTAGTTGTTAAGCTGTTGGCCAAGAAAGAGCGATCAGGTCCTTTATGGGTTTGTCCTTGAGATTTCTTTGTAGCATTTCCTATCTGTGCCATTCCCACTGACTCTCTGTTGCTGGGCGTATCAAGAGATGGAGTGCTGACGTGGACAGGACTACTGGCATTTCTTATTGTCCGATAAGAGTCTGGTTATTTAATTACCCTGAATACATGGGTTTATAAAGGAAAGGCAAAGACTGCTTGCTCACATTACAGAATTACACGGTAGTTAGAAACTCACATGTGATTCTGCAACGTGGGCAAGCACACTTCCTCAAAAGGTATCAATAAACACATGAGCTTGACAGGACTGAAAATCTAGCCATCAGTCATGTATGCTATACATCATGGTGAGATTTAACATCTACAAGGTGAATGAAAGATACATGATGAACGCTCACCGTGAGATTTGACACCCAGTCGTCCGGTGGCCATTTGTACCATAGAGTCTGCAGGAGGAAGTAGATCTGCTATTACCCCCTCACAGGAAACCCCCTCCTCCAGGAAGAGAAACACATGCAGTAGCAGAAGAGCTCTTCAGCATGGGTGGGGGGGAATATGGGATAGCAAGGGGAAACAGGACAGAAGGAGGGGTGCACAAGACAGAAGTATGCAAACCCCACTCACAGACACACACTATTAGCATTAAAGGAGCCTTCAGTATGGTGTATCACTATGTGGTCATTGTATGCTAAAAGGTACCTGACCCAGCCACCACTCATCAGGAGGCCTACCAGAGATGTCACGCCGTGGATTATAGTGATCCTCCACACACACACAGGGCCCAGGAAGGGAAACAAATGAGGAGGAGGTAGGAACCCCAGAGGGGAGCGGGGAGGGATTAGGGCAACCACACACAGGAAGGCAAGGAAGGTCAATAGTAAGGAAGACAGAAGCACACACCACTCACACACAATCACTCACCGCACACAGCGCTCTTCACACAGGAACAAGGAAAGGGATTCTAACAAACCACAGTTTCTCCAAATACCAACGCACAGGCCAGAGCACAGGAACCAAGAAGCTCTGATCACCAGCAAAGGAGAAAGCCTAATGGCCCTCTTTGTATGTGCCTTGCTTCAGACCCAGGCCTCGCTTCAGCTGCAGGCGCTCAGAGTGCCGCAGCTGCCTCTCACACTTGCTGGCCCAGCAGTCTGCAAGCAGGGGAAGCCTCTACAGACACAGGTACTAGAGGGGTGGGGAGCGTGACCTCCTGGGCACCCCGAGCCACCCCGTTCCCTCCGCCGCAGTCCCTGCGGGCCACGTACCCTCCATACCCTGACAGCGGGGAGGAGAGAGGGGTTTCCTCTGCTCCTAAACTCACGGATGTTTGGGTAACGTGGGCGCAGATGAGGGAATTTCACTCATGGATACTCTCTGATCACGTGACATGCCAATAAATACACGTACGTTTCTAACTCGCGTGTAATTCTGTAATGTGGGCAAGCAGCCTCAGACTCCTTGCCTTTATTATTCAATTATGAATTTGGACTTAAGCTGAGACAAAATCAGGAAAGCAATACATTTCTGAATTTTAACAAAGTACATTTTTAAACCTTACAAGAAGTTTAAGGTGAAACTGAATGGGGAAAGGACCCAGGAGGAAAATATTCAGATAACTCATGTCTTAGGTTAAGCGTCACAATATATGGAGCAGGAATATAAAAAGAAAGAAAAAGGTGAGCAAAGGAGAAAAGTACAAAAAGTTCCTGATGATGAATACGTGTGTATAAGATTGAGGGCCTAATAACACTTCTGTGGAGTGAAGCTGGTAAGTTTCCACATGCTCATCATCAATACAAGTTGGTCCAATAAAAGTTATCGTCTTAACTGCGTTGCCTCTTATCTCTGTATGGAAGACAGTGGCAGTGTTAAGTCTGTGTGGGTATGAATCATCAAGAACAGGCCAGAAATGAAGTGAAGGAAGAGGCTTTATACAGAAAATAAAAATGGAAAATGAACACAGAAAAAAATGGTACAAAGACGATAAATCTGTTGTTGTTCCCATTTGCCTTTTTTTAATAATACTGGAACAAAAAGATATCCTATGAAATGGAAAAGCAGAAAACATAAAAACCAATAGATACTTTTTACTTGGTGTGTAATTACTGGTGAAACTTGCGGCCACTGATCACTGAGCTAAATGAGTATTAGATGTGCATATAGATAACAGGGCAAAAAATACAGGAAATAGAAAACCTCTTGTTTTGGGGCATCAGTCAAAAACTGAGGTAAGGGATAAGGAAGACATGTCTCATGTAGGCAGGTTATTCCATAATTGGGTGAAAACAGACATAATGTTTAACACCGCTTTAACATTTTTATGCATGTTGCAAGGCTGTATTGGGGCCCTATCCATCCTTGCAACCTCAGATGTTAAAGCAGAGTTAAAATGGAGTTAGGCTGCTTTTAAACGAGGAGCGCTGAAGCGCCTCCTCAACGCCGCCTTAAAGCAAAGCCGCTGGAAGTGACGTTCTCCCCGTTGCCGGCGGTGGCTGGAGACACGGGGCTTTGGAGCGGCGCGTTCTTAAGACTTCAATTATCTGGCTTAAGAACGCGCCGTTCCAAAGCCCCGTGTCTCCAGTCGCCGCCGTCGCCGGCAACGGGGAGAACGTCACTTCCGGCAGCTTTGCTTTAAGGCGGCATTGAGGAGGCGCTTCAGCGCTCCTCGTTTAAAAGCAGTGTTAGTATTATGTCTGCTTTCACCCATTGTTTGCTATGGTATCTTGCCTCTTCCTCTGAACCATCTAGCGCTGGCCACTGGCAGGGACAGAATCAGTTTTGGACTGGTCTGGTCAAGGATGGCAGTTTCTGTGCCCCCATTTTGTTAAGCTCTGTTTATCAACTGAATAGATAGAGCATGTCAAAATTAAATGAATTATTTGCTTCAGGTCTTTAAAAGCCAAATGTATGCTAGAGACAACTCTACATTTTCCTGAAGGGGAAAGAAAATACCAAAAAATGGTAAATAAATTATGAGGTCTTCTATAAAGTGATTTCCAGGGCCATATAGTAGCCATAAAGGAATTCTGAAGAAAAAGCCATAAGTAGGTTCTCAGGTAATGCTGGTAAAAGAATTTTGGAATTAGGTGCTCAAAGCAGAGGCACAAGAAGAAAATATTTTAAGTGAGAAAGTTGGAGAAGAAGCATCACCCCTCCCCTCAGCAGGTAGTATCACTCTTCCAGACTGGGGGGAAGCAAACGGCACCCACCCCTTCTCCACCCCCACCCCTTCAACAGCACAACTAGCAATGCTGTTGTAGAGAGTGGGTACTGGCCTCCCCTGCGTGTGGTGCCTCTGGGTAACTAGACAACATCCCTCAGCAGTCTTGCCAAGGGGTCTGCTGATGGCAGGAACGTGGGAACAGGGGGACTGGCAGAGGCCTCACAGATGGTGGGAGCAACTGGGGCTGAAGCTGGGGACAAGCCCTCTGAGTTCCTTGGGCCCACTCAGTTGTGCTCCTGGTTTTCAGGTGCTAATGAACTAAAAAAAATATCTAAAGCAATGTCTATTAAGAAGGCATTAATCAAAGGTATAGAAAGCCATTATAAATTATTTATTAAAACAAAAAAATAGTAAAATATAACCAAGTATATTAAGGCTACAACATCATGCCAGTACTGTATTGGCATGATGGTGTAGCCTTACTCTGGATGCTGCTGCAGATCTGTGCCGATGGACATCTACGCAGAGTCCCCAAGACAATAGGAGTCATATGCCTGATTGCAGAATGGGGCTATCAAGCATTCATGGAAGGTGCTATAACATCCCTTTTAGATATCCTCTAGTAATGTGAGTAAATATATAGGGTGATGATTTTTTCATCTGACTGTTTTGTATTTATCCCTATTTGTAAAGGTCAGATTAATAGATGATCACTCTGCATAGTCAAGCTTCAAAACTTCCCTAACACCTATGGCATTCTTATTGAAGATACTGAATTTCCAGTACCTGGCCCCAAGCATGGATATCTTTTCATTGACTAAAGTAGGCTTTGGATAAATGTTCCTACTGAGCTCTCAAGTGAATTAGATGGATGTCTTGTAACAAATATCTAAATATATTGACGTGTATTCTGGAATCCCAAGTCTTTAAGCTTCCATGTATGTACTGGAATGTAACTAGGATGCATTGGAGTTGTAAGAAAAAATTGAGGAAAAGATATTTACTTGTTTAGATTTTTATGACAAATTGTTTCATTTGGACTTTTATGGCATTTGTAATGGCTCATCAATTGTTGAAGATTTAAAAAAAATTAATGTTTCTAAGGATCTAAGCTGGCCAAATTTGTTTACTTAAAAACCCAAACTATTTCATGTTTAATACATAAAAGGATTCAGATTTATCTAGATGAAATACGCTGTGTGAATAAGAAACAGAGACCACGAGTCACAAACCGCTTAACAAGGGCTCCTCCAAAGTAAATGACATGGTGGCTTCAGTGGGACTCCAGAGTACTGCAGGTTTGTAGACAGCAGACAGTCGTTAACTTTTGTTTGTCATGATAGCAGATTAAAGATTGTTACAATTATTCATGGGGAGCTGTTCTATATCTAATTCAGGATTTTTGCAAGATCTATAAAGTCAGAATATGTATGATATAAATCTGTCTCGGCACTTCAGGGCTCATATCTAGTATCAGAGTATTACAAATATTATTTTCTTCTCTCTCAAACCCCCCCCCCCCAAGTAAATAATTAAATGCAGAGAGAGAGGGTAAATGGGTTGTAGAATCACCAAGGAAGCTGCGGTAGAACCATATATTTGAATCCGTATTTCCTAAACCCAGGTCCAGCCAGGGCAATTTTGCTGTTTGACACTAGTGTAAATGTGGAGTAGTTCCATTGGCTCGGAGTTACTCAAGCCAGCAAAGCAGGGTGTAAAAAAAAAAGGGTGTTACAATGGCGTGCAGTAGGCAGAGCATCTTGTGTTATACAATATTTATTTTAAAATGTCAGACATGACTTGTCTCCTGGTAAAAGTTTTTTAAAACATGTTTTTTTTTTTAGTAAATTCTTATATTTAAGATAGCTCGTGCTCCATCCACTGCCAGTATTAATTAAAAAAATAAAGGTTGCATCCAGTTCTTTCGGTGTGTGTGTGCCCTATGGGCAGGGTTGATGCAAAAAGGGGTTTTTATTTTTTGACTAGCAAAGCAGCCCGGCAGTTTCTTGTGAAAGTGCTGAGCGGGCAGTTCCCGCCGCCGCTAGGAAGTGTGCGGAACATCCATTATGGGGAGAGAGGACACGGCAGGGTGGTGGAGGCGGCGGCAGCGGGACCCGAGCCCTCTCGCCTGCTCACTCACTCTGCCGGGATGTGGGCGAGTCCGGCCGGAAAGTTCAGGAGCCGGCCAGCCCCGAGGCTTCCCGCGCTGTCGCTGAGGTGAGGGAGTGCATCCCCGCTACCCCCGAAGGGGCAGGGCAGCAAGGTTCCCGCCAGGCCCCCCAGGGCTACCCGTGCGGCCAGCAGGTGCTCCCGGGCCGGGCGGCGAGCCGAGCTGCAGCCACCACCGCCGCCGGGGAATAAGGAGGGGCGGTGCCAAAGGCGGGGGGAGCTCTGGTCTGCCCGCCCCGCGTTTGCCTCTTCGGAGCCGGGAGAGAGAGACCCACTAGTTCGCTGAAGAAACCCGAGCACCTGCACCCAGCTCGTCGCCGCCTGCAGCTGCTGCACCGGGTCTGTGCATGGTGGGTGCATCCTCTGGCAGCAGGGCGAGTACCTGAGCTCACACTGGCGGCGGCGATCCGGCAGCGACAGCAGCAGCAGGAACCCAAGAGTTTCCAGCGGCGGGAGCAGCATCCCGTGCGAAGTGGGGAGCGGGCAGAGCAGGTGAGACTGGGTGGGTGGGAGCCGGAGCTTCTTCGGAGTTGGTGCCTGCCGGGGGGGAGGCGTAGTCTTGTCTCAGCAGTGAGTCAGGGCTGCGGGATGGAGCCGGCCGGTGGCAGTGCCATGCCCGCGCCGCGAGCCAGGACCCCCCGGGCACCGCTGCTGCCGCCCCCCGCCGGGAACGGTGTTACTCATCTCAGGACAGATGGATGGATGGCTGCGAGCCCCACTGCCTCCACGCGGTTGCAGGGAGGGATGGTAGCAACTTTCGGGATCCCTGGCTGCTTCTCCTTGCCGATCCCGGCCGGCTGGGATGCAGAGCCTGCATCTTCAGCGCTAACTTGGGGGTGGAGGGGCACTCGTTTTTCTTTCCCCGCTAACTATGGTCTAGACTGGAGGAGACAGAAACTTCCGGAAAGCCTGTGTGTAGTGGAGATGTTCTTGGGGGCGTGCTGGGTGCTGCTGCCCCCGTTGGGCTGGGGAAGAGACAGGAACACCCAGCAGCTGCTGCCTGGGAGAGCTGCGAGTTGTGATCGCTCGACCCCCGCCCCAAACTGCAGACACACACAGCTGCCCTGGAGTCCTAGGGCCAGGGCCCACCGAAAGCGATGTGTGTGGAAGGAACAGTTTACCCTGACCGTAGCCTGTTTTTTTTTTATTAAGTAAAAGCATAAATTACTTTATGAATTATTATTATTTTATTTATATAGTGCCAGTAAGGTACCTTAATTAAAAATTAAGATACAAGCAAAACATTTTAAAGCTAAAAATGATAACTGTAAAAGTTGAACATAGTGGATGGTGGGGGAAAAAGTCCCACATGACATTCTGTCCCTGGCCTGCAGGAACTTCTGCCTAGCCCTGCTATCACTGCCAGGTGCTGAGGGGTGGTGATGGTGAAAGCAACATCATCTCTGACCGCACAGTACCTGATAACATAGGACTCCAAAGAGAGGAGTAGCTACTACTGATGAGTGAGTCCTAAGGGCAGGGCCCCTTCCCTGGGACAGAGCCGCCCCCCGCAGGGTCCTTGTGCAGCCTGGGTCTATACAGAGAGAGAGGTGGGTCAGTCACACCACGAGCACGTTGCATCACCATGCAAGAGTCATAAAAGAGAGAAGTTTTGTAGGAATAAATGGGCCCTTTCAGGGTAGGGAGCACCATTGGAGTTTGTGAAATTACACCCCTATCACCTGAGCAGTGAGATAGCTCGTTGGGCAGGCTTGTCTGATTGACTTTTTGATTTGGGATTGAGGGATAATCCCCCTTCCAAAGTCTCACGATTTAAGGCTTTTAGAAACCCATGCAGCAGGCTATTACAACTGGAAAATTAAATTGAACTTCTGAATGGTTCATCTAGGAATCTACACTCTTTGAAGATGAAATTAGATTGGTCAGTTTTATTTCCTCTTGAAGACACAATCAGGTGTAAAGTTTGCAACCCACCCACAACATTATAGGGGACAGCTTCATGTACTTAATACAGGAGCTTGCAGTCTGAACAGCAGCAAGACTTCTGCAACAATAGCTGAAATAAATGGGTTGCCTTGGAAGGGTCTTTTGGTGTGTTCTATGTCAGCTGATTGATTGCATTCATTTATTTTTTCCAGAAATAGTGAATTTAAAACTTTTCAATATTATTCATGAAGAAATAACTTTTAGGAATTTATATTTGCTAAACCACACGCACATCTATTGCCAAACATCTTTCCAATATTAGTATGTTCCAGATAAAAGCTATGAGAATGTTTTGATAGAATTGCATGTATTGTTTCGGGGGCAGTTAAGTAAGAGGACAGACACACTGGGGGCCCATTGCCCTGTGCCTACCAAAACCTGGAAACACAGTTGTAATTAAATTGTAAGTTCTTGTAATTTCAGGATTTTCTAACAAAGGATGCAGTCCTGATCCTATTGAAGTCAATGCAAGCGACTCCATTGATTTCAGAGGATGAAGACTGTCCTCCAATGCAATTGTTTGGTTTGTTTGTTTGTTTGTTTGTTTTTTAACAAAGTAAGCTTCTGTCTTTCATAGTTGTGGAAGAAAACTTGAAATACATGAGTGCAGTTTATGCTCTCATAGCTCAAAGACTACAAGACAAGTAAGAACCCTACACTTCATTTATTTATTAAAAAACCTTATGACTCTTAGGAGCTGACCCATGATTTTTGAACATTTATTTTATTATTATTCATTGTATCAATTTATATGCTGACAAATCTACTTCAGGCAGATCGAGGCAGTTTACAAATATTAAAATTCCAACAATAAGAAAACAATATCTTACAATATGAAACAAATTTTTAAAAACAGTAAGAACCCCTCTGGTGTGCAAAAAGAAAAATACAAACAGAAACCCACCCACACCTAAACCTCCCCTAGCCCCTCCCCATCACCGAAAGCCTGGAGGAAGAGCCATGCCTTGGTGCCAGAAGGTAAGAAGATTAGGGCTGATGTGGACACCCACCGGGAGCGAGTTCACAACACAGGTGCGGCCGCTGAGAACACCCGCCTGTCGGTCCCCACCAATCTATAGTGGGGAACCTCCAGGAGCGCAGGAAGTGAGGCAGTCCCTCAGATAGGCCGGGCCCAGGCCATTTATGGCTTTATAGGTTAAAACCAGCACCTTGAATCGGGCCTGGAAGACAATAGGCTGCCAGTACAGAGCCCAGAGCGCTGGTTGAATGTGCTCCCGGCAGCCCATCCCCATAAGGTTGGTTTATGTTGGTTCTGTTCCCCTGGCATTTGTGGGTTAGGGGGGTGGAGTTACCTGAGGGTCCTGGGTAATGGTTGTTTGCTCTGACAGTGGGGGAGATGAGTGCCCGAGGCTCAGGGTAGCTTGGTTTCTTATTTGCTCTGTCATGGGAGATTTGACTTGCATTGTTTGCTGGAAAAAGTAATACTCTTTCATACTAGTCCTGTTTTTGCTTGGTTTTCTTTCTCCAAAATACAGTGCACGCATCAAAGTCGTATTAAATATAGGTAATTATTTTAGTCAAGTACAGATGCTGTTTAATGAAAACGAATGTGAACTTAGTTAAAATAGTGTAGTTTGCTTTACTGTGACTATATGTTGTGTGATTTGGTGTCTTCCTGTGGATTTGGCTTTCTCCTCTTAAGTTTTAAAACCTTGAGGTAAAATTTAAAGAAGCAAGAACGGATAAATCTCACTGGCCTAGGTTTGGCTATATTGGAATAGAATTTGGGTTGGTGAAGTTAATAGCTGGTGGCTTCACTCTCTAATCAAAGTTGTTGCACTTTAACTTTGATCCCTTCTGCTCTGAAAGAAATTATTTGAGTTGCTGCTTAAGAATTAACTGATGAGTTAATACTTTGGGCCAGCAAACCCCTCAGGCTGTGGGTAGGGGTGCCACCTCTCCCACAGAAGAAACCCTGACAGTACTAATTCACATTTATTTGCATGCAGTTGGTTTATGTAAATTTATGCACATTTAAAGGAACGTTTGTTTGACTAATAAAGCTAGGGGAAGGAGATAGACGTAGGATAAATGGCATAGGGGCTGGGTGCAGAGGGATGGGGTACAAGGGTAGATGTGCAGTCCCATAACCCATACACAGAGGGGCTCCTAGGGCAAGGGTCCTTTCTCTGATTGGAACCAAAACAGGAACTTTCCCTGGACAGCTGGGTCTGGATAATACTGTACAGTTCCCTTTTCCTCCTCCCTGTTCCTCATACAAAGGCAGGTAAAATATAAGATATTTGACCCTGAAAATTGACTAAACCTGCAAATTACTGGCATAACCCTGAGTGTAGAGATGATGCTTGAAAACCTTGAGACTTTCAGCCAAACCATGAGATGATGTAACTCTAGCTGTGAGCCCCAACTAGCGGCTGGCAACTGGACTTTTCATGTCCAGTCATCATGCAATTTAAAGCAACACGCACCTCCGGGTTGGTGTGAATGCACCTAGTGCGCACATTTCAGCATAATGCGAACTGTCGGAGTGCGGTTTTAAAAGCTGCTCCGAGCAGCTTTAAAAACTGCACTCCAACAGTTCGCGTTACGCTGAATTGATGCATTCACACCAACACGGAAGTGCGCGTTGCTTTAAATTGCACGATGCCGCTGCTGCTGCTGTACGAATTAGATGCATGTCAGAATGCGCCCTTCGTGTAGTTGTAGCGCAGGGGACAAAAAGAGAGGATGTTCTGGCCACCAAATGTTTTTAGACTTCATTTTATCAAGATCTGCTGAGCTGACTTCCGAGTTAAGTCTAGGTCTGTGCAATCTAAGTTATAATGTGCCATGGGTATGAGTCCTCAGGTGACTTCAATCTCTATAAAACGGGGCAATGCAGAGCCAGACCAAACTGCCTACTGCTGCCCTGACATAAATAATTGTCGCCTGTAGCAGCCAGCTTTGGAAATTGCTTCAGCTTTTCTTACTGCTTTGGAAGGTACCCCCATATAAATATAGCTATTGCTGGAATTGCATTATGGGAAAAAACATTGCTCTGAAGTTGGATAAAATGGGAGGAAAGGGAAAGTCCTGTATGTTGAGAAATGATTTGAGTTGCTGCTTAAGAATTAACTGATGATTTAATTTTGGAACTTAATTGTTGCTCGCTGTTTGGCAGCCTGACATTTTTGGCTGGCTCACTGCATTACTTCTAATTGTTCTGATACATTTGTCATATCATATTGTTGATTCTGCTAGTACCACTGTTATGTTGTTTTTTTTTAAAAGGTGAACAGAGGTATGTTGATATAACACTGTATTGAAATGAGTGACGGTATGTTTTTAGAGTATATCCTTGCTTTTATGATATCTGGTGGAAACCAGCAACATTTAGCTATTCTGCACTCAATTTTTCACCAAGAATTAATGTGGCTTTTGAGTTCATTATTTTACACCAAAATGTTGTGCATATTATTTGGTTATATCTGTTGGCCTTGGTGAACACTCCATCCACTGTACTGTGTGCAATATTTTAATTTCAGATTGCTTTATCTCCCTTGAGGATCCCTGGTTTTAAGCCCTCTTGATGTCTGGTGTTAAAAATCTCATTTGAAGTTTAACTGTAAATAAGTAGGTTTTGTCATTGCTTTTAAAAAGGGCTGGTGACTCTAAGAGCTGGCCTGCACCTGTTCATTAACTTTTTGAAATTATTTCACTGGCACTTAGTAATATTGAAGGGTGTTTTTATTACAATCTAAATTAAATAAACCTTGACATGTATGTGCATAGAGACCAGTTCTGTAGTCTTTACTGAGTAAAACTCACATTAAGTTCAAGGGAGTTCTTAGTTTGGGTTGTGTCTTCATTTGAATAGTCCTGTTTTAACACATGCTAATTAACATGGTTTAACCGAGCTGTGTTGAGCACAATTTCCAAAAATGATGGTTACGATTAACTCCGAGGAAGTTAGGTGACTTTTTCCAGCTTCCATTGGCTACTTTCTGAAGAGATGCAGTCTTTGCTCTGGAATCACTGCTGCAAACGAAACTGTTTACCCTGACAAGACACATCTACCTACTTACACTCTCTTGCTTTGCAAGGGAATGTGTGATTGAGTTCACAACAGAATGCTAAACCCCACTGCAGTTGTAGTTGTGTAAAAAAAATAACACTTCCTCAGGCATGTAAGTTGCTCAAAAAGTATCTTTCTGTCCTGTTTATCAGGACAAGATGCTTTTATGGTTTCAAAATTGTGTTAGAAGGGACTCCCAAAATGGATTTTTGTTCTTTAAAAAAAATCATAAGGTATTTCTTCTATTTAATTTTTACCTTAGTATTTAAGACTATGGGTAATTTAAGACATTATGAAAACGCCTTTCACCACGGTGGATCCCCTGTGGTGGCGGCGTTCCCGTGAACGTTTGTTTGACCCCCCCACCAGATGTTCACCACAGTGAATCTCTGGTGGGGGTCAAAGTTTAACCACGGTTCTCAACCTCAGGTCGGTCGGAGGTCGAGAACCGTGGTTAGAGTGGCCACGGAATGGGGCTGGCAATGGCCGCGCTGCACGTGTGCTTGCCAGCCCCGTCTCGGAATCAGGCCCCCACCACGGAACGGGGTCGGGCGCAGCGGCCTCATCCACCGCTACGCCCGCCCGTCTCCCCGACGGCAGCCGGCCGAGGGGGCGGGGCTGTGCGGCCACACGTCACGCAGCCCCTCCCCGATTCCACGCAGTGATGGAGCCGGCATGTCTGAAGGACGGCCTGCTTCAGCACAGACTGGGATCTGAGAGAGATCGCGGTCCAGGGTTCAGCGTGGCAGGCCTCCGGGCCCGTCACGTCTGAAATTACCTTCTGTCTACTCGGTTCCTTTCTGGAAGAATAAATGGATTCTTGGAGCATTGTATGTGTTGCTTTAACCTCATATGTATCACCTAATTATTTGAAATGGGAAACAGTTTTTGTTCAGTCAGTTTTGTGTTTTGGATTCTGTTTTTCTTGGTTAACCTCTCTGTACCTCAGATGAGTAAGACAGCTGGAAGAAAAGCTCTTCTGTTAAATGTAGAGATTCCCACCATTTCAGTTTTATTTTTTTATTTTATTTCCATCATTTCTATCCTGCCCTTCTCACGCATGCGACTCGAAGCGGCTTAAAATAAAGTCAAAATACAAATATAATGACAGAACAGTCCCAGTTAACATATTTTAATACTCTAACAAAACAAGGGAGACTACGCATGATACTCCTTATATGTAAAGAACCAGCAGAAAGAGAATTCAGGGAGGGTTTTCCTTATAAAGTGAAAAGGGGCAGGGGAGAGAACAAACCTGTTGTTTTTTTCTTTGCAGCTCGCTTATAAGGAGGCCCATATGAGATTTTCTTGTTGTCCAATTAATGTTACACTCATTCTGAATTTTATCCATGAGAATTATCCTTATCTTTTAAAAAATATTTCAATATCACAACACATTTTCAAGCTCTGCCTAAAACATTTTTAGGAGATTCAAAAGCCTCTGGCTTAATCCTTTGGTCCTGTGCCTAATAACGCAAGCAGAGAGTATTGCATTAATGGTCAATAAATGTCCATCATATCTTATGGCTTAATTATGAAATGGTTTGGAACTCCAACCACATAGGAAACTTACTGCTTTACTCTGTGTGAATAATCCTTGCTGAGGGTCAGATCCTACAGCTGGATCTCTGCAGGTGGATACTTGTGCTGGTATGGATGCATTCACAGGATCTGGTTCTGGATGTAAGGAAGGAACGCTTTCCCTGTGGAGATAACTAGAAGTCACTTTGGGCAAAATATTTTCAGGGGGCTGTTACACTTATCTGATGAACTGAACTAGATGTTTGACAAAGGTATAACGTTATCCAGATGCTCTTGGGCCTTCTCTGCAGCTGGGTATCGAGTCTTAGAGGAGTGGTTCTCCAAATTTTGCTATGCAGCTTCATTTTGAGACTTAGGCTGCTTTCACACATGTGAAAACATGTCCTTAGAAGGTTGGAAGAGGGGACATGCGTGCAAATCAGGTGCATATTTGAGCACATGAGAATGCCCAGAGTCACATGACTGAAGCTTTTATGCGCTTTTACAAGGGCGATTGACCAAGTTGCAAAATCCAAATGCACATAAAAGCTTCAGTCAAGCACCTCTGGGCATTCCCACGTGGTCAAAGACGTGCCCAATTTACACCCTCTCCCGACCGTCTAAGGACGCGTTCCTGCATGTGCGAAAGCAGCCTCAAATACAATCCTGTGATGCCCAGATAGCAACAAAGATGCAAAATGTATCAAATGTTAGTTTGATTGTGACCCTATCTGCAGAATGTGTGACCCCACTTGTGTCCCTACCTGCAGTTTAGGAGCCCTTGCCCTAGAAGATGTTTCCTCAAGATAGCTGACCAGGACATTGGTTCCATCAAAGAAGCCATCCCATATTTTACAATAAGCCTAGAGCAGGCTGGGACCGGCTTGGAAGTTGAAGATGTGAAGTGAATTGTGCAAAACTTATAATCAATAAAGCTCATAATTTTATATTTTACTACTGAGCTCTCAGTCATTTAGGTTAAGGAGAGGAAGCAGGGCTGGGTGAATCATCTTGGGTGTGAAACCAGACATAATGTTAACTCCACTTTAATACCGCTTTAACCTTTGTTACGCATATTGCAGGGCTGCATAGGGCATCAATACAACCCTGAAACATGCATAAGAAATGTTAAAGCGGAGTTAACATTATGTCTGGTTTCACCCCTTGTCTTCCCACCCTTCCTGTTTCTGCCTCCCTGGACCAGCTCTGCTTGCCCTTGGACCCCGCTTGTTTTTGGACAGGATCTGCCCTGCTTTATTCCCTGTTTGGGCCTGCTTTTGCCCTGGATTCTGTTTGTTTGCCTGTGTCTGCCTGAAACCAATCCTCCTTCCTTTTACCATTTCCTTTTCTGCTTCCTGCTCCCAAACCTTACTGTGCCTCTGTTCTAGCTCCTTATTCCAAACCCTCCGTTTGTCTCTGCCCTTGACTCCAGACATACCTTGTCTCACAGTCCTGCTCCTGCCCCGCAATGTAACCTCTACTGTCCGCCCATGTCGTGGGCCACTTTACCCTTACAAAGGATCTCCCAATAAACTGAGAGACAGCACAGTGCTGGCTGTGCCCCTTGCTGCTTCCCTTGTACAGTGGCACATAATTATAAGCAGGGACCAGATAGGGGAAAAAGTGGTATGCTTCCAAATTTCACCCACAAAAGAAGCTCTGTACACTTCAGATGTTTAAAGTCGATGGTTCTTGGTGTTGCTACACTCCAATGGGTTCGGTCCTTCTTGATTGAAGAAAATAAAACTACATCATTTTGTTACCAAACCAGAATGAGATGGAATAAAACAATTGACATTGCTGATATCTGAACTGTCATCACTCAACATCTGAATTAACGTCTCACTCGGATAAATGATGCAGTTTGCACTTCTTGGGGTATACTGAAGGTCATGGTTCTCTGAAGACTTACACAGAAATTGCTGCATCTCCATAATCAATGTA
The DNA here is from genome assembly GCA_003113815.1 of Sphenodon punctatus. Lineage (NCBI taxonomy): Eukaryota > Metazoa > Chordata > Lepidosauria > Sphenodontia > Sphenodontidae > Sphenodon > Sphenodon punctatus. The sequence goes on from QEPC01012832.1 coordinate 2,158,317, forward strand.
GCTAGAGCCTAGAGGCTTTAATAATAATTTTTTTAAAAGAAAGAAAGAAAAAGAAAACAGAATTAAAAAAAAGAAAGCACAGTTTCTGGAAAACAAGTCAGTTGCTTCAGAAAAGTGCGGATACACCATACTGCCACGCACCGGCTGCTTCCGATCCTTTAATATATAAAGAGAAGAGAAAGTGAAATGCACATTAAAGGCAGCACAGGAAGACTGAACAGATGGCACTGGAGAGGCTAAGAACTGGGCATAGTCCCAACGGAGTTTTGCTTGCAAAGGGACTGTGGGATTGGGCCTAATAATTTTAGTCCCAAGGTTAGAATAAGTATCAACAGGAGAAATCATTAGGTACAGTTCATCCCACAAGCACTTTAAAAGTTTGTGTTCTGTTTTGCATTAGGGAATGGAGAAGTAATTAAAAGAAGACTGTATGCTGTAGGTAAGGGGACCCAGAATGCACCATTGCTTGGTGCGATCGACCGGGAGCACCCTTCTCGAAGTCCCTCTGGTATCCCGGGGTGCAGCTATGAAGAGGGCGTTCTCGGTGGTCGCACCAAGGCTGTGGAACTCCTTCCCAGCAGAGGCCTGGGTGGTCCCGGACCTCTCCTCCATTCAATGTCAATATAAGACCTGGCTGTTCTGTCAGGCATTTGGTGAGGGAGACGCGCGGGGGGAGAGGAGGGGGGGACTGGGTTAGGGTGGGAAGGGTTTGGGTTTTTTTCTGATGCCTCCTTTTAAATGATTGTTTTATTATCTATTTCATATTGTAGTTTTTATTCTGTTTTTGATGTTTTATTAGTGTGTTTTAATGTCTGTTAGCCACCCCAAGCTGCTTTAGCAGGAGGGGCGGGATATACGTTTGGTAAATAAATAAATTTTGCCTTCTGTCTTAAATATCTTGTGGAAATATTACAAGTGGGCAAAGTCACATGACCTTTTGCCTGGTGCCACTTAAAATATCCCCGAAAGCGCTGCATCTACTGGGCATTTTATTTTTTAGGACATGCTGCTTGCAGGAGGGGCGGGGTATAAATATATTAAATAAAATAAATAAATAAAATAAATAAATTTATGAGTAGTAAGTTACACATTTTCCTGCTGAGTAAAAAAAAAGTCTCAATCAAACTGATGAAGATATTAGATCAGTATATAAGCTGTTTTGTACAAGTCAGATCTCTTTGGGCACCCATTATTTAATCCATCCACTGATCAAATAAGCTTCAATCTTCTTGACTGGTGAGTTTAAACTTTTAAAAATTTTGTTGTACCACCAAGTGACAAAAATTCTACTCTTAAAATATACCCAAATAACCATTGCACCCATATGCAAATACTGAAAATTAGAAAATAGGTAAACTTCTTGATGTAGCATTCATAAACAATTATGCTTCCTCTTGCTTTCAAAATCACATCCTACTTGTTCTTTAAAAAATATTACTTCCCGAACTAAAAGTGGGAAATAAACCATACTAATTTCAAGAGCCAATGGTAGGGACGCCCATTCACTGCGTTTTCCTCATTGCTGCTAGTGAAGAAAAAGCAGTGAACACAGGTCCCTAAAAAAGGCAGGAAATAAATCAATATTGGTCAAATGACAAAGAGCAGGAACCAGTACAGTGGAAAACGTTACTCTCAAACTGCTAATAAAATATTGCAAGCAAAAAGAAATGATGAAAACGTCATTGGCAGTGTCATTTTTGAAAATCTGCAATAAACACTAAAGATTATCTACTGTATCATAGAAGTTATTTTGAAACATTATGCTCTAATAAGAAATACGATACTGGTTTGAAGGGGATTGAACCTACAGAAATAATCTAATTATCAGTGTTTTTTACAAATGTTGATTTTTCTCTTATTAATAATGTCACTATCAGAATAAATTAATTGATTACCAATATTAGTAAGGAAGTAGCTGCATGCCCTCCAATAGTACTTTCTTGCTTGGTACAACAATGGGTCTTGTGGTCTTGTGGAATCCCAGCAATGTTTGGTTTGTACTGGGTTCACAAGACAATGGCGATTTATTAACACCACATTAATTCAGCTAGAGAAAGAGTTAGCTGACAGAAAAGGTGAATGAAATTGAGATTGGAGGCTCTGACTCATTCATTGCTGGGAGGCATGAGTGGGGTACCTTTTCTCACTTTAACAAGCTTGGGATAAGCCAGGCTATCAAAGAACAAAGAAAGATAACACCAGGGCAGGAACACGCTGAAAACCAAGAGGTAGGATGGATGTGGGTGTGTTTGTGAGAGATGATGCTTTAACTTCTGAAAGAGACTCTGGCTGCTTCCACCTGGGATCTTCCAAGTGTTTTTAAAACTAAAACTTTACAGCCAAAATCAAGGCACAAGTCTGAGAATTTTAACTTTTTAATGGCTGAGTTTTAACTTGAACCATTAGTCCTCGCCGTGCAAACAAGTGTGTACACAGAGGGTGCCACAATGGCAAGGGGTGGTGGAATGTGTATTGACACCATTCTCTGACCCACATTTGCCCCTGATTAGCCCCCATTACTGTTCTCCACGTTCAGAGGCTAATTGTGGTCCTCCCTGCTGCTTCTGCCAGAAACTCTCCTGGCAGAAGCTCTCCTGTGGAATTAAGGGAGTTATAGTCCATACGGAAGAGCAGTTGGGTCTGCCTTATTCCATGCTGCAGCTAATCAGCTGATTCTTCACTGCTTCCCTCCCCTTCCCCCCAGGTGCTCTGGGAGAACGCATGGACGGTGTGCAGCAGGGAATGAGCTATTTTGCAGTGGTGTATGGTGGAGGATTCGGGGCAGACAGACTGGAAGTGGCTGTGAACACACCACCCAATTTCTTTAGGCACAACGGTAGCCATGGGGAAACACCCAATCCATACCCAGCAGTCTCTGGGTGGGAAAACCGGATCTTTATCAGATTTATTATTATTATTATTATTAACAAACATTTATATAGCGCCAGCAGTGTACCTGGCACTTTACAAAGTAATAAAACAGACACGGTCCCTGCCCCTAGGGCTTACAATCTGAGAGACAGGAGCTGGGGGAGAGACTTAGGAAGGGGAACAGAGGGAGAGACAAGGGGTCTAACATTCATGAAGATG
>QEPC01012832.1:2165359-2190934 GCA_003113815.1 Sphenodon punctatus
CAGCCCTGCAACATGCATAAATAACCACCAAGGGTGGTTAAAGGGTGGTTAGCGTCATGTCTGTTTTCACCCGTCATCAGCCTACAGATGATGCTGGAAGCCGTGGGCCCCAGTGAGTTTATCCAGAGAAAGAGTGTAAAGGGAGAAGAAACCAGGACAGAGCCTTGAGGAACTCCCACAGAGAGGGGAAGCATTGTAGAGGAGGTACCAGCAAGAGAAATGTTGAAGGAGAGGTTTGAGAGACATAAAAAGAACCAGTTGAGAACAGAGTCCTGGAAACCAAGGGAACGTATTAAATCCAGGAGGAGACCACAGCTGATGGTGTCTGAGGCAGCAGAGAAATTGGGGAGGGCAAGAATGGAGTAAAGTCCCTTAAACTTAGCTAAGAGAATGTCATCAATGATTTATGGCGATGGCAGTCTCAGCTGAGTGGAGTAGGCAGCAACCCAATTGAAGGGAGTTAAGGGAGGAATTGGAAGAGAAGAAATCAAAACAGCATGTGTAGATAACCCGCTCTCTCTTCATCCTTGGAGCTTGGAAGCAAAGGGTAGGAACAAAAGGAGGTGATAGCTAGAAGGGTCGGAGGGGTCAAGAGTGGCCTTAAGGATAGGGGAGATGGTGGCATGTTTGAAAGCCAATGGAAATGACCCAGTAGAGAGGGAGAGATTGATGATGTGCAGCAGAGAGGGCGCCAGTGAGAGGGAATGGTCAAGGGGGCAAGTGGAGGGGTTGAATGAAGAGAGGAGGGATGTGACCTCATCAAGAGAAGCTGTGGCGAAGGGGAAGAGAGGCAGGAGGGGGAATAGCAGGGAAGGAAGTGAGGGAGGGAGACGGTTGAGAAACAATAGCAAAGTGGAGTTTATCAATCTTGTTGTTGAAGAAGGAGAGAAGATCCTGTGCAGAGAGAGAGGAATGGAAGGGGAGAATAGGGAGGCTTAAGAAGGGAAGCAAATGTTATGAAGAGACGGTTGAGGGTTGCGGGAGTGATATTTGATTAATGTGGAGTATTAGCGGTCTTTGGCCATGGGAAGGGCATCACTAAATGCAGAAAGAGCAAACTTAAAGTGGAGGAAGTCAACAATTCATGAGACTTCCGCCAAAGGTGTTTGGTGGCTCGAGAGCAGGATCAGAGGTGGTGAATGGTAAGGGTGAGCCAAGAACGGGTTTATGCGCGGGCTAGGATGGCATGAGATGGGAGCAAGGGAGTCGGTGTGGAAGAAAGGGATGAGTTGAAGGCAGAGACAGCAAATTCTGGGCAGGTGTTAGAGGAGACGAGAGATGGGGGAGAGGTGGGAAGCGAAGTCAAGATAGTCAATGGATTGAAGGTCATGGAAAGAGTGAGAGGTTCGGGAAGCAGGAGCAAACAAGTGGGAGAGACAGAATGAAGCAAAGTGATGGTCCAAGACAGGAAGGGTGTAAAAGGAGAGTTCCGAGAGAGAACAGGTTTTTTTTTATAAAACTAGAGCAAAGGAGTGGCCATCATGATGCATCGGGCAGCCTATCCACAGGCGAAGGGCAAAAGAAGAGGTCAGTGAGAGGAAGTGAGAAGCAGCAGGGTCAGAGGGGTATACACATGGATCTTGAAGTCCCCAAGAATGAAGGTTGGAATATTTTCATCAGAAAGGAAGAACGTAAGCCATGCGTCGGAGAGAAGAGAGGAGTGGGAGCCTGAGGAGTGGTAGAGGGAGTAGAGGTAAACACAATGGGTCTCAAAGGAAGAAAAAGAGAGAGAGGAGTGGCAAAGGGTTCCAAATGGCAAGATTCAACAAGGAGCAGGTCAACACTACCGCCATGGCCTTCAGAGCTTGGCGAGTGGGTGAAGGTGAGACCGCCAAGGGAGAGGGCAAGCAGGAGTGGCAGTATTACCGAGGGGAATCCAGGTTTCTATAAGGGCAAGGAGCTGGAGGGCTTGGGAGAGGAAGAGATCATGGATGAATGGTGCTTTCTGGATGGAGAAGTGGCAGTTCCAGAGGGCACACAAGAAGGGCAGCCAAGATGAGGGGATACAGGGGGTGAGGATTAGGTTTGGGGAGATGGGGGTGGCAGGAGTGGAGAGTAGGTTGGCGTGGGACTGAGATAGGGGGAGGTAGAGGTGTAGGTTAAGAGGAAGGAGTAATGTTGCTCCAAGGGGGGAGCTGTGAGATAAGGAGGAAAGGAGAAGAGAGGTACTAGTCAGCACAACTACAAGTTCCTCAGGAGTCTGAGTGAAGATGAATTTATTTGTTTTCTGACAACTGCCATTCCGGACCTGTATAACTTTACCATTATGAGTTCTCTAGAATCTCTAGTTGGGCACATTATTTGGATGAGTTGAAAGCAAAGTTTCTCAGGTAAGGTGTATTGCAAGTCAGTCTTCACTTGAGTTTCTCAAATCTGTCATAATATCTTTTTTAACTCTAGATATCAAAATTATGGGTGTTTTCAGACAAGCGCCTCCCCACCCAGTACCCACCATGCTTGTGTGAAAACCCCAATGGCTAACCAGTGAATACTGGGTGAGTAGGTAATGTGTTTATCTGAAAACACCCAATGTGATTTCCAGAATCTAAACCTGGAGGATAGTAGTGTTGGGGTTTAAAAGAATTATGCAAATTCTGGAACAATCTTTGCAGCAGTCCTTTCCAACTGCTACAAAACATTGTACAACGGAGGTTAATGAGAAGACCACAGGTTATCAGAATTGAATGTAAAAAACTGTATAAAAATGGTTTAAAGTCTGAACGCTTAAAAACTATGAAATATTTCATGCTGTTTTAGTGTCCACACATACATGACCATTTTAATCTAAATGTAGAGGATGTGCTAAATTAGCAGAATGCATTTAGTATGTATAAGCCAATGTGGGTCTCTGGCACCAAAAAATATAATAGTGAAATCAGGACTGGAAGAGACCTCAAAAATCAAGTCCAGTGTGCTGTACTAAGGCAAGATTAACTAATCCATCCCTGCCAATTATTGATTGAGCCTTCTCTTAAAAATCTCCAGTGAAACTTCCCTTGGCAGCTTGTTATTTGCTCAGCTATTCTTACAGTTTGGGAATTTTTCCTAATATTTATGATTATGCTTTTATGCAACTTAAATTCAGTTCTGCTTGTCCTTTCCTTAATGGCAATGGAGAACAGTTCTTCAGCTTCTTTGTGGCAGTCTTTTAAATATTTGAAAAATTGTTAGCTTATCCACTCGTTAGTTTTCTGCAGGCAGACATATCCAACTACTCCAACTTTTTCTTCATGACTGGAACTCTAAACCCTTTATCATTTTTGGCCACTTTTAAATGGCTGGGGGTGTAAGTTCGTGTGCCACGTGGAGTGCATTTGCACTTCCGATGAGGGGGAGGGTATCCGGATGGGTGTGCTTCCTTACCTACGTACGCACTACTTGCTCATGAACCTGCACAGAGCATCCTGAATTCCCCCGGATGCTCTGTGCGTGGGCATGAGTGAGTGGTGTGTGGGTCATGGGCGCACACGTCCACCCACGCCGCCTTCAGATGCGCGCTTGGGTGGGTGGGGGATGGGTGGACCTACATTTAAAAACGACCTTTGTTTCTCCCTCCTGAATCTTTTTCCATTTTTCATGCCCTTCTTAAAAGGCGGTGACCAGTTCTAAACCACTGTGAGGGCCTACCAAGCATACATTTCTAAAGTCCCAAGTACAGATTTTGCAGTATAGAAATAATAATGAGACCACCTTTTCTTTTTTCTTCTGGCTTTTTTTGTATCTTATGTGCTTGGGAGAAGTAGTGTGCACTGTTATCTTTGAAATGAGCATTAGTAAATTTAGGAGAACATTTTCAAAGATCTAATGGACACTTTGGTGCTCAACTTCCATTGGTTTTCATTCTTTCTTCATACTGAAAATCTCCCCCTAAAACATTTTCTGGTTTCACTGATTTCTGGCTTCTAGAATTTGTTTTCCTGATTTATTAATAAATTTCAGAGTACTAGGTGAAATCCTGGCTTCAACATATTGAATGGTAACACTTCTACTGACTTTGGTGATACTAGGTTTACAGTATTATATTTGGGCATTATATTTACCGTGAACAGTGATAATAGCAAAATGCTGAATTATATTCTAAAATGCATGGTGCATGCTTGGATTCTTTGTATAGGCCAATGAAGAGATGCCATTATGATTCAATTTAACAAGTGGGGTCATATTGTTGTTCAATAGTGCCTTGATAATAATCCTAGCCAGTGGATTAGTACAGTTGGTCAAGATAATATTAGCATCATCATTTAATTTTCTTTCTTTCACTGTTGTGTCGCATAAATGGCCACTTTTATGTGTTATTTTTAGTGTTGGGTTTTTTCCAGTGGTGTATTTTCCCCCTCCTAAATAAGAGTCCTTTCATTTTGGAAGTGAGGTGGAAGTAACTATTCTGGACAGTAATATAAACACTGTAAAGCTGTGAAAGGTCAGATTTGAGACCTTGAGGAGTATCTGGTTTGCTGAAACGCCTAAAGGGAAGTAAAAGAGTCTGAGGCATCCTTTTCTGAATGGATGATGATTGTGATCAGGAGCAACAAATTCATTTCCTTTCTGCAATTAATTGTGCCATATCATATTAATAAGGCCAAGTCGACGACACCCTCATGGAAAAAGTGCATTTCATAATACAGAACAGAATGAGGAAAAATCTGTGAAGATTACATGCAGTATTCTTAGTATTGGATCTTTAAGAATATTATTTCAAGACTAAATTATGTGGGAATGGATTCTGCTTCATTCTGCCCGGTTACACTGAAACTTCAGTTTAGAGGCCAAGAATAAGTTTTCTTCCTCATAAATTGCCTTTGATGATGGTATTGAATTACAGAACCCAGATATTTCCCAGGAAGTGGGAGATGTGTCCTCTCAGGTTACTTGGAAGACAGCTTAGCTTCAAATTTTGATATATGAAATTCCTCCTTCTGGAGTTCATTCTAAAATACCAAGGTTGCCAATTAATATAGTGCATGATGCTGCACTATAAGTATAATCTTTCCTTCCTTGCTCTATACTACTTCCTCCCTTTGCTCCATGTCCTCTTTTCCCTGGATAAAAATGTGTGAGGAATTGTTCAGTCAATGGACTATGAAAAGACCTGCCTGTTTCTGCACACAGTGATTATATTTCGTTGTTGCTATTGCTGGAACTGTTACCAGCTTCTGACCCTGAGCAGGCGATCTTGTTTCACACCTAAAACTGTAGCACTGGTTTATCTTATAGTGTACTGATTTGGTTCTGATATTTCCCCAATAATCAGAGGATATACAGATATTAGAACTGGTACACAGATATTAGAACTGGTACATCTTTAAAATTTTAGACTTTTTTCAGAATGCGAATATTTTCATTTCACACTATACATAGTGGTTTCGGCAGCTTTTCAAGCCACATTTTCTTGACATCTGAAAGCACAGTTTCTGCCCACAAAGCAGTTATTCAAAGGTTCCTTTTGCTCTGGCAGCAACTCCAGGATATTCACTAGAGGTGGTCTTTCGGTTATAAGTTCCTATTCGGTTTATCTTTGTTTTGTTTCCCCGAGTTTCTGGATTTGATTACAATTTCATATTACGGATCTAAGTCTAAATCAATCGTTGCACATGCACAAAATTGCTGCTGGACCATTCAGCACATGCACACCATTTTCCAAAACGGTGGAGGCAGCGTCGCCATGTTTTGGACAAGGGCTGCCAGTCCACACATGCACAAACTGGCTGCCCTTTTCCAAAATGGTGGTGAGACTGCTATTGCCATCTTGAAAAAGGGCATCCATGTGCAGAATGGTCCGGTGGCCATTTTGCTCATGCACAATGATTTTTTTTTTAGTTTTTAGATTTTAATATGGATCTGCAACAACCACCGCCAGCATTTTAGAAAAGGGTGCAAATGCACAGAATGGTATGGTGGCCATTTGTGCATGAACAGTAATTTTTTTATTTTTAAGAACCAAACAGGCTTTATTTATTTATTTAGTCATATTTTTATTCTGTCCTTCCCTCAGAGGCTCCCTGCCCCTGTGCTGCATTCAGTGCTCCTCCCCCCCTCCTCCCCCCCAAGCTGATGGGTGGCCATGGCAGCCAGTGACCACCACCCTGGCACCCGGCCTCTGCCACCACTCTGAACCATGGTGAGTAAAGTGTACTATCAGATGTGACAGCCTGCTTTACTCCGGGTTCACTGGCTGGCTCCTGACCGTGCTGGAGCTTAGCCCGTGCTGTCACTTGGGGTTTTCCCCAAGTGATAGCCCAGGCTAAACTCCACCATGGTCAGACGCCAGACCATGGAAACATCTGGTGACCGTTTTCAAACGTGATCCTGGCATCTAGATTAAGCTGCACTAAAGCAGATTAATCTGTGCTAACATCACGTCTCAAAACACCAGTTGCTTCCAGAAGATGAGCAGGCTTGGGCTTAGGTAGACCTCCAGGGGGAGGGAGTTCCATAATTATGAGGCAGCCACCAAGAATGCCTCCATGCGTGCCCTAGTTGTAAAAACATGACAGGGAGATGGCACCTGCAGGAGGGCGCCTCCCAGCTGACCTCAGGGGCTGCGAAGGAACATGAGAGAGGAGGCGGTCTTTGTCTTTCACGTACCTGAGGCCCAAGCCATTTGGTTCAGTACAGCTTGGTTCAGTTTGATACAGATTCATCTGTAATGGCGCGTTCTGTTACAATTTACACCATTTTTATTTATTTATTTATTTATTTATTGCTTTCTCAGGGGAAGAAGGGGAATTTGCCAGTTACCCTGCACTAAATTGCCTTGTTTTGAACCAGAGAGATTTCCTTTTTTCATAGCAGAGTTTACAGCTGTCTACTCCAGAGTTGTGGGGATGTGTATGCACTCTGATGCAAGACAAATGACTCCCAAGTAAATGGCTGAGGGAGAAAGTATCATGGCGTAGTCTGCTGATAGGAAAAAGCCCTCCAGTAGCTTTCTCTGTGCAGTACTTCTCTAAGGCCTGGGTGCCTTGTCTTCTAAGTTTGTTTTTTGTTCATTGCTGGATTCAGGGAAGTTGGGGCCCTGTGTGAAATGCTGGTGTGGGCCTCCTCCTGACATAGGAATGTTTGACAGTCGTGCATTGACTCACCAATTAGAAAAAGGGAACTATTGCTGGAATTCATATTTGATGTTCAGTTAAACATAACCTCCCATTAAGGTGCTGCATCTCCCTGTATTGCAGGCCTTGAGGGACCATATGTTTTTAGTTCATTTATGGACCTCATATGTTGAGAACCTCCTCTTGAATCAAGACCTTCCGTAGGCCAGGACCCCCATACTTGAGGTTCCATGGTCCGTCGTTCTCGTGCTGAAGCCGACTGATTGCGACTTAGAGTTAGTTTACGAGCCTATGCCGTGGCTGTGCGGATAGCAAAGAGGGAGTTCTTTGCTGCCCTCATAGCAGCCGCTAAATCCCGTCCAACGGAGCTGTTCTGGGTAGTGCGGGGACTGGCAGTCCGGCCTCTCTCATCCTGGGGGTTGAGTCATCTCCCGCCCACTGTGACCTTTTTGCGGATTATTTTGCGGACAAAATTGCTTGGATTCCCTAAGACCTCGATGCCGCACTTAACCCAGTGGAGGAGGTAGAGGTTGTAGAAGCCCCAGCTTGTCTGATTTTATGGGATCACTTTCAGTCGGTGACACCCGCTGATGTGGTGGGGGTGCTTGGGGCTGTTCGAGTCACCTCTTGTGAATTAGATTCGTGCCCGTCCTGTCTGGTTAAGAGCTGCCCGGAGACACTGGGGCCGGTGCTGGCTGGGGTGGTCAATGCCTCCCTGCGGGAGGGCAGAGTGCCAAGCTGTCTCAAGGAGGCGGTGGTGCGGCAACGCAGGTGTCTCCAGTTGGCTCTGGCAGGGTCGCCAACCATAGTGGGGGAGTACTTTCGGCAGTAGGGACTGGGTTTAACTGACCTATGCCTTCCCAGCCTTTGCGCAATGACCAGTTAGAACAAGTCAGTTTATCGCTTGGAATGTAGCGGGTTGGCACTCTTAAGATGTTAGATCAATCCTTTCTGAGGTTTGTTGGGGGAATGGATATACTTTGCTTAGTGGAGACCTGGTCCTTGGATGTTCCCGAGCTTCCTGGGTTTAAGACATATGGGATCCTGGCAGTTCCAATGGCTAAGCGGGGTCGCCCGTCAGGAGGTCTTGTCTGTTTTATCTCAGTTAGACTGGGATTTTCAGTGGTGGAGATGATTAAGCTTCCCCCTACCGCCTTAGCAGTAGTGGGAAGCAATCTTTTAATTTTTATTACGGTATATATTCCCCCAGCTAACGCTTTGAGTTACCAGCGGGATTGTTGGACAAAGTTGGAGGACTTTATTCTATCTCTCCAGGGTCAGTACCCCCAGGCCTACCTGATAATGGTAGGGGACTTCAACGTGCAGGTGGGTAATGACCCTGAGTTACTTTTGAGTCATTGTCCTTTTCTCAGTCCGGGCTCCCCGATTTTGCATCGTTCTTCCTGGGACAGGGTCCTTAATGATGCGGGGTTAAGATGAATTGCTTTATTGGTTAACTCCAATCTTCAGATCTTGAACGGAGTTTTTTCAGGGGACTTGGAAGGCAACCTCACCTTCATTTCTCACCAAGGAAGCAGCGTAGTGAATCCACTACATTGCGGTTTCCCACAGTCTTTTTCCCTATCTAGTCGACTTCAGTGTGGGTCAGGAAATTTATAGCGACCATCTGCCACTTCTCCTAAAATTGTGGTCGCAAGTTGTGAGGATGGGTGAGGGTAGTGCGGGGGTTAATGAGGTAGGGGAGGAGGATATCCATATAGGGCCGTGTAGGAGTAGGTGGACAGAGGACCTTGGTAGGCGCCTCCAGGAAGTGTTGTTTTCTCCCTTGGGATGGGCAGTTAGGGAGGCCATGGGGGGGGGGTGCTCCTCTCCAGCAAGACTTAGTGGGGCATTACCTGGAGCTTATTGAGCTGTTAAGGCCACTTCTGGTCTGTCCCATCAACCAGTCCCTGGCTACTCAGGGAACCGTGTTACGGGGAGCACCTTGGTATGATAGGGAGTGCAAGGATCAGAAGGCACTGTTGAAGGCGCAATTTAAACTATATAGGAGGCAGAGGGATGAGCCTGCGCTGGTGTTTTTTTTAGAAAACAAGATGATCTATCGGGCTCTCCGGAGGCAGAAGAAGGCAGCTTATACTGCTCAGTCTTGGACCACTTTGCTTTCAGTAGCTAGGGGCAGGGATTTCGGCAAGTTTTGGCTGGCAATCAATTCCTTTATGGGTAAACCTCGCATATTATCTTCTCCTACTATCTCCAGTGGTGATTGGTTGTCCTATTTTCGGTCCCTTTTCTGTTGGGGGATCCTCTCAGAGCTGTTGGCTGAGCTCCCGATGTGCTCACCTGTAACGGTATCTGAGATGGAGGAGCTTATTCTGTCTCTTAAGCCGGGGAAGGCGCCAGGGTACGACTGTCTGCTGGTTGAGCTTCTAAAGTCTCAAGTGGACTGGTGGGCCCCTTTTTTGGCCATCCTTTTTACTTATCTTGATAAGATCGGGGCTTTCCCGGCGGATTGGGGCAGAGCGGTAGTAGTCCCAGTGTTTAAGGGTGGCAATAGGAGTAATCCTGGGAACTATAGGCCAATAAACCTGTTGAGTGTACTGGCCAAGCTTTATGCAAAGCACCTGCTAGCCATTTTTAATGGCTGGCTGGTAGGCTCCCGAGTTTTGCATAGGGAACAGGTGGGGTTTCAAGCTAAAAGGGCGACCGTGGATCACTGTCTTGTCCTGTTCCATCTGGCCGAGAAGTATGTACAGGCAAATTTGAGGCTATTCTGCACATTCGTTGATCTGAGAGCGGCCTTTGACTCGGTCGACAGGCCGCTTCTTTGGGATAAGTTGGCTGGCCTGTCGATCAACCGGAGGCTGCTTGTTTTGATACGTCTGCTGGATAAGGATTCTTCGTTGGCAGTTAGGCTTTCCCTACGGGGGCAACTTTCTGCCTGGCTCCCTATTTTTTCGGGGGTCAGGCAGGGTTGCATATTAGCCCCAGCCCTCTTCAATTGTTTTCTAAATGATCTGGTCCCAGCCATGACACGGCCCGAATTTTTTCCCCCTAAGTTGGCCACAAGTCATCTGGGCTGCTCACTTTATGCCGATGATGCGGTGATTCTCTCCCAGACCAGGGTGGGCTTATGCCGGCAGCTATGTGCCCTTTCCAATTACTGCTCCACCAATAAGCTTGTTATAAACTATAACAAGACTAAAGTTCTGGTGTTTGGAAGGGAGAGAAAGGTATATCAGTGTGCTATTAATGACCATCCAATAGCCCAAATACCCTTCTATAAATATCTGGGGATTATCTTTCACTCCTCCCTTAGCTGGTCCTTCCATCGGGGGATGGCTGTTACAAGAGCAAAGGATCCGATGGCTGCCATTGCCCGACTTTTTAAACACAAAGGTCATGGTAGTTTGGGGGTAGTGCTCAATATAGTGGACGCCAAAGTCCGTGGCCAACTTCTTTATGGTGGGGCTTTGTGGGCTATAGCAGCTCCCCAGGTCCTAACCACAGTACAGCTGAAAGCCATTAAAATGGTTTTTAAGGTTCCAAGTGGGACACCATCGGCTGCTGTAAGAGTCGAGTTTGGTGAAATTGCTTGGAGTTGGGCCAACTGGAAGCAGGCGGCCCACTTATGGTTGCGCCTTTATCATGATGGCCAGATTGGACTCTTGGCAAGTATATCACAGGACTCTTTTGTTTCCTCATGGACAAAGCAAGTGGCCAATCAACTGCCAACCTGGGGGCTGTCAGTTGACCGTCTTAAAAGTACCCAGCTTAGTCTAGCGCGCAGAGAGATTGATGGCAGGATCTTGGATATTGCCCGCCAGGAGGATTGGGCAGGGGTGGGCTCATTTGCTTCCCTGGACCACTATAAATACATTATGCCGATGGCTGGTAAGCGGGCAGCTTATCTTTCCGCTCCACTTTCAGGGAGGCATTTAGCCCTCCTCTTTGGAGCCCGCCTCAATGCACTTCCATCCAGCGTAATGGAGGGGTGGTATGCTGGTTCTTTGTATTCTACCAGATTATGCCCCTTTGATTACAAGGCGGTCGAGTCAGTTGCCCATATCCTATTTGAGTGCCACTTATATGATGTCCCGCGCAATCACTTGCTGGCCGATTTTATTAAATGCTACCCAGGTCGGACTCTCCAGGAGTTGCTTTGTATTTACTTATCTGACATGGACATGCCTCGGCTGAGGGCTGTTTCAGATTTCTTGGTTCAAGCTTTTGTTTATCGCACTCGCTTTTTTAATAGTTTGCCTTTGGTTTCTGGTGATATGGCTTCTCTCGGGGATCAGGGGGGCAAATGAGCTGATCAGTTGCTTATTTTTAGCTATGTGATTAGCTTTGTATTTTATCTGTTGCTATTTATGTATTTTGTAACTGTTTGCAAGGACCGTTGGTCACGCAATAAATCTAATTGAATTGAATTGATATAAAATTATGACACTAATTACAGTATCAACCTTGACCTATCCGCTCCGCAACCTACATTGTTTTGCTAAGATGCTGAGATTTTAATACACATCTCTTCCTGTACTTCCAGTCAATATTCTCAGACACTTTGCTGGTCATGTTTCTTCTGCTGTAAGAATCTCCACTAGCTTTCTGTGATCCACATTAATGATTTTGGTCTTAATGCTGTACTGCTTATACACTAGTAAGCTTCATCATACTAGTAAGTTTTCTTTGAATCCAAGTTCTCAGATTTTAACTTTTTTCCCCGCAACACTGAGGAGTGACTTTATATTTAGCCATTCATTAGGAGATTTTTCTTATAATGTTTCCTCTTTTTGGAATGTTCTTTTCTCTCATCCTTATTATACACTTCATTTATTCAGCCTTGTCTTTGAACTGTATTTTTAAATGTTGTTTGAAATCCTGAAAGGTACTCCGAGGGTTTTCAGGAAGGGCTTTTTGAGCATGACGTTAACTCTTGCTCTTTGAAAGTGAGTTATGGCTAGTGTAAATTAATCAGGGTTATGACCAAGCGGGAGAAGTACAAAGAACATAATTTCTTTTGTCTAAGACAAAGAGGAGTGTTCTTGGGAAAAGCGGAAAGTACTTTGTTCTACTGGGTTTGAAAGAGCTAGAGGTAAGAGCTTTTAAGCTCAGAATTATTCAGAAAGTCCAGCCTTTGCTCAGAGTGCAATTATTTTCTTAATTATTTCAGTAGTCTTAGATTCTGATTTTTTGGATTGTCTTTTTGTGTGTATGTTCTTTAAAGGAAGTGTCACAAAAATAATTATTTCATTACTCTGTGTAAGTTTAACATTTCTCTAAATTCCCTAAACTGAAATTCCTAGGTTAAAAATGCCTTGGTGTTTGGTTTCATTATGTTAAGGTTTTTGATTGCAGCTGGATTTCAATTTGTTCTGGAAACTTTTGATTATATGGTTGGAGCAATTGAAACAAATCTTGCCTAGAATGAAAAGGCAATTTCTGTTTGGTTGTGTCAGTGTATATCAGTAAAACTACTGTTGCTTTATACCAGTGTAAATGCAAGATTTGGCCTGACGATATTTGGCATTGCAATTCTACAGTATTCTCTTTGGTTTTTTTGTTTTTAATTTAAAGATCCCAAAATACACCCTATCCAGTTATCAATGCTTAATATATGAGAATTCATCCAATCAATTGTACATATATAAACAATGCTTTACTTTCTACCAGTAGTGTTCATTTAAACTAAACCCTTTCCCATAGAAGCAAGTCCCACAGAGGCCCTTTTCACACAGGTGCCCCCCACCCGACTGCACACGTGTGTGGGTGGGGTGGGGGCGTCCATGCGAATGCCGCCCACGGTGGGTGTGCGGTGGGAGGCATTCGTGGGAACGATGCCAGCGGTGGGTAGGGGTGCGTGTGCGCTGCCGCGCTCCACCTACCACCCATGCACAGAGCAACAGGCTCCAATGCCGGTTGCTCTGTGGGTGGAGATGGGTGTGCGCTCGTGGAAACAGCTGCACACCCACCTCCACCCTCCGCAGACACACACCCATCCCCCACCCACCACGACCTGTGTGAAAAGGGCCAGAGTTGCTTCTTCCTTTCTTCTCTGTCCACCAGCTTCATAAGTCAGAGGCGCTCTCCATAGTTTTGTGCTTCTTCCTCTCCACATGTAACCGGCTGAATGATTTCCCCCTCTCCCCCTCCCAAAACTCTGTGCACTATAAAGCACTCTATCTTCCTCCTCTACCTTCTTTTAGTTTATTTTAACTTGAGCACTCTTTTTCAATATTCAAAAAAAGCTCTTAACTTTTCTGACTTACTAGCAAGAAACAATTCTTTCCCAGGAAACTCCAGAAACTTCCACCAGTTTTCTAAGTATCTATCTTTTCCCCTTCTTCCTTGAAGGATATTTGACTTTGGGCATAATTCTCCATCCACTGAAGTCAATAGTAAAACTCTTACTGACTTTGAATAGTTGAGGATTATAGCCTTGGTGTGTTAGCTTTTCCATCACCAATACTTCCCATACTTTTTGGAACCTCTCAGTAATTTTAGGAGTGCTCTCCTTCCAGTTCCTTGTAGCAGTAATTCTTGCAACTAATAAAGGATGAGTGATCAGTTTCCTATGGCTTTTATATGACATGGAGTTCTGGGGAAGATTCAGCAAAAACACTAAAGAGAGATGTAACAACTGGGCTTACAATCTGAGAGACTTAGGGCTTACAATCTGAGAGACAGGAGCTGTGGGAGAGACATAGGAAGGGGAACAGATCAAACCTCTCCTCGTACAGAAGCCATGCCATACCCTTTATTAGGGGTGGGACTTTGGACAATATTTCGGTTTTGGTTTCTTTTGCTTTTGGTTTCCCTGTGTCTCGGATCTCCTTTTGGTTTCGGATTTATCCGTGTCAGTTTTTTTCCCCATTGAAGTCAATGGGAAATTTCCCCATTGACTTCAGTGGGAAAGAGAACCGTCCAAGAGTCCCGAGACACAGGGAGCCACCACAGAAAAAAATCCAGGCATCCCCACCACCCCATTCCTGGCCTCATAGGGTAGGGTTGGGGATCCATTACCCCTAACATCCCCACCTGCCAGGGCCCAGCTTTACCCTCCATTCATGAGCAGAACAGCTGCCCTCTTCCAAAATGGCACTGGCAGTGTTGGTGCCGTTCTGGATTAGGGCTGCACCTGCGCAGAATGACCTTGGTGGCTATTTTGTGCATGTGTGCTGTGCTGCTGCTGGTCCAGCGGCGTTTTCAAGATGCTCTGGAGCTGGGACCTATAGAAGAAGAAAAAAGAGGAAGAGAAGGCCCGGCTGCGGAGCTGGCTCCACTGCCGGTGGCCGACCCTCTGCCGCTGCTGACTGGTTTTGGGAGCTGGCTCTGCTGCCAGATTGCCAGGCAGCAGAGCCGTCTCCCAACACAGTCAGCAGCGGAAGAGGCCCGGCCACCAGTAGTGGAGGAGGCAGCCCAACCGGCGGCTGTGACCCCCACCCTCTGGACCCAGACCTGCAAAGGTAAGAGTAATGTACAGGGGCCATGGGAATGGGGCCATGGGAATGTAAAGTCAGGCCCCAGTGGGTGGGGGTGTTAGGGATAATGGATCCCCAACCTCCAAGGCCAGGAGAGACGTGGTGGGGGTGGATATGGTTTCCCAGGTCTTCCCATTGAAGTGAATGGGAGCATAAGATCAGAAAATTGGGATCCGAAAAGGGGCCAATTTTCAAATCACTCAGTTTTAACCTTTCGGCCTCTTTCGGTTAAAACTGAAAGTACCTTCCCTACTCTTTATCATTTTTGTTGTCCTTCTGTATACCTTTTCTAGTTATAATATATCTTTTTTGAGATGGGAGAAATCAAAACTGCACACAATATTCAAAGTACGGTTGCACCATATATTTGTATAGAGGCATTATGATATTTTCTGTCTTGTACTCTAACTCTTTCCAAATAATTCCTAACATTCTGTTTGCTTTTTTGACCGCTGCTGCACATTGAGCTGAGGATTTCAGTGGATTGTCCACAGTGGCTCCGAGATCCTTTTCCTGAGTGGTAACTCCTAATTTAAAACCCAATATTGTGTACCTATCGTTTAGATTATTTTCCCCTATGTACATTACTTTGCACTTTGTCAACATTAAATTTAATCTGCCATTTAGTTGCCCAGTCACAGGAGCCTTCTGCAATTCCTCACAATCTGTTTTAGTTTTAACTACCCTGAATAACTTTGCGTCATCTGTACATTTGATCACCTTAATCCTTAACCCCTTCTCCAGATAATTAATGAATAAATTAAACAACTCTTGTCTCAGTACAGATCCCTGAGGCACTTGACTATTTATTTCTTTCTATTGAGAAAACTGACCATTTAGTATTACCCTTTGTTTCCTAACCTTTAACCAGTTACCGATCCACGATAGAATATTGCCTCCTATCCCATGACTATTTAGTTTCCTCAAGAGGCTCTTGTGAGGGGCCTTATCAAATACTTCCTGAAAATCCAAATATGCTATATTGACCGGCTCACCCTTATCCAAATGCTTATTTACACCCTCAAAAATTCCAATAGATTGGTGAGGCATGACTTCCCTTGGCTAAATTTATGTTGATTCTTCCCCATTATGTCATATTTATTAGTATGCCCAATAATTCTGTTCTTAACCATCTCCACCAGTTTGCTGGGCACTGATGTCAGTCTGTAGTTTCCAAGATCACCTCTAGAACCCCTTTTAAATATTGTTGTTACATTTGCTACCCTCCAGTCCTTGGGTATGGTGGTAGATTTTAGTGATAGGTTGCAAATTACCTAAAGTAGGTCTGCAGTTTCATACTTGAGTTCCTTCAGAACTCTGGGGTGAATACCATCTGGTCCTGGTGATTTGTTATTATTTAGTTTGTCCGTTTGCTCTAGAACCTCTTCTGCAGTCATGTTGATTTGTGACAGTTCTTCTGATTCAGAATAGTATTAGACTGAAGCAAAGAATTCATTTAGCTTCTCTGCAATGACCTCTTCCTCCCTGAGCACCTCTTTCACCCCCTGATCATTTAATGGCCCAACTAAGCCAACTTTTAAATGAGGCACTTAAAAGCGCCTCCGGAGCCCTGAATTCAAAAGGAAAGCTGCATGGGGAGTGTTTACATACTCGCCACACTACTGGAAGTGATTGCCAGCCCGTACTCTTCAGCGGCGGTCGCTGCAGATGCAGGGCTTTCGAAGAGGCACGTTCTAGACACGTGAAGATTGAGGTCTATAGAACATGTCTCTTGAAAGCCCCATGTCTGCAGTCACTGCCGCTGAAGAGAACGGGCAGCACGTCACTTCTGGTAGTGCAGGAAGCCCCCACGCGACTTTCCTTTTTAATACGGGGCTCCGGAGGTGCTTCTATGTTCCTTGTTTAAAAGTGGCCTTACTTTCTAGCAGGCTTCTTGCTATTGATGTACTTTAAAAAAAAAAAAGATTAGTTTTTGCATCTTTAGCAAGTCTTTCTTCAAATTCCCCCTTGGCCTACCTTATTAATGTTTTACTTCTAATTTGGCATTGCTTATGTGCTTGCTTGTATTGCTTGTTAGGACTAGCTTTCCATTTTAAAGGATGCCTTTTTGGCTCTAATATCCTCCTTTACATCACCATTTAGCCATGCTGGCAGATGTTTGGTCCTCTTGTTACCTTTTTTAACGTGTGGAATATGTTTAATCTGGGCCTCCAAAATGGTGTTTTTAAATAGCCTCCATGCCTCTTGCAGACATTAAATCCTTGCAACTGCTCCTTTTAGTTTCCCTCTAACTAGTTTCCTCATTTTTGCATAGTTCCCCTACTGCGGTAGTTATGTCATTCTCCCTTCTATAAGTATGCTACATTTTATTCTATTATGATCACTATTGCCAAGTGGCTCCACCATCATTACCCCTTGCACCAGGTCCTGCGCTCCACTTAGAAATAGATCCAAAGTCACTCCTTCTCTCATAGCTTTGAGAACCAGCTGCTCCAAGCAAGTAATTTATGGCATCTAGAAATTTTACCTCCACATCATGTCCTGAGGAGACATTCACCCAGTTAGTATTAGGGTAATTGAAGGCACCCATTGTTGTGTGTTTCCAACTTTAGTAGCCTGACTAATCTCCATTAGCATTTCGTAGTCCGTCTCACCATCCTGGTCAGATGGTTGATAGTACAGTCCCACTACTATACACTTCCCCATTATGCATGGGAATTTCTATCCATAGAGATTCCAGAGTGTGATTCACTTCCTTTAAATTTTTTAATCCTGCTTGACTCAATGTTGTCTCTAACATATAACACCATCCCACCACCAGCTCGATCTACTCTGTCGTTGCAGTATATTTTGTACCCCAGTATTACTGTGTCCCATTGGTTATCCTCATTCCAGCACAGATCTCTTTTAGTGTGTCTTCATTTAGTGTCAAACACACTCATTCTACCATTGGGAGATAACTTTACAGTAGTTTTGTTTTGTTGTTGATCAAATAGAGGTAGGCATTTGTACAGTATTCTAGACTAATGCTTTCCATATGGTCAGTGCGTTGCCATGTTAAAATATATTTATGGTAAGATAGAAAAATAACACTCTTAAAAATTCTTTAATTTTAAAAGTAGACTTCGTAAAGATGGCACATAGCTAGGGCCTCATCATGCAAGCTTTTGCTGTGTTTAATTTCTGCTTTGCTTACACAATTGATTGTACTTTAGTTGGGCGTGATACAGGGCTCATGCATATGCAGCTCAGACAAGTGCATGCGAGTTCCGTGTGATTTCTGTGTGGTTTGCACATGGCACAACAGTCCCATCGCACATGCTCATCCGCAGGGGTTGAGATTGACTCCAATGAGAACAATTTACATGAGCATAAACTAGTATGTAAATGTGTTAGCATCAGGACCTTTGTAGAGCATTAAAAATGGGTTTTATTTACCCAGACTCTCTCACATTAATTACTAGTTCAGAATCCATATGCTTTATCATGTAAGTAAGTATAAGTGAATCATTTTTAATAAGAATATTTTCCTGGAAGCTCTGATGGCTCCATTGTAGATTTTGGAAAACAGTATTTTGTTTAAACTCCCAAAATTCCCATATGGATTCAGTCTTTAAAACCTGCCTTTCCTTTTTTAGTGTCAAATATGGTCTATTGTACAGCTATATATTATAGATTTAAAATGTTCATTTTTGAAGTTGATTGTATCAGGAAATTTTTTTTTTTTTTTTTTTTAAAGGGACAAGCTCCTACTAACATACGCACACACAAAAAAGCCAGCACATGCACCTAAGTACCAAAGTTCACCTTATTGCTGTCAGGGTGGGGGGAGGGGATATGCGGGCTTCAGGGCACGGGTAATGAATTCCTGCTCTTACTCCAGTCTCAACAGGGTGCCCTTGGGAAATCAGTGCCCTCAGGATCTTGAGTGGGCTTTCTCTCAGGAACCGAGAGCAACCCAGATCATCATGGGGTGGAGAGAGCAGGTTCCTGGGGGTGGGGTGGGGGGGAGTGGGGATGCAGGGTAGGGGTTATGCTTTCGGGTTCAGTCAACGAGGGAAAACCACCAGGAAGGAATGTACGTGCTCGGGGTTCCTGGTCCAGGGGGGTCGGTTTGTGCGGTGAAAGGGAACAGTGGGAGGGGGAATGGATGGGGACAGACACACTCTACTGCCTTGCACACTGAGGGGTGTGTGTGCAGAGTTTTAGGGAGGGGAAGGACTTCTTCTCTCGCAGCCACTCTCAGACACTCTGTTACATGCACGCTTGCTCTCACTCGCAGAAACACACTCCCAATCAATCAGTCATTCCCTCACGGACTTGTACATACGCTCACAGTCACACAGGTCTCCAAGTCTCCACGATACTATAATCCAAGCCAAAGCACAGGGCCAGCCTCTCAAATGATTAATGGCAAGGAGGAGCCCGTCTATCCAGCCTTTATACTGATCCCTTCCCGTATCTCAGGTGTCCTGCGTTACTGCCTCCCCTGGCCCAGCCTCCTGGCGACTCATAAGCTGTGCGCTCTGCCGCAGCTGGACCCCTGGTTGTGGCGCGGTGCCCCTAGCATCACGTGGGCTCCGGTGCTGCCCTATTGGCGGCGCATCAAGATGTGGTTGCCCAGCAACCAGAAATAAACATCGACGAGCCGGGAGCTGCGGCCCTGCCTTGACCTTTCTTCGCCAGGCGGGGAGCCTGACAATTGTATGTTTTTAATGGACTTGCGGATAGACTTGGTGATTTCCAGAAGAGTTATGTACAAAAACACTTTCCTAAAGGTTTCACACTGAATGTAGTGTTCAACTTTAGGGTATGCGAAGGCCCAAAAGAAGTAGACAGGTGGGACTACAATGTACTACTGTTGTATCCATTTTCTTGCTCCTTTAGAAGCTTGTCATGTCAGTGCTCCCCTGTGCCTGCCCTGTCTTGGTCCTCAACATGTTGAATCAGGAGGGGAACTTACCCAGCTAGTATTTAGAGATCCAAGGCTGTTATCCACAGTTTTTAGCCTACATTACCCTTCATGATGCTTGTGCATTCTGTTTTAGTTACCCTGGCAAAAATAATCATGTATAGAGCAGTATTTCTGGCATGAAAAATCTGTGTGGGTACTTTGTGCACAGATGGTGTTAATTGGCTATGGAGCAAATTTACTCAGTTCACGTTACTTGCTTTCACTTGTTGGGGGAGGGAAAGAAAAAAGCCAGAACTTAGACTACTCTGTGATTTTCAGTTGTTTTATTTGTTTGAGTACGTGTCCCTTTACCCTTTCCTATAGTACAAACCATACCCCTAAGGATAAAAGTTCCCTCTCTGCCATCATGAGCTCTCATCAGCCATATGTGGCACTTCTCTGAACAAGAATCACAGTTTGTCTCAAACCCCTCGGCACTAGTAGGCTGGCAAGACTCACCTGTTTCTTGTTGTTTTTCCCCTGAGGGTAAAGCCGTTTCATGTTTGTGCCATCAGTGTTACCTGCCAAGTCTGAATTATAACTGCATTTAAACCAGACACTTTATTTAAAAAAGAGAGCAAACAAAAGATAAAAATTGTGATAAATTATGAAATAACATAAAGCATAAAGTCTCTTCTTAAGCAGTGGCTAGCTTTGCGGATTGATACTTTTTTAGTCCAAATGAAACATCTTTCGTATGAAAATATAGAAGCTTGTTGACCCATCATAGGATAGTTTTAATGTACCAGATAGATAGTGGGTATTTTCAGATGTGATGGACCTCT
This sequence comes from Sphenodon punctatus, assembly GCA_003113815.1. NCBI lineage: Eukaryota > Metazoa > Chordata > Lepidosauria > Sphenodontia > Sphenodontidae > Sphenodon > Sphenodon punctatus. The sequence continues at coordinate 2,185,554 of QEPC01012832.1, forward strand.
GGACCTGTCACACTGAATTCCGGACCGGGATAATTCCCCAACCCTGGTCCATGATGATGTCGTCCGTCCTTCAGACATGCCGGCCACACCCTTACAGGGAAATGGGGAGGGGGCGGGGCTGAGCGGCACGCTGTGTGGCCGCACAGCCCCACCTCCATAGCCCCCTGCCGTCAGGGAGATGTGGGGTGCAGCAGTCAATGAGGCTGCCAAGGTAACAGATGTTACTTTTGGCCCTTTCCTGATCATGGTCAATCTAATCACGATTCTGGTTCTACGGCCGGCCGTAGTGCCGGAACCGTGGTTAGGATTGATCCCTGCTGGTTATTCACTGTGGTGAACATCTGGCATGGATCAGTCAGATGTTACAGGGATCACAGCCACCCCACAGTATTCACTGTGGTTCAGTGGGGTCCACGTTTCGGTCTGTGATCAGGCCGTCCATTCTTTAGACGTGCCGGTCTGATCTCTGAGGGGGATCGGGGAGGGGGTGGGGTTGCGCGTTGTGACGTGCGGCCGCTCAGCCCCATCCCCCCGCACTCCACCGCCTGCCCTTGGGGAGATGGGCATGCGTGGCGGCCATTCAGGCCGCTGCGCCCGATCCCGTATCGCAGTCTGGGCCACGGTCAGGACCGGGGCAAGGTAATGGACGTTACCTTCGCTCCGTTCCTGATCGTGGTCCAGCTAACCACGATTCTGGAGGTGAGGCCGGCCTCATCTCCAGAATCGTGGTTAGCTTTGAACCCCGCCAGGAATTCACCATGGTGAACATCTGGCGGGGCTCACACAGACGTTTGCGCGATCACAGCCACCACACCACTGTGATTCAGTGTGGTTGACTGTGATCCCGTAACGTCTGAAAATACCCAGTGTGGCATTAATGTCTATATCAAAGCAATTCAGGATAGCTTGCTATCCTCTCTTTGGGAGTGTCTATTTAGCATTGTACGTTTTGATCCTTGCTCTAAGTTACAATAAACTAATGACAGCCTGGTTAATAGGATTTTGATGGTTTTTTCCTTTTCAGTAAACTGGTTATTACCTGAATGCCTTTCTTAGCTCAACCATATCAATCTAAAGTAAATCTTCTTAGAAGAGGTGGAGTATAATGCCCAGAGGAAGCCGTTGTAAAAATTTACAAAGGCAGGCAGTTTCTAATATTTACTTAGATTTTTCATCTTTTTTTAATATAAATATTTGCTGTAGTTTCCACACACTGAGCATTCTTTGCTTTCATGCAAACTGACTATTAAAATTTTTATTGCATCTTAAAATGCATCTCAACTCTAATTTTAAAGTTATTCTGTGCATCAGTGGAGGTTTTAAGGCAGACAAAATGAGAGCAACAGCTGAAGTACATTAAATACTGGATTAAAAAGGAATATAAACCTTTATGCTTTAGGGCATAACCCAACCACTAAGAGACTGTCTGGGTTATGAAGATATTTCCCCTACAGGTATGATGTGTCATTATTGCCCATTATGTTGTCTTCTAACCTCCTTCCAAAGTATCTGTTACAAGTCACAAAAATTGTATTCTGTTTCCACCTATGAATGGGAATATCAAGGTCTGTCTTTGGGCCACTCAGTATTGAAGTTTCCACTGTTCATTTAAGTATATTTAGTTAGGCATGATACAAGCATGATCTATTTTTTTCTGAAAATGAAGACGTAGCAGGGTGCTGGCATGCTCCCTGCTCCAGGGTTAAGTAATACCTGTCGTCTTACGAAAGACTGGGCCCAGGAGAACAGGGCTCCTTTAAGAGAGCTGCCGGGGTGCAGGCGGCAGGAGAGTATGACACAGGAGCAGGGGGAACAGCACCTGTGGGTTAGTTAGGTGGGGTTATAGGCTCCCAGGGTCCAAAGAACCTATGCTGAACCTGGAAAGCTGGTTGGCTGCTGAGATGGGAGCGGTGCAGCAGCCTGGTGGCAGAGAGCCAACTGAGACGGACTAGCTGCTGCTGCAGAGAGATCCAAATAAGCAGCTACTCGGAGAGGGCGCCTGGGACGTCCTGGAGATTGTGTCAGCGCTGAGGCTCTGCCCTGTCCCCTGGTGGCAGCGGGGATGAAGAGAGACCGTGACAGGAAGCCAAAAGAGTGGAGCAACCTGGAGGCCAGTCCAGAACCAGAGAATCGAGATTGACTGGCATGAGGCTGGGAGCCTGAAGGGCTCGCCTCAAAAGACCTAAGGTTCGAAGGTAATAAGGGATCCCTGTGGCAGGCAGGGAGTTTACCCATGAGGGTCCCATGCCTGAGTAATGAGGACAGCTGAGAAGCAAAGAACTGGGGGTTTGCCACTGGGCCAGGGTGCGAGCCATATTACAAAAAAGATTTATTATAAAATCACTTATACAAGTATTTTTGCTTGAAATGAAAATGGAGAAAACGTTTAAGGTTATTTTTACAATTAAAACTTGTTAAAGCAGAAATATATGCACCTATGTCATTGTGCAAATTAGTGGGAGTTAACTGCAGTCTAACCTTGCCATCAGTAGGTGGTGCAAGAAATTTCTGCTGTGTTATAAAGCTAGTAGATACCTCTTCAGATAAGTCCCCTAAAATATGGCTTCATAGACTATACTTAGGCTCAGAGCCAGGGTCATACTAAAAAGAAGAGGTCATATGAACATAAGAATATTCTAGGATCAAAACATTTGGTTTAAGAGAGGAGTTAAGGTTCTTACACTTCATCTCTTATACCTGTGCCAAAAAGCGTTGTTACATTAAACTGTTGTCTAACAGTAAAGTGTTGTTGCAAGGTCAAAATCTCTACATCTACACACCATTTCACCTAAACTCTCTCAACTTGAACTTTAGTGATGTGATGAATTGGCTTTAGTTTAAGTACACGTCTTGTAACCCAAACATAACTTATCATTAAACCTAAAGTGAACGTACAATTTTCTACCGCCGCTGCAGCAATATACATCCAGCAACGTAGACGCTAGGCTACCCCCTTCATTTTGTGTAACTCTTTTGCACGTGTGACTTCCCTTCCGCCAGTACGCCAGCATAAATGCAGGATACAATACCCCTTTCTTATGTACTTTGGGAAAAATGTACCCAAAGAGTATGTACAAATTATGTACATTAAATGCACTACTTAAATTTGAAGATTACATGTATTCCTCCGCTCTCTTAACATCACGAATCAAAGAAATATGCCACGCAGCCTCCCCTTGTTCCATTCTCTTGGCCAATACCCCCAACCCTCCTTCCATTCTTTGGGCACATTGTGCCCTCCCCCTCCACTGCCTTTAACTCGAGCTCCCACAGCTCTGTCCACATACAGCTATTTTATTACAAGCTAAAGTTGTGTTTCCTGAGTATGTGAAAAAAATAGACTGGCTTTGGTCTGACCTTTAATGTGCCCATGAAGAGCTTTAAAAGTCCATTAGTTCCCAAAACCATGGCAAGGTATCCGTCTATGAGTGGCCATGAATATATATAACATTTTATTTTTTTTAGTATAAAAATAATTTAAAACTATTTTTATTTACCTAATCTAACCTACCTAAACCTATCATCTAATCCAACATAAATAAGAATTGCTACTCTTTAATTTTTATTTTTTACCATAAAATTAAAATAATTTACAACTTTTAATTGATTTTTTTATCTAACCTATCTAAACCTTTAACCTAATTAACCTATTCCTAATCTAACCTATCTTTAGATCAGCCTAATTAACATTAAAAGATTAAATTAAATAATAAAACATAACTATCAAATGCAGTGAGTAGTGAGGGAGAGCGGGGTCAGACACCTTCTTCATCTTCCTGCACGCTTGGCAGATTTGGGTGAGGTGGCAGTGGCAGGAGGTTGTGGTACACCCTTCAACCTGAAAGCCTGTATTGTGGTGTAGAGCTCTGCTAGAGAAGCTTGCCAGGTAGACTTCCCATGCTACCTTCTGGCCCTGGAGGACGGAATAGTAGCTGTGAAGGCAGTGTACTTTCTCTGAATGCTTCACCACCACTGTCTGACGAGCCTGTCCTATTCCACTTGCAGCACATACCGTGCCTCCTGTGCAACCTGAATTGCCTCCTGGTTCTGCATTAGGGCACCGGGCAGGGATGTTGCTACTCCTGGACCGGGCTGTGGAGGAACAGGTGCTGGCTGGTGGGGGTCAACACGTGGAGGTGATGGAGCTTCGTCCCTTCTGCTAGTCCTTAGCACCTCGCGCCCTGCCAAAACCACTGCCCTTTCCAGGTTATGGGGTGGCCTCCGAGCTCTCTGCCTTGTGCTACCCAGCTCCACGCCATGAACACGTTCTAGATGGTAGCACAGGGTGGAGGTGCCATGTTCAGCCCCTCTTGTGCAGGACTACAGTGCAGCACGTATACCATGCCTCTTCAGGGGCCGTTTCAGGGGGCTGAATGAAGTAAACCCAGACTTAGGATAAGCGCTCCCCTCTGCCCTCCCTGCCCACCACGACCACAACTATGAACCCCTCCCAAGATGTGCCATCCTCCGTTTAATTCTCCATACCTCAGTTCTTGAACACCTCACTAAATCTAATCAATCTGTTGCTGCCCTAATGCAAATGGAACTGTGACCGGGGAGAGGATAAGGACGACTCTCATGGGAACTCACATGTGACTGAGGCCTGCCCTGTTCAGTGTAGCTATCGCAGGGGGTAGGAATGCCCGTCAGGATAGAGTGGTGACATTTACCTCTAATTAAAGAGAACAGGCCTCTGTCATCATAGGGCACCACTGAGACAGGGGAACCAAGGTCTGCCCCAAGATGCACTTGTTCACACACTCTGGGACCGAGGGGGGAAAGGGACACTGTGTGGGGAAGGGGGTGCGGGAGTACGGAGGGGGTGACAGGTCACTCACACAGGGCAGGAGGGACCCAAGGGGGGATAAGGAACACACACGCACCCACTCTCTCTTACAGCCACAAACACTCACCAGTGTCCACGGGAAGGTCTCAAAGGGGAAGGTTCAGGCTCACGGGGCTTGAAGGTACACTCACACTAACTTGCTCCACACTATCATACACAACTCACCCTGCTTGGGGGGACCGGTTTCTCTGAATCACCAGCGCCATCTCTGCAGCGCTAGCCTTTAACCTGCAAGCCCCGCCCCTGTACGTGATCGCAAGCGCTCCAAGCGCCGCAGCAGGAGCAGAGGAACGCCGACGATGTGTGTCGGTGAGGGGGGCGTGGTTTCGGGCTGAAGCCCCGTTGCGGAGGTTGAGGGCACCAGCAGGGGCGGGACAAGCTCCTGTGTGCCCCAGGGCGGGGCCTTGCTGGGTCGGGGACTCGGGGGCTGTTGTTGCAGAGCCCCCCGGCGAGGGGGAAGCCAGAAAGGCCGCACGGGGCTGACAATACCCCCACCCCCCGAGGCCGCCGGCCACGGGCCCAGGAGTGGTCGGGC
>QEPC01012832.1:2201229-2221700 GCA_003113815.1 Sphenodon punctatus
CCCATTGCTGCTGCTGCGCTACTAGAAGGCAGAGGCAGGTGAGAGAGAGGGTCTGGAGCCAGGGAGGAGAGGAAGAATCACTTACTGGGGGAGAAGCTGGCTGCAGCCTGCTGCCCAACCAGGCAAGTGCGGGGCCCCAGCTGGCCGGGGGGCCATGTGCGGCCGCACATATGGCACATGCCTGGGACCGGCCCTGCCAAGGTCATTCATGCACATTATGCAGTGCTCCCAGGTAGTCACTTATGTCACTCCAGTGCTCATGACTGGAAAAAGGTTAAGAACCGCTGATATACAGGCTTTCCAGCCAGGTCTCCCAGCCTCTGGCTGCTACCCCCAGTTCATGTGCACTTACAGTTCTCCATACTCGCAGTCCCTCTTAAATCATAGTCTCCGCCTTCATAGAAGTCTCCACCTAAACATAGTTGATTGAGCCGGGCACCAACCTTCTGGCTCTCCTGCTTACAGAGGGTTATCCCAGGCAATGTCTTCTGGGCTTCCCCAGTCTTGGGCTTCTGGGTCAGGCACTCTTCCCCTGCACCCCAATAAGGATTCTCCAAACCTAGGCATTACCCTCTAGGCTTGGTTCAGAGGCAGAGCTCCGCTTCAGTCTCTACCAGTATCTGGAGCCAGCTACTCCCTCCCTGGCTCTTCAGCCTCCCGTATGTAGGCTGTGCCACCCCCATGGGCAGCTGCTCCTCAATTAGGCTCGGTGCTTTACTTCCGGTGGCACCTGCACCTTTCCCTTGTTGGTGCTAGCTGCATTCTCTTAAAGGGGCAACAGCCCTCTGAGTCTCTGCCCTGTTAACAGCCAGGGACTTCTCAGAGAGCTGGTTCCCCACCTCCGCTTTCCAGGGGAGCAGCAGTAGTGGCATGGACAGATCCAGCCCACTCCCTGCCACAACATTCAACTTCCTCACCCTCCATTGCACCCAGTTTTCTCCCCCTGCCTCCAGCTACTCCTCTGTTCGGGTAGCTCTGCGCTTGACCGCCAGGAGACAGAAGAAAAATTCGCTACTGCGCATGTGTGTCCGGAGCTACCCCGCTCGTTTTCCAGTCTGTCTTCTGCCTTTGGACTGTCAGGAGCAATTTTTGTTTAGGTGTAGTTTTAGTGGCAAATCTTCTTCCCTCTAAGCTCTGTGGAGGGGCGAGTAGGCGGGGCCACGGAGGCAGCGTTTCTCCCAGACCAGCTCTTGGGAACTGCTTCTGGAGCCCTGGCCAGCTCCCTTGCAAGGTGCCTGGGAGCGGGGGAGCTGTGAAGGGATTTTTTCTTTTTCCCTGACTGAGGCCGGCCCCCAGTCTCGGCACAAGTCCCCCCCACCCAGGAAACAGACTCCACGCAGCGAGAATCTGTTCAAGCCGGAAGGCTGTCCCTGGCAGCGCCTGCTAACTCCTTCCCTTCACCTGGGGATATGGAGCCAGCAGCGGAAAACCAAGTCCAGGAGCAGTCTTTCCCTACCTAACGAAGTCACGCAAGTACCAACTCCTCGCTGGCTAGTTCTATGAGGAAGATTCTGCAGTCACTTGATAAATTATGTGAGCTGCAGACTCCAGGGAAGAGGAACAGAGTCCCGTCCAAATCAAGGCCCCTCAAGGGTTCCTTGGTAAAGGATCACCTCAGAGCGGGAAAACGTAGGGCCAAAACCTCACAAGGGGGCACCATTGCCCACCTTTTAGCTTCTCCCCAGTCTTCTGAGGAAAGCTCTGCAGAGGATCAGCCTAAAAGGTGCAAAGAACAGATTCAGATTTCTTTGGCCTCCGATTCTTACCCTGTCTCAAGTCAGAAGTTGTCTGAGACAGAGGAGACAGGATACCAGGAGCCCCTGCTCGATCCCAAGGACAAGGATAGGCACTTTCCCCTCTCTTATAGAGATGAGCTCATGGCTCAGGTATCTAAAGCCTTGCAATTGAAAGAAAAGCCAACTAAAGGGGATTCCTCTGACTCTCAGGAGGAGGAGGAGGAGGAATACATTCCTTCAGTACATGGCAAAGATCCAGGAGTTCCTTTGGATAAGACTTTTGAGAAATTTGTCTTAGAGTGGAAACATCCTAGCAAGGCCTATAAAATGAATAAGACTCCGCTCTCCCTATACGCCTTCTCTAGGAAGAAGGAGCCGCTGTTCAAAAATCCAAAGGTGGATGCAGCGGCTGTCTTGCTGGCCAGACAAAAAGTCTTCCCCACTGAGGGGGATTGTTATCCAAAGGATCCCACAGATAGGGCAATAGACTCAGCCCTTAGACCGGGGCTGGAATCCTTGGCCCTAAGAATTAATATTGTCTCCTCATACGTGGCACGAACCCTGTTGTCCTGGCTGCAGGAAACACAGGATACGGAGATCTCTGACAGGAGATCTAGAGTATTAACGTCTCGCATCCTGCTAGCAACAGCATTTTTGGCTGATTCCTCCATGGATGCTATGACCTGGTCAGCTCGTACAGTGGCAAACATGGTCTTGGCAAGAAGGAGACTATGGCTGAGATCTTGGCAGGGTGATATCACCACTGAAAACCTCTTAGTTTCAGGCCCATACAAGGGATTAAAATTGTTTGGCATGTTTAGACAAGGTCCTGGCAGATGCTAATGATAAAGCTAAATCTAAAACCCTTCAGACAGTGGGATCAAAAAAGAGTTTTTTTCGTGGCCCACCGATCAAATCTAGGGGAAATTTCGGAGCCTTTGGAAGTTTAGTTTAGTTTATTTCAGATAGAAGGTTCCAATCCCAAGCCAATAGGGAACCCTCGCTTAATTTCTCTTTTCGCAACAGGGACCGCAGACAGGGTAGATTTGACAAACAAAAGTCACGAGGCCCTTCCCCAGGCCAACCTAAACAGGACTTATAACTACCTAGAGGTCGGGGCAGACTTCTAATTTTCTCAGGGGCCTGGGAAAAGTCCGTTTCGGATGCTTGGGTGTTAAATTGCGTCAGGCAGGGCTACGCCATAGAATTGGGCAGACATCCCAAAGAAAGATTCATCTCCTCCCCGTCTTCAAATAACCCAGCAAAACACATGGCCATGGTGGGGGAAATTCAGAGGCTTCTCCACATTCGAGCCATAGAGCCAGTGCCGTCAGACCAAGTCAGGTTAGGTCTCTACTCAATCATCTTTTTGGCTGTAAAAAAGCTAGGAAGCTGGAGGGCGGTTCTAGATCAAAAGGCCTTAAACAAGGCTGTGAAGATACAAAAGTTCAAGATGGAAACTGTGGCCTCCATTTGCCAGAGCTTGAGGGCGGGGGACTGGATGGTGTCTTTGGATCTGAAGGAGGCCTATCTGTATGTCCCAATCTGGCCACCTCACAGGAAATGGGTCAGATTCTGCTACCAACAGACACATTATCAGTTCAGAGCCCTTCTGTTCGGCCTGTCCTCGGCCCCCGAGAACATTCACCAAGATCCTGATTCCTCTAATAGCGAATCTTAAGAAAGAGGGAGTCCACATATCCCTACCTCAACGACCTGCTGATCAGGTCTCAGTCACGCACCGAGTTCCTGGCAGACTTAGACAGGTCCATACATTATCTGAACCTTCATTGGTTTCTGATCAACAGGAAGAAGAGCCACCTCCTCCCCACTCGCAGGCTGGAACATCTAGGGGTAATTCTAGATACAATTTCAGACATCGCCCTTATCCCTCAATCAAGACAACTGAAAATCCACACACTAATCCGTCTCCTAAATCATCGGCGGCGGATGAGGCTAAAGTCACTAGCGCAGCTCTTAGGTCTCTTGGTTTCCTGCACCTGGCAGGTACAATGGGTCGCTTCCACCTCAGACCCTTGCAGCTATTGCTTCGACCTATGCAAAGAGAGCTCACACTAGGGCTCAATCCGTGGGTCTCTATTCCTCAAGGCCTGGGACACTCAATGTCTTGGTGGTTAAGACCGGAAATGTTCAGCATAGGAACTCTGCTGTCGGAACCCACCAGAGCAGTTATAACAACGGATGCCAGCCTCAGGGGGTAGGAAGACCACTCGGGAACCGCCTCAGTTCAGGGGCTCTGTAGCAGGAAGGACCTATCCTGCAGCATAAACTTTCTGGAGCTAAAGGCAATTCGACTCGCCTTGAGACATCTTTTGCCCTCACTCACCACCCGACATATCTTAATTTACACGGACAATACAACAGCCAAAGCTTACATAAATCACCAGGGCGGCTCACGCTCCTCTTGCCTCCACAGGGAGGCAGTAAAGCTTTTCACATGGGCTCAGAAGCATCTTTATTCTCTGAAGGCTCTGCATATCAAGGGTCAAGACAACTCCCAGGCAGACTGGCTCAGCCGCCACACACTCGACCCACACGAATGGACTCTCAACAGGGAAGTCTTCAACGACCTAGTAGAGCTCTTCGGTCTTCCTATAATAGACCTCTTCACCAGTCAAAACAATGCACAAGTCCCGAGGTTCACATCCAGAACCCCGTGCAGAGCAGCAGTAGNTCTTTGGCCTCCGATTCTGACCCTGTCTCAAGTCAGAAGTTGTCTGAGACAGAGGAGACAGGATACCAGGAGCCCCTGCTCGATCCCAAGGACAAGGATAGGCACTTTCCCCTCTCTTATAGAGATGAGCTCATGGCTCAGGTATCTAAAGCCTTGCAATTGAAAGAAAAGCCAACTAAAGGGGATTCCTCTGACTCTCAGGAGGAGGAGGAGGAGGAATACATTCCTTCAGTACATGGCAAAGATCCAGGAGTTCCTTTGGATAAGACTTTTGAGAAATTTGTCTTAGAGTGGAAACATCCTAGCAAGGCCTATAAAATGAATAAGACTCCGCTCTCCCTATACGCCTTCTCTAGGAAGAAGGAGCCGCTGTTCAAAAATCCAAAGGTGGATGCAGCGGCTGTCTTGCTGGCCAGACAAAAAGTCTTCCCCACTGAGGGGGATTGTTATCCAAAGGATCCCACAGATAGGGCAATAGACTCAGCCCTTAGACCGGGGCTGGAATCCTTGGCCCTAAGAATTAATATTGTCTCCTCATACGTGGCACGAACCCTGTTGTCCTGGCTGCAGGAAACACAGGATACGGAGATCTCTGACAGGAGATCTAGAGTATTAACGTCTCGCATCCTGCTAGCAACAGCATTTTTGGCTGATTCCTCCATGGATGCTATGACCTGGTCAGCTCGTACAGTGGCAAACATGGTCTTGGCAAGAAGGAGACTATGGCTGAGATCTTGGCAGGGTGATATCACCACTGAAAAACTCTTAGTTTCAGGCCCATACAAGGGATTAAAATTGTTTGGCATGTTTAGACAAGGTCCTGGCAGATGCTAATGATAAAGCTAAATCTAAAACCCTTCAGACAGTGGGATCAAAAAAGAGTTTTTTTCGTGGCCCACCGATCAAATCTAGGGGAAATTTCGGAGCCTTTGGAAGTTTAGTTTAGTTTATTTCAGATAGAAGGTTCCAATCCCAAGCCAATAGGGAACCCTCGCTTAATTTCTCTTTTCGCAACAGGGACCGCAGACAGGGTAGATTTGACAAACAAAAGTCACGAGGCCCTTCCCCAGGCCAACCTAAACAGGACTTATAACTACCTAGAGGTCGGGGCAGACTTCTAATTTTCTCAGGGGCCTGGGAAAAGTCCGTTTCGGATGCTTGGGTGTTAAATTGCGTCAGGCAGGGCTACGCCATAGAATTGGGCAGACATCCCAAAGAAAGATTCATCTCCTCCCCGTCTTCAAATAACCCAGCAAAACACATGGCCATGGTGGGGGAAATTCAGAGGCTTCTCCACATTCGAGCCATAGAGCCAGTGCCGTCAGACCAAGTCAGGTTAGGTCTCTACTCAATCATCTTTTTGGCTGTAAAAAAGCTAGGAAGCTGGAGGGCGGTTCTAGATCAAAAGGCCTTAAACAAGGCTGTGAAGATACAAAAGTTCAAGATGGAAACTGTGGCCTCCATTTGCCAGAGCTTGAGGGCGGGGGACTGGATGGTGTCTTTGGATCTGAAGGAGGCCTATCTGTATGTCCCAATCTGGCCACCTCACAGGAAATGGGTCAGATTCTGCTACCAACAGACACATTATCAGTTCAGAGCCCTTCTGTTCGGCCTGTCCTCGGCCCCCGAGAACATTCACCAAGATCCTGATTCCTCTAATAGCGAATCTTAAGAAAGAAGGAGTCCACATATCCCTACCTCAACGACCTGCTGATCAGGTCTCAGTCACGCACCGAGTTCCTGGCAGACTTAGACAGGTCCATACATTATCTGAACCTTCATTGGTTTCTGATCAACAGGAAGAAGAGCCACCTCCTCCCCACTCGCAGGCTGGAACATCTAGGGGTAATTCTAGATACAATTTCAGACATCGCCCTTATCCCTCAATCAAGACAACTGAAAATCCACACACTAATCCGTCTCCTAAATCATCGGCGGCGGATGAGGCTAAAGTCACTAGCGCAGCTCTTAGGTCTCTTGGTTTCCTGCACCTGGCAGGTACAATGGGTCGCTTCCACCTCAGACCCTTGCAGCTATTGCTTCGACNACAACATTCAACTTCCTCACCCTCCATTGCACCCAGTTTTCTCCCCCTGCCTCCAGCTACTCCTCTGTTCGGGTAGCTCTGCGCTTGACCGCCAGGAGACAGAAGAAAAATTCGCTACTGCGCATGTGTGTCCGGAGCTACCCCGCTCGTTTTCCAGTCTGTCTTCTGCCTTTGGACTGTCAGGAGCAATTTTTGTTTAGGTGTAGTAGTTTTAGTGGCAAATCTTCTTCCCTCTAAGCTCTGTGGAGGGGCGGGTAGGCGGGGCCACGGAGGCAGCGTTTCTCCCAGACCAGCTCTTGGGAACTGCTTCTGGAGCCCTGGCCAGCTCCCTTGCAAGGTGCCTGGGAGCGGGGGAGCTGTGAAGGGATTTTTTCTTTTTCCCTGACTGAGGCCGGCCCCCAGTCTCGGCACAAGTCCCCCCCACCCAGGAAACAGACTCCACGCAGCGAGAATCTGTTCAAGCCGGAAGGCTGTCCCTGGCAGCGCCTGCTAACTCCTTCCCTTCACCTGGGGATATGGAGCCAGCAGCGGAAAACCAAGTCCAGGAGCAGTCTTTTCCTACCTAATGAAGACACGCAAGTACCAACTATATCCTCGCTGGCTAGTTCTATGAGGAAGATTCTGCAGTCACTTGATAAATTATGTGAGCTGCAGACTCCAGGGAAGAGGAACAGAGTCCCGTCCAAATCAAGGCCCCTCAAGGGTTCCTTGGTAAAGGATCACCTCAGAGCGGGAAAACGTAGGGCCAAAACCTCACAAGGGGGCGCCATTGCCCGCCTTTTAACTTCTCCCCAGTCTTCTGAGGAAAGCTCTGCAGAGGATCAGCCTAAAAGGTGCAAAGAACAGATTCAGATTTCTTTGGCCTCCGATTCTGACCCTGTCTCAAGTCAGAAGTTGTCTGAGACAGAGGAGACAGGATACCAGGAGCCCCTGCTCGATCCCAAGGACAAGGATAGGCACTTTCCCCTCTCTTATAGAGATGAGCTCATGGCTCAGGTATCTAAAGCCTTGCAATTGAAAGAAAAGCCAACTAAAGGGGATTCCTCTGACTCTCAGGAGGAGGAGGAGGAGGAATACATTCCTTCAGTACATGGCAAAGATCCAGGAGTTCCTTTGGATAAGACTTTTGAGAAATTTGTCTTAGAGTGGAAACATCCTAGCAAGGCCTATAAAATGAATAAGACTCCGCTCTCCCTATACGCCTTCTCTAGGAAGAAGGAGCCGCTGTTCAAAAATCCAAAGGTGGATGCAGCGGCTGTCTTGCTGGCCAGACAAAAAGTCTTCCCCACTGAGGGGGATTGTTATCCAAAGGATCCCACAGATAGGGCAATAGACTCAGCCCTTAGACCGGGGCTGGAATCCTTGGCCCTAAGAATTAATATTGTCTCCTCATACGTGGCACGAACCCTGTTGTCCTGGCTGCAGGAAACACAGGATACGGAGATCTCTGACAGGAGATCTAGAGTATTAACGTCTCGCATCCTGCTAGCAACAGCATTTTTGGCTGATTCCTCCATGGATGCTATGACCTGGTCAGCTCGTACAGTGGCAAACATGGTCTTGGCAAGAAGGAGACTATGGCTGAGATCTTGGCAGGGTGATATCACCACTGAAAACCTCTTAGTTTCAGGCCCATACAAGGGATTAAAATTGTTTGGCATGTTTAGACAAGGTCCTGGCAGATGCTAATGATAAAGCTAAATCTAAAACCCTTCAGACAGTGGGATCAAAAAAGAGTTTTTTTCGTGGCCCACCGATCAAATCTAGGGGAAATTTCGGAGCCTTTGGAAGTTTAGTTTAGTTTATTTCAGATAGAAGGTTCCAATCCCAAGCCAATAGGGAACCCTCGCTTAATTTCTCTTTTCGCAACAGGGACCGCAGACAGGGTAGATTTGACAAACAAAAGTCACGAGGCCCTTCCCCAGGCCAACCTAAACAGGACTTATAACTACCTAGAGGTCGGGGCAGACTTCTAATTTTCTCAGGGGCCTGGGAAAAGTCCGTTTCGGATGCTTGGGTGTTAAATTGCGTCAGGCAGGGCTACGCCATAGAATTGGGCAGACATCCCAAAGAAAGATTCATCTCCTCCCCGTCTTCAAATAACCCAGCAAAACACATGGCCATGGTGGGGGAAATTCAGAGGCTTCTCCACATTCGAGCCATAGAGCCAGTGCCGTCAGACCAAGTCAGGTTAGGTCTCTACTCAATCATCTTTTTGGCTGTAAAAAAGCTAGGAAGCTGGAGGGCGGTTCTAGATCAAAAGGCCTTAAACAAGGCTGTGAAGATACAAAAGTTCAAGATGGAAACTGTGGCCTCCATTTGCCAGAGCTTGAGGGCGGGGGACTGGATGGTGTCTTTGGATCTGAAGGAGGCCTATCTGTATGTCCCAATCTGGCCACCTCACAGGAAATGGGTCAGATTCTGCTACCAACAGACACATTATCAGTTCAGAGCCCTTCTGTTCGGCCTGTCCTCGGCCCCCGAGAACATTCACCAAGATCCTGATTCCTCTAATAGCGAATCTTAAGAAAGAGGGAGTCCACATATCCCTACCTCAACGACCTGCTGATCAGGTCTCAGTCACGCACCGAGTTCCTGGCAGACTTAGACAGGTCCATACATTATCTGAACCTTCATTGGTTTCTGATCAACAGGAAGAAGAGCCACCTCCTCCCCACTCGCAGGCTGGAACATCTAGGGGTAATTCTAGATACAATTTCAGACATCGCCCGTATCCCTCAATCAAGACAACTGAAAATCCACACACTAATCCGTCTCCTAAATCATCGGCGGCGGATGAGGCTAAAGTCACTAGCGCAGCTCTTAGGTCTCTTGGTTTCCTGCACCTGGCAGGTACAATGGGTCGCTTCCACCTCAGACCCTTGCAGCTATTGCTTCGACGTATGCAAAGAGAGCTCACTCTAGGGCTCAATCCGTGGGTCTCTATTCCTCAAGGCCTGGGACACTCAATGTCTTGGTGGTTAAGACCGGAAATGTTCAGCATAGGAACTCTGCTGTCGGAACCCACCAGAGCAGTTATAACGACGGATGCCAGCCTCAGGGGGTAGGAAGACCACTCGGGAACCGCCTCAGTTCAGGGGCTCTGTAGCAGGAAGGACCTATCCCGCAGCATAAACTTTCTGGAGCTAAAGGCAATTCGACTCGCCTTGAGACATCTTTTGCCCTCACTCACCACCCGACATATCTTAATTTACACAGACAATACAACAGCCAAAGCTTACATAAATCACCAGGGCGGCTCACGCTCCTCTTGCCTCCACAGGGAGGCAGTAAAGCTTTTCACATGGGCTCAGAAGCATCTTTATTCTCTGAAGGCTCTGCATATCAAGGGTCAAGACAACTCCCAGGCAGACTGGCTCAGCCGCCACACACTCGACCCACACGAATGGACTCTCAACAGGGAAGTCTTCAACGACCTAGTAGAGCTCTTCGGTCTTCCTATAATAGACCTCTTCACCAGTCAAAACAATGCACAAGTCCCGAGGTTCACGTCCAGAACCCCGTGCAGAGCAGCAGTAGCAGTGGATGCATTGAATCAGCCTTGGCCTCGAGGCCTTCTCTACGCGTTTCCACCATTTCCACTGATTGCGAGGACACTAGTGAAGATCATCAAGGAGGGGCACAGATAATTCTCATAACTCCGTGGTGGCCCAGGAGACCATGTTTTTCGGATCTCATAGAGCTCAGCCAGGCCCATCACAGGAGATTACTCCTTCCTGCTTCTCTGGCAGGGTCCTCTTCTGTGCAACAACTTGCAAAATCTAAAGCTGACAGCTTGGAGGTTGAACACTCAGCGTTTGGGGGAAAAAAAGGGGGATATTCCGATACTGTCCTCTCGACTCTCAAACTTTCTAAAAGACCAGCAACCAGGAGATCGTACAGAGCTACTTGAAGAAAGTTTGCCCATTGGGCAATGACAAAGGATCAGGACCCATGCAAAGCGGGCATTCCAGAAATTTTACAGTTTCTGCAAGAGGGGCTGGATAAGGGGCTAAAACCCAACACGTTAGCTAGACAGGCAGCAGCTTTGGATTCCGTTCTGAGGGCAGTATCCAATAAACAGGTTTCCTCTCTCAGACATGTCAGACAGTTTCTGAGGGCAGCGAGAATCATCTCTCCAGCAGTGATCCACAGGTGCCCCTCGTGGAGCTTAAATTTAGTCCTGGACGCCCTGACCAGAGCTCCTTTTGAGCCTCTTAGGCAGGTCTCCCTGTATATGTTGTCAATTAAGGTGGCCTTCTTGATAGTGGTTACCTCAGCCAGAAGAATCTCAGAATTGGGTGCCCTATCTATAGAAGAAATTTTGTGTTTATTTCAGGAACAGTCTGTCACATTGAGGGTAGACCAGGCCTTCATCCCCAAGGTCAACTCAGTCTTCCACAGAAGTCAAGAAATAGTCTTGACCTCTTTTTGTCCTAAACCAGTACACCCAAAAGAGAAAATTTGGCATACCTTAGACGTGCGTAGAGCACTCAAAATTTACTTGGATAGGATGCAGGGATTTAGAACATGCACGGCTTTCTTCGTTAATATCAGGCCCGGGTATAAGGGAACTAAGGCTTCAAAAACCCTAATTTCAAAATTAGTAAAACAATGTATTGTTGAATCCTATAGGGCAAAGGGTAAAACACCGCCCCTCCAAATCTGGGCTCATTCAGTTAGAAGTGCAGCTACTTTATGCCTTCAAAGCCAGAGCTTCCTACGACAAAATATGCAGAGCAGCCACTTGGTCTTCTCTTTATACTTTTGTTAAAACACTGCAAATTTAATGTCTATAAATCAGCGGAGGCTGCTTTTGGTAGAAGGGTGCTTCAGGCAGTGCTGGACTCCCCCGGCGCTGTTTGTTCCCACCCGTAGAGGTATTTTGCTCGGGTACATCCTGAACGGAGGAGTAGTCGGAGGCAGGGGGAGAAACGGGAATTGGTCACCTACCTTAGGTGAATTCTTTTCTCCCCTGCACTCCGGATACTCCTCCGACCCTCCCTACCAAACAGCACATAGAAAGCTGGGGAGGGTAGCCCTCGTTCCCTTAGTTTAGTTAGTGCATGGGGCGTCCGTAAGCTGTTCTAGAGGGACATTCTCCCTTCCTAGGTTTTCTGACAGTATGTTTATCACTGTTAGTTATGTTATCCTACACTAGGTTTGTTCATTCACACTGGTTGCTGTCATGCTGATGGAGCATCTGGTCCTTGGCTTGGAAACTTGACTGAACGAGCAGGGTAGCTCTGGACACGCATGCGCGGTAGTGAATTTTTCTTCTGCCTCCTGGCGGTCAAGCGCAGAGCTACCCGAACGGAAGAGTATCCGGAGTGCAGGGGAGAAAAGAATTCACCGAAGGTAGGTGACCAATTCCCTTTTCAAGGCCCCATAATAGACCTCACAACTACATGCAAGCTTGTATCACTCATGATGGGCATCTGATCTCCGGATCTGCTGTGAGTGGGTGTTTTGCAGGGGCTACATAGTAGGCATGCAACGAGAAATTAGTGGCACCTAATAAACATGACAGTAAACATTCACTTGTGAATTTCTTTCACGTTAACACCTTTTAGTTCACAGACACAGAAAGCGGCATGCAGTTTAATAAGGAGTAAATAACAACATATGGTAGTTCTATTCTGAAAAAGTCAAGTGTATAAAAATGGTGACACTTTACTCTACAGACCTGTTCCTTATTGGGCTGCAGAGCTGCTTAAGTGACAAAAGTTTTTTAAAAAAAATACTTTCTAGGATATATAAGTTGTACAGCTGAGCTAGGAAAATAAACTGAATACGTAATTAGACTTGTATGCTATTGCAAAGACATCTGTGCAATTCTGTCTGTCTTAAACGTATGCCCACAGGTATGTCAGTACAACCCAACTGACAGCAAGAGAAGGTGCATACAGGTAAAAAAGGAGGATAATGGGGCAGTATTTGGCCTGCTGAATCTTTGTTGTTGGTGATGATTCCAACTTGGCCTTTAGATCCCATTCTTAGTTGGTTGAGATGGAAGTTGGGGGAGAAAACCATCCCTTTACTTGGGAAATGAATGAACTTTACCCACAAATCTCCAGGCACATAAATAAAGAACCCTGCAATGCCATTTATATAAAAAGTGATTTTCAAAGTATTACTGCAGGCTTTGAAATAAATAATATGCAGCAGACTTGGAGAAGGAAAGCTGCTCATAGGAGCTGGCTGAGATCCACAGGGTTGGAGCTTTGTTGTCCCATAGCCATCTGTTTGTTTTTTGTTTTTATGGGTCTTTGTACGAACTTCAGAGATGCCTATTAATTTTCAGTGCAAGAACTGTAGTATACCGATAAAACAGTTCCTTAAACACCTGCTAGCTTTTCCACAAATCCTAGTAATAGCATAAGACGTGTACATCTGCTACAAAATTTACTCAAGTCTCTGCTACAGGTTGGGTCCTTAAGGTGAAAACTAGTGATAATTATAGGAACAGGGTCAACTGAGAGAATTTGCTGTGGGCTGCCTGATGGAGCTGAGCAATGTAAAGGGAGGTGATAACAGAGATCAAAAATAGTTGGTGAAAAGCAGAAAACCAGTATCATTATGAATGATTTCAACTACAGTACCTGACTCAAAATGAAAAATATGAAGTAACAAGATTAGCCAAGATGTGTTTTTAGCCATTGAGGAGCTGCTTCCTTGCACTATGTGTGAAGGCAAGGAATGATTTCTGACTAATGGGCACACTTTCAGTTGGGTGGCCAGTTCGTATATACAGTGATGCAAATACACTTGGCGGTTAAAGAATGACAGATGGGAGAAGATTAGTCAAGACTAAATAAAAATGCCCACTCAATGTTTCTTCGAATCCACTTGGATTTGCAATTAATACCAATGTGAGCTCAAAAGAAGGGAAAAATAACGAAGCTGGATTTCAGCAAAGCAAATTTCAGAAGAATGTGGGAAGTGCCAAGTGAGAGAAACTAGTGGAAAAGAGAGACACATGGGGAGGTGGTAAGTGTTAAAATACACGGTATTTTAAGCCTAAGTATCCTGCATAACATCTTTTTTTTAAAATCCCCCAAAAACGATTAACAAAAAAGGTGATTTTAAGATTAAGTAAAAAGGGTAGAAATGAAGGGTAAGAGGCATGGGCCAGTTGTAGAGCAGCTGCTGCAAAAGAAAATAGATGGGATTAGATGAAAGTCAGAGAGAGTCTGCCAAAATATATTAAAAAATAAATGGGGAAGTTAAAGGATCACCTATTAAAATCTTAAAATAAATAATAAAGTGTTTCAGGAACAAAAAGTCAATAAAGCAGTCTGAATTAAAATAATACAAATTAGGGGGTCGACTGGGCATGCGCGNCAAGCAGCTGATCCAAGCAGGTGAGACGCAACAGGAAGTTGTGCTGATGTGACCTGCTTTATAAAGGCCGCGCAAGCCCCTGATTGGCTTGCGGCCTGAATAAAGCAGGTCATCATTGGCTGGACGCCAAGGAAGGGAAATCCCCATTTTCTGCGAGAATCCTGCCTAGGGCAGGATTCTGCGCAAATTACGCGATTCGCGGAAGCGCGGATGGCTAGGGGCCCTGGCCATAGCCTTGTAGCTTAGCTGCCATACCACCCAGAGTGTTTACCTTGTAATTGAGATCCGTCATTCTGTCTTTGTGGTTGGTGTGAATTTGGGGTCTGTCTGTGTCACCTTCCCCACAACCCTTCGCTTCTGAGCTTGGTGCCAGTCAGTCCCTGACAACAGAGAGAATAGTTATTGTGAGGCCCTGTTTAGACCTCACAAGCTACGTACAACTTCTTGTTCCATGCAGCAGGCCCATAGTTGCTTCATTACCCGCTGTGAGTGCATAGTGCGTAGCAACAATGTAGCAGCTATGCACCAGTAAACCTGTGGCGGTGAGCAGACATTATAGTAAATGTGCTTGGGAATGGTTAGTCTAATGTGCAAAAACACCTTGTTGACATGCTGGACGCCAGGGCATAGACCCTTGAGGCTGGCAGGAACTCACTTGTACACTGCATGCATACAAATGTAAAGGGAGTCTTCTGCAGAAGGACCAGTAAGATCGCTTGGGGAACATAAAGTTTGACCTTCAAGGCCTAGTTACAAAAAACGCTATGAGGAAATAGATTTTTTTGCTTACTTGGGAGGAAGTGGACTAGATGGGAAAGGAGGTATTGTTTCTCAACAAGCATTATCTATTCTAATTTACTTATGGTTCTATATTGCACACATGGCCCACGACTAGCCCCATACTGACACATGTCCAAGGGCTGTTTAATGTTTGTGGCCAGAGAGTAGGGTTGAAATGAAACAGTCCTTCGGTCTTAATGAAAATTTTCTGCATTTCGGAACATTGGTCAGAATTCTGCTGTGGTGGAATTCCAGTTGAAGTTCTGATGGAATGATTCCGCCTTCTACTGCACATGCACAAAATGACAGCGGTCCCTCAGCATATGAGGAAAACGGTGGCATAGTATAGGCCACCACCATTTTGCACATGCACAGTAGGACTGCCACCTTCTAGCACATGTTCAGTAGACAGTGGAATCAATACGATCGTTCCAGTGAAACACAGATGGGTTCATATTCCAGCCTGCGTTTTGCTGGATTGATTGGAATGGCTGGATTTCTCAAAAATGGAATCCAAGTCAGAATTTTGTTACAGGCCTACCAGAGAGTCCAGAGGAGCTTCTCTCTATCAGCTATTGGGTTCCTTGATCACCTGGGGGTGGATCTAGTCCCTGTTCAGTCACTCACATTATCTTATCTTTTATGGCTCCAAAGAGGCTGTGTCTCATTAGCAGAATTTATTTGTTGCACATAGGAAGAATGCCTATGTGCTGCCTGTGACAGGATGGGCGGGATAGAAATTTTTTAAAAGAAAAAAAAAAAGTCAGGTTAAGCCTGATAGCCTTTCAAATGCGATCTGGGGGAGCAATCCCATGCCAACACACCTTATCTTGCCCCTTCAGTTGCCATGTCAGGTCTAAATTTCTTGCAGAAAAAACACAAGACTCATCTGTTACTTCAATAGTGCCCTCCTTAGGGAGGTTTTTTACACACAAATACATTTTCTTTACCATTTACACCTCCTCCATTATGTCTTGCACCTAGCATGCCACCCACGCTCTATGCTGCCTGACCCAAAGGTACAGCTTTCTTCCAAGACACAGAACCACCCTCGTAATCCTGGTTAGCCTCCCTTTTCAGCTGGGTTTACTCTCCTTTCTTCCTGTTCCTGAGATTTCCTGGCTCCTTTTAAATGTGCCTGCTCAAGGCCCATCCAGCCACCT
This sequence comes from Sphenodon punctatus, assembly GCA_003113815.1. Classification (NCBI taxonomy): domain Eukaryota; kingdom Metazoa; phylum Chordata; class Lepidosauria; order Sphenodontia; family Sphenodontidae; genus Sphenodon; species Sphenodon punctatus. The sequence continues at coordinate 2,216,995 of QEPC01012832.1, forward strand.
GCCAACTTGGACACTCAGCTGTACAACTCCTATCAGGAGTCAAGCACTCAGGCTGAGCATTTAACCCTTTTCTTGTCTGAACAGACTGATGCTTTGCAACTTGTCAAACCTCGCTTGCCTCCTAACTGTGTTCCAGGGTCACTAAACACGGAGCATCTCTTTGGCATTTTGGCTCCGGGCAAGAGGAAAAGGGGAACTGAGGAAGTGATGAGGGTCCTGCAGACATGTCCAGGACTTCCTCGACGCCTGCTAGTCGTTTCCCATATACTTACTGTCTGCTCTCCTCTGCAGACTGCTGCAACCAACCTGATTGTAACCAAGCCAAGCACACACACCTGAGACTTCGCATCTGCTTGATTGTTTGTTTGTCTTCTCCCCTGTCTCTCCCACTGTCCCCTCTCCCTGTCTCCCCCTCCTTGTCTTTTAGATTGTAAGCCACAGGCAGGGACTACATCCATTTCTATGTTCTGTACAGCACCAGGTCACACTACTGGTGCTATATAAATGTTTATAATAATAATAATAATAATAATAATTAATAAGTGGAGGAGTCTTCAGGGATGAATGTCCTCTGTACAAGTGTGAAAAGTGGTTTCATTTAGTAGGTTGTCCATTTGAAGGAAGTGGCTGGACACAAACAAATTAATGTAGGGAACCTGGGGGAGAAAGAAGACTGTTGGGGCAGCGTGGTGCCACAAAATGGCGACAAAGCCAAAAAGACCACAAAATTATGGCCAAAGAAAGCCCAGTTCCCAGGACAAAACATGAGGAAAGGGTACTGGCCAGTATATAAAGGACTGAGTCGTAGGCCTATATAAAGGCCTGGAAAGAGACAGAATTGACAGTTGCTGGAGACAGTTGAAGGAAGCACATCTCCAGGGCAGGCAAGCTGCCCAGGGCTAGGAAACCCAGACAAGGCCCATCTCAAGGCTCTTCAGGAACTACTAGAATCCCAGGTTGTCTGAAGGAAGATAGGCCAAACCAGAAGCAATGCCCAGGTGGGATGAACTCGTATTATAAAGGGACTGTTTATCTGGTGTTGGATTAAAATAAGGGACCCACCATTGCTGGGAGAAGCCCTGTCTAAGGTGGAAGAAGGACTGGCTGTAAGGGCGTGTGCGGAGGCCAGTGTCCAAAGTTAGGAGTCCCTAGTTTGGGGAAAGTGGGATGTTGCAGGACAACCGCACACCCCTATATCGTCAAGGAGTCCAGAACCAATTCTCCAGAACTCTAAAAAGAGGGGCCCCTGTGACAGCTGTTAATTAAAGATGGTTATAGGAGTATGAGGAAATTAAGGAAATAATGAGAGAAAAAAATATAGGCAAAATCCAGGAGACAATATAAGGGTTTACTCAGCAGAGAAGTGCACCAACTGCATTAATGTCTGATACTCTGGCAGAGAGAGTAACATTATCTTCCCATTGCCAGTAGTATATCTTGCACAGAATGCAGATTTCAGAAAATACATTACTGTTGCACAAGGCACATATTCATGGTGAGAGGATAGGACTGGTGCATGAAGAGTTTGTACCTTGGGAAGATGTGTTTAGTGTCAAAGGGGAAAAGGAAATGCATGGCTCTAACAAAAAAATACTAGCAATGAAGTATGGAAACAACCCTACTGGAGATACCTGTTCACATGGCGCAATATGAAAAGGGATACCAGCAGAAACCTCTCTGGTTTGTTGTTCTATCCCTCTCTCTGTGAGGGAGTAGTGGCAAGTATAAAGTCCAGCCTTCTGTCTATTGTTAGACAGCTCTGTCTGTTAATATCTTTTTGCGTGAAATCCATCTGTCAAGTTTTAGGTCTTCCAACCCTTCTTCCCTCTTACCTACAGGTTCAGCAACCTTCTGCCTAGCATTAGTCAGAACTTCTTTATACTACCTAAGCCTTTTCATTTAAAAAAAGAAAAGAAAAAAAAGGCCTCCTTCAAACTACCCCTAATTTGTTCATTCCTAATATGGTCCATCTTTGTGACACCGTCACCAAGTATCCATCTTAACCAGTTTCATTTCAACTGCATTCAGAGTCTGTTCCAGTCTCCCCAGCATCTTGAGCCATGCAAGAGTACAGGCCTAATTAACGTCTTTTATAAACCTTGCTTTTCAGATTTGTAGGTATTCTCCTATTGCAGATCACTCCACATCTCCATTGATTTCATGCCTTTCCTCTTTTACTTATAAGCTTGCATATCAATTTGCCATTTTCCTGTACTACTGAGTCCAGAGCTTCTATACCTTTCATAATGGCTGTCTCTCTCCTCTCTTACAACTTCATTTTCTTCTTGCAAGTTATCATGGAACCTAGAGACCGTGTTATGTACTATGGCCCAGGTTCGTGATGAGCGCATCATGTGCGTGCGCAGAACAAAGCTTCACTTGCACATGTGCGCACACTGCGTGCATGCAGGGTGCCTACATCAAAGTCCACCGCCTTCTGACTGCATTCTCCTACTGCAGATCACCCCACTCCATTAATTGCAACCTATAATATAATTTTATTAACTAATATATTAATTAATATAGAATATCCGTACTACATGAGAACAGCCACACTTAGTTCTTAAATTTCATTACAGAGTATTGCAGGTTTACCTGCTTCACAACATAAGATATATTTATTCTTCTTTAATGGCCAAAGCTTTGTCCCACTGTCCATTGCTTCAAGAAGTATGTTATTTCGTTGGGGACATAATTTGAGATAAAGTGCCTCATCATTAATCAGAACACAAGAGATGATGCTAGAGTTACTAAGAGGTAAGGTTCCTTTGTTTCATAGAGTAATTTTAAGCAAATGGAAACCCCCAGGAATATAGTAAGCTACATCTCATCACTTTGCAGTGGCTTTCTTCAATTTCTTAGGTGATATTGCCAGCCAGAGGCCTGATTCTGTGAGGCACAGGGCACGCTCATAGAGGTGGTGAGACCTATCCAGTGCACATGGATTTCGCTGAGAGTTTGGGCTGCACAGCACCTTGCTGAATTGGGCTGTAAAGAATGTAGTTGCTCTATTTTGAAGCTGTCTCTATTTCATATTTGTGTCTATCCAGAGCCTGTTACCGCTCACCTGTCTTCCTCCCAGTGTTTCAGGAAATGACATATTTCTTCTTTATTAGCCTGTCCGTAACACCAATAGCCTCTAAACACAAAACCACCATGTAATCTTGGCTCGTTATCATATTTTATCTGAAATATTATAATTGTATGCCCTTGACCACAGGAGGTTTAGAAGAGTACTCCTTTTCCCACTCTCTCTGTAACTGTAAACCTATTTGCATTTATTCAAGGCTCTGTTCACATTGTATTTTCCTTATAGATCATGTAGCTATTATTTATCACAACAAAAGTGCCCCCATGGCACTACGCAGAACCAGCAATTTGCAGTATGAGTTAGATGAATCATAAAATGTTGGGAAGCTTTCTCTTGCTAACCTGTCTTGCCAGTCAAGCACTGCCTTTTCCCAACCACACAGTGTGGCTGATCCCAAACCTTGCACGCAATGCGAGCAGAGCGTGTGCACCCATCCCTTGCACACCTGTGCTATCAGGACTATAGCACCCTTGCAAGCCACCCTGGTACATACACATGCATGCATAAGCTGTGCGTGCAGGGGTTTGGAATCGCACCCAATATCTAGAGTTTTAGCCATACAGAACCTGACCAGTATCTTTCATCTTCTCCTGCTATCTTCAGTGAGAAAAAGTGATTCAAATGATATCTTTTATTGGATCAACTTGGGCCAATAAAAAATATAATTCTTCAAACCACCTCTCTGGGTGTTTTCAAATGTGATGCTACCACTGGTGGCCACACTTGCCCCGGCGTGGCCACCCATGGTGGTGTCACGTTTGTTCCCATCTGCCAGATGTTTGCTGCGGGCGGGAACAAACATACTTTGGACCGTGGCAGCATTAATTCAGGTTGTGTGCTGGGCTCCCTGCCAGCACACATCCTGGAGTTAGCCCTGCCACAGTCCAGGGAAGCCATCTCTAGGCTGTGGGAGAGCAGGCCGTCACGTCTGATGGTGCACTCTACCTGACTCAGGATGGTGGCTGGAGCTTTTCTGGGTGGGCACAGCGGCCTCCCTGCCCCCTCCCCAGCCCTGCTACTGGATCATTTGTTCGACAGTGGGGCTAGATCCTTCCCAGGGTGATGGCTCTCCCCCTGGGCAGGATCAAAGCGTGGCGGTGCTCAGCACCATCATGTATGAAAATACCCTCTGTCGCTTGGGACCAACATGGCAACTACATTCTCCCTGTCTTCAGTGGAAAATTAGGGTATTCGGCACCTTGGACTTTCAGTCCTCGATATTTCTAGAATCCTCATTACCATAGTATCTAGGACAGGTAGTGCTTTGTCAGGGTAAGCCATTGAGACTATGGGTGCAAACTTACTGCCAGCTTACGCCAGTGGCAGGTGCAGTGGTGATCTGGGCAGCGGGTGCTCAGGCGTGCATTGCAAGCAGTGAGGGGCAACGGCACGACCCATGCTTCTGTGACCCCCGAGCCCACATACCTCGCAGCCCAGGGGATGAAGGAGGCATGGCTCCTGCTCTATCCCCTGGGCTGCGGGGTGTGCGGGCTCGGGGTCGCATCGGATGAGGCGCGACGTTGCCTGATGCGGCTTGCTTTGCCGGTGGGGCACGTGTGCATCTGAGTGCCTGTGATCTTTCACTGTGCCTCGCGTAGGCGCGGTTTGTGAGGGC
>QEPC01012832.1:2228376-2239565 GCA_003113815.1 Sphenodon punctatus
GAGTGGCCACCGGGATTGCAGAGAGGAGGAGGCACCTGGTCGGCACAAGTAAATATACCCGTCTACGCCCCCGCCTAGGTGCCCCTCCTCTCCCCCCTATTGGCCCCCCGGTGCCGTCGCTCAATAGGCAGGCAGGGGAGGGCACAGAAACCCCTGTCCCCTCCCCGCTCGGCACCCTGTTCGGGGGAGGGCGGTCACAAACTCACCCCCCCCCCCCCGCTTAGGGCCAGGGAGGTGTCCGTTATCTGAATAATGGTCTTCAAGGGGACAACATAAATTGCTTATAAAATTGGATCCCTTTATCAAATTTATTTATAGTTTTGCAGAGATGACAGGGAAGGTATATGATACATTCCTGCCAAATATCCTTTAAACAGGATGGACTATAAAGATGTTGCAGCTGGAAATGTATTTTAAAGATAATGTCTTATACCATCAGGTCTATCCATTCTTTCTGAAAATTGGCAGAAGTGTTAAGCTTGTGGAGGGACATAATATTCACAGGTTCATGCAAATTGGATGGAAGATAAAGAAGATGTAGCCATGAATGTGTATGGAGTTTTTCTTAAAATCACAACATTCAATTGCTTCTTAAATGGGTTTCCTTTATCTAATCTTTTTGAGACTCGATACACATAGTGCCCTCTGTTGGGGGCACAACCTCCCCAAGTTTCATCAGAATATGAAACACAAAAGTTATAGCTGGAAATATGTTCCAGTGTTTTCCCTTTATTTAAAAAACAAAACATCATTTTCGTTTCTGTTTTCATTTATTTTCATTCTATTATTTGTCGTTTTTGTTATTGCAATAACGAGACAATTTTGTTATCGTTATTGTAATAACAAAAACGACATGCACACCCCTATCAGGATCACCCAATACATGGCTGCCATGAAGCTAACTCTAACCCACAACCCATGATCCTGCCCTATCCCCAAAGGCTCAGATGGCTAACATAATGATAAAAACACACACATAATACACAAAAGATAAAACCTTCAAAACTTCATGAAATACTCATAAAAGCACCTGAATCCTAACACTGCATGTTAAATGCTTGCCCAGATAAATAGGTCTTGCACTGCCTCTGGAAGATGCTCAGACGAGGGCTTAGGTGAACCTTTAAGGGAAGGGAGTTCCAAAGCCATAGAACAGCCACCGAGAATGCCTTTGTGTGCCCGATTCGAAGAGACTTGGGCCAGTGATGGAATTTGCAGGAGAGCACACTCAGCTGATCTTGGAAGCCATGGGGGGACATAAAGGAGGAGGCGGTCCTCTTGATATGTAGGGCCCAGGCCATTTAGGGCTTTAATGTATGCCCACGTGTTGGTGTGACATCAGTTATTCTCTGTGGGATTTACCCACTGATCTTGCTGTCCTCTCTCTCTCTCGATGGCTTGGTTTTTCTGTGGTATAGTACGCTGACTCGGGCCATCGACATAGTAGCACCCAGGTGTCCACTTCCTCCATGGCAGCAGCGCAGGTCTCCTTGGTATACAAAGGACCTGAGGCTGCCAAAGCGGAAGGACAGGTGGTTAGAGCATAGGTTACTCTCGACTCCTGCCAAAGCTTGCTAACTGCGGCATGGATCATTTTTGAAGGAGTATGCTGTGGCAGTGGCAGCAGCGAATAAAACTTTCTTCACTGCTGCCATAGCATCTGCAAAGTGTGCTGTCCAGCATCTGGGTGGTGAATAAATAGCATGCTAAATCCTGTCTGTCTCCACCTGGAGTTAGTCATTGGTTGCCTGCTGTGATGCATCTGCTACCTACTTTGCAGATAAAATTGCTCGTATTTGACTCAACTTGGGAACTGCTGGTTTGGGTGCAGAGTTTGGGGTTGGAGAGGCTCGCTCTCGCTCAGTCTTGTTGTTTGCTTTCATCAGCTTCAGTCAGTTTTGCCCACTGAGGCAAAAGGTCTGCTTGGAGTGATGCGGGCGACCAGTTGTGAATTAGATCCATACCCATCTTGAGTTAGTGAAAGCTAGCTGGGAGATTTTTGGGGCTGTTGCTGCTGGGGTTGTCAGGAGGGCAGGGTGCCTGATTGCCTCAAAAGTATGGTTGTCCTGCTGAAAGAAAACATCTCTTGACATTGGCTCCCCTGCCAGCTATCACCCCATCTCTAATCTTCTCTTTTTAGGGAAGGTTATTGAATGGGTGGTTGCCTCTCGGCTTCAGGTGCACCTCAATGCTGTTGGATTCCTGGACCGATGGCAATCTGAATTTCCTCCTGGGCATGGAACTGAGACTGCGCTTGTGGCCTTGGTTGATGACCTCTGTTACCCTGTTGTTTTTGTTAGATCTTTCTGCAGCCTTTGATACAATTGATCATGGGGTGGTGTTGGCATGACCTGGCAGGGGATCACTGGTCTACTCTTGAATGGTTCTGCTAATTCCTGGTTAGGAAAACCCAGAGGATGGTGATGGTCGTGGCTCATCATCCCCTCAGGAGCTCCGTTGCGGAGTCCTGGAGGGTTCTGTCTATCAGATACACTCCTGTTCAGTGTGTATCTGAAGCCCCTGGGGGAGGTTGTACAGAGATTTGGAGTGACATTTCATCAGTATGCTGATGACACTCAACTCTGTCTTTTTCATGGGACCCAGGTCCTGCAGTCTTGGCGCTTACCCAGTGCCTGGATGCCATTGGGGACTGGATGTGGGCAAGCTGATTGAAGCTGAATCCAGACAAGAACTAAGTGATGATGATTGCACGACCTCTGGAAGATGCTCAGACTGGGGCTTAGATGAGCCTCTAAGGGAAGGGAGTTCAGGGAATAATCCTGTTGTTGATGGAATCCAGCCTCCTTCAGTCCCTCAGATTTGCAGCCTTGGAGTGCTCTTGGATCCATTGCTGTGCTTGGATTGCCAGGTCGTGGCAGTGGTTAGGAATACTATTTGCCAATTACATCTGGTGAGAAGGGTGCGGCCTTTGTTATCAGATTAGACTTTGGCCACCGTTGTCCATGTCTTTGGAACCTCGAGGCTAGACCACTGCAATGCGCTCTACATGGGACTGCCTTTCTGAGAGATTGTATGCCTTTGATTCCTCCACCTGAGGAAATGGCTATATATTTAACTCTGCCACTTCTGTTGGAGCACGCTATTTTTTTCTTTGTGCACATTTAAACGCTTTACTGTCCCAAGATTCAGGAAGGAAGGATAGCTAAAATGGCTTTTGCCCAATGTCTGTGCCCATTCGATTTCCAAACAGCTGAAACGGTGGCTGGAATGCAAACTCTATGCCATAATACGCGATACTTATATAGCACCGCTATTAACTCACTTTTAGTTATGTGTTAATAGTACCTTGCTGAGGATTTTGCTGGAGGATGCTAATCCAAAGATGACACAAGCGGTTGCAGGATTCCTGGTAGCCGCCTTCCANGGAATATGCAGCAGGTTACAATGGAGTAATTTTCCTGCTATCCTCCCCAGTTTCTGACAGTCAAGTGTCTTGTGCCCCTGACCAATCTAAATAGTAGCCCTTAAAGGAACTGGCTTTCAAAAATTCATTCAGTCGCTTTTTGAAGCCTGCAATGCTACTGGTTTGGACAATGCCTTCTGGCAATGAGTTCCACAATTTCATTGTATGTTGGGTGAAAAAATACTTTATTTGTTTAAAATCTGCTTGCTGTTAACTTCATGGAGTGACCCCTGGTTCTATTGCAGCTCCCTATTTACTTGTTATACACCTGTCACGATCTTTTAAATGTCTATCATGTCCCCTGTTGGTTATCTCTTCTCCAAGCTGAAGAGCCCTAATCTATCAAGCCTTTTTTCATATGGAAGCCGCTCTATACCTTGGATCATTTTTGTAGCCCTTCTCTGTACCTTTTCCAGTTCTGCTCTGTCTTGTTTGAGATGGGATGACCAGAACTGGACACAGTATTCCAAGTGTGGTCACATCAGATAGCTATATAGTGGCATTATGAAATGTTATATTTTGTTCTGATCCCTTTCCTCATTATTCCTAATATGCAGTTATCCTTTTTGATCGCTGCTGCACATTGATAGGGCAGGATAAAAATCTAAATGATGGGGGAAAGGAGGAGGGGTTGAACATGAAGATGCTTACTCTGTGCCCCAGAATTGTTCTCAAGAGTTTGATTGGGTGTGCAATCTACTTCTCCACCTCTGGGTTGACACCAAATTTTGGCAAGTATCATTGCCTAAATTGGATTTAGGTGGAGGTAGCCAGCTCCCTTCATAACATGGAATAGTGTCCAACATTGTGTAGCACAGGAGTCTTGTACGTCAATGGAGGCAAACTCAGGCTGAACTATGTGGCCTCTGGAATGCTTAACACCATCAAACCTTCTCTCTCTCAAATTATGCCTTGCATTATACAGAGCCCAACTCTCAGCAACATCTATTCAGAGAAGAGACTCCTTGGTTGATTATCAATTGAAGGAGCTTGAAAGCCCAGATTGTTTTCCTTATTGTAATATGATCTAGGCAGTGACAATGTTCAATGGTTTGGCGAGAAATTTGGCAAGTGTGAAGTGTGTCTGGGATATTTTGAACTGACAATGGTTTACAATGCGTAGTACTTGCAGAACAATGTACACTTTATGAGCAACCGCTTGTCCTTTCCAGCTTGAAAATAACTGCTCAGGAGAAAGCCTGTCAGTCACACTGACATTATAAAGTGAATCCTCTAACGGTGTTTTATCCTGACATTCCCATGTATATGGTGGCATTCTGCAAGCAATTTGGCAGGAATGAGGTATCTCCAAATACAGGAATGGTCATCTCACAAAAGGCATGGACCCTTTTTAATCCAGCCTAGTAAATTGCATATAAAAATGTTTAGGTAATGAATAACCAGCTTGAACATTACCAAAGGTCTGGATTATTTCTTGCACTTGAAGTTAGGTTTAAGCTCTCAGCTGTGTAAATAACCCTATTAATTCAAATGTCCAAAAATAGAATGTCAGATTAATGGCTACACACCCTGCTGTTGTTGCTAGTCTCAAGCATCTCCAATTTCTAATGATGAGGCACTTGTCCAGAAATGTCCTCCTGAAGCATGTGCTTTTGACCTCTGGGCTGTTGACATTCTCCAGCAACGTGTCAGTGAACTCTTCTCACTTATTGTACAAATTATTAATTAGCCTCTCATTCCCCCTGCAGGAACTGTTCTAATGCTGTTGAAACAGGTGGTGTTTTAGTAGGGATTCGGAGGGATCAGAGTAAACCCTGTAGTAATTGGGATGCCATATTTTGCGCATCTAACACTGCAGAGGTTGTCATTGTCACAGAATTGTAATTCACGTGAGTGGGACGCCTGCTGGTGCTAAGTGCTCACACTGGCGCTAAAGAGCCAGAGAGCACACCCTTCATGTTTGAAACGTGCTTTCAATGCCTCAGAGTTGCCATTGTGGTCCAAACTTATCACTTTTGTGTAATATATAGTAATGTTTTTACGTACGCCCCAAATCTCTCTCTTTTAAAAAAAAAATCAAACCATTAAAGCAAAAAAATAAATAAAAGCCCCCTTCATCAAACACTGTAATGCATGAAGGTTGATGTCATGTGGTAATGACTAGCAACCTAAGCATTTTCAGTAATATTCTATCAAAAACTTGCACTATCAAAGCCAATGGGAGTTTTGCCATTGACTTCAGTGGATGAAGGATTGTGCCCCCAGTGGAAAAATAACAATTTATTCTAATCCAAGTCTTTTGGGTATTGTAGCATCTGTATCAATGCTTAAACAAACATACAAAGTGTTTGCTTTTATTAATTACATTGGTAGGACAAAGAATGAGTGGGATTTAACCCAGCTGTTTTCTGTTTACTATCTTATGCTTTTTTCATTTTTGTTGTAAGCCGCCTCGAGTTGCCTTGGCAAGAGATACAAATAAAAAGTGAAATGAAATGAAATGAAATATTAGCAACTGAAACTTAAGAACCTAAATCAAGCACAGATAGAACTGTTCATACTCTCCCACAGATGAAGATTAGATCATTAATGGGATTGTGACAAATCTGGAACTGCATAGTACGCCATGGTTACATAGAACATTGGGAAAGGCAGTCAAGGTAGATTAGGTCAGAATCAGGCCCTTCTGTTCCAAAAGCGCACACCCATGATACTGGGGGTGTTAACAAATGGTACTATAAACCCCTATGTGTGAGCATTTTCATGGCAGTCTATTAGGTGGTCAGGATCTAGAGGTGTGCACCAGGGGCCCATGTTTTTGTTATTTATATCTGTAGTTTTTGTTTTCATAAATATCGAATTGTCGTTTTCATTTTTGCTTTCGTTTTCCATTGATTTCAATGGAAAACACATTTTCGGCTGTACCTTTTTTGTTTTTCATTATATTTGGCTGAATCTTGGAGGGATTATNCTGCTGTGATGCATCTGCTACCTACTTTGCAGATAAAATTGCTCGTATTTGACTCAACTTGGGAACTGCTGGTTTGGGTGCAGAGTTTGGGGTTGGAGAGGCTCGCTCTCGCTCAGTCTTGTTGTTTGCTTTCATCAGCTTCAGTCAGTTTTGCCCACTGAGGCAAAAGGTCTGCTTGGAGTGATGCGGGCGACCAGTTGTGAATTAGATCCATACCCATCTTGAGTTAGTGAAAGCTAGCTGGGAGATTTTTGGGGCTGTTGCTGCTGGGGTTGTCAGGAGGGCAGGGTGCCTGATTGCCTCAAAAGTATGGTTGTCCTGCTGAAAGAAAACATCTCTTGACATTGGCTCCCCTGCCAGCTATCACCCCATCTCTAATCTTCTCTTTTTAGGGAAGGTTATTGAATGGGTGGTTGCCTCTCGGCTTCAGGTGCACCTCAATGCTGTTGGATTCCTGGACCGATGGCAATCTGAATTTCCTCCTGGGCATGGAACTGAGACTGCGCTTGTGGCCTTGGTTGATGACCTCTGTTACCCTGTTGTTTTTGTTAGATCTTTCTGCAGCCTTTGATACAATTGATCATGGGGTGGTGTTGGCATGACCTGGCAGGGGATCACTGGTCTACTCTTGAATGGTTCTGCTAATTCCTGGTTAGGAAAACCCAGAGGATGGTGATGGTCGTGGCTCATCATCCCCTCAGGAGCTCCGTTGCGGAGTCCTGGAGGGTTCTGTCTATCAGATACACTCCTGTTCAGTGTGTATCTGAAGCCCCTGGGGGAGGTTGTACAGAGATTTGGAGTGACATTTCATCAGTATGCTGATGACACTCAACTCTGTCTTTTTCATGGGACCCAGGTCCTGCAGTCTTGGCGCTTACCCAGTGCCTGGATGCCATTGGGGACTGGATGTGGGCAAGCTGATTGAAGCTGAATCCAGACAAGAACTAAGTGATGATGATTGCACGACCTCTGGAAGATGCTCAGACTGGGGCTTAGGTGAGCCTCTAAGGGAAGGGAGTTCAGGGAATAATCCTGTTGTTGATGGAATCCAGCCTCCTTCAGTCCCTCAGATTTGCAGCCTTGGAGTGCTCTTGGATCCATTGCTGTGCTTGGATTGCCAGGTCGTGGCAGTGGTTAGGAATACTATTTGCCAATTACATCTGGTGAGAAGGGTGCGGCCTTTGTTATCAGATTAGACTTTGGCCACCGTTGTCCATGTCTTTGGAACCTCGAGGCTAGACCACTGCAATGCGCTCTACATGGGACTGCCTTTCTGAGAGATTGTATGCCTTTGATTCCTCCACCTGAGGAAATGGCTATATATTTAACTCTGCCACTTCTGTTGGAGCACGCTATTTTTTTCTTTGTGCACATTTAAACGCTTTACTGTCCCAAGATTCAGGAAGGAAGGATAGCTAAAATGGCTTTTGCCCAATGTCTGTGCCCATTCGATTTCCAAACAGCTGAAACGGTGGCTGGAATGCAAACTCTATGCCATAATACGCGATACTTATATAGCACCGCTATTAACTCACTTTTAGTTATGTGTTAATAGTACCTTGCTGAGGATTTTGCTGGAGGATGCTAATCCAAAGATGACACAAGCGGTTGCAGGATTCCTGGTAGCCGCCTTCCGTATCAGAAGTAAATTTTTAAACTTCCAGCCCATTGAAGTGGGGCCGGAAGCTGTAAATGATATGGACGCTCCTTCCTAGTAGGTTGGAGGCAAGGGACACCATCCTCTTGTAGGAGGTGGGGGTGGATTATGGATCTGCTCAGGACGGATATTACCTGCGCTCTGTGTTAGATATTGGGTGCGATCCTGTGAATAAGATCCGTAAGTTTGTAAGATCAGTAAGTCTTGCAGCCAATTCAAGTGGGGGGCTGGTGGAGTGATAGGGAAACCCCCCAAACACTTGGAGGTAGTAGGAATATATAAGGGTTGTTTTATTTATGTTTTGTTGGCATCATTTAAATTTGTAGTTATTGGGAACCCGTCCCCATTACTCTGTTATGAATTTGTACTGGGTATGACTTTGTTTTACCTTGAGTGATGGTCCTTGTGGCTAAGCATACAATAAAATTATTTATTATTATTATTATTATTATTAGGGCTGAAACGCTATCAAGTTTTTCTTGGTTATTGTCGAGAATGACGGCTCTTGACTCGTTTTAAGTGAGAAACAATCGAGAAAAATACTGATTCTCAACGTTTCTCAGTTGAGAAATTTTTCTCAAAATACTGTTTGTTTACTGTTATCATTGTTTACCATTAACTGCAATTTACAGTTTACCATATACCGTTTTCCCATGTGCACGTGCAAAGTGGTGGTGCACGGTCAGTCTTTATACGATAAACTGTAAATTGCGCTCGGTATTTCGAGAAAAAAATCTCGGTCTGTTATTGTACCAAGATCTTGGTGACAATTCTTGATTCTCGTGGTATTTTGGGGAGAAAAAAAATTGCTTCTCATTTCAGCCCTAGTTTTTGCTGATTGTATGCCGCCCTGGTAGCTCCAACTTCCTTAGCTGCTAGTGTGTCTGAAGGGGAGGGAGGAATGTGGCAGTGCCTAGCATTTCCTCCCTCCTCCAGCCCAGTTCGCAAACACAAACTGTGGGCCGTTTGTTAGGTTTAGCACTCATGGCATGTTGGACAGTGCCCAAAACAAAACTCAAGGCTATTAGGTGCAGATACAGTAGTACAAAACAACAGCAATAACTGCAACCTTTATCAATAAAATTTATTAAACTAAAATAGAGGTAGAATAGAAGGCAACATAGACCAATCTGAAAGAATAACTCCAATGGAGAGAAACAGAGGAAATTAAATAGTCCAAGCTTGCTGCAACCAATAGAAGTTGAAAGGATAGATTCCAAATGGCAAAGTTCAACTTGATAGAACTAAAAAGTTCTTATCTGATATTATTTGCCCCTGAAGAAGCTACTACAGTAGTGAAAAATTGAGCTGACACAATTTCAGTTGTTAGACAAGCAAGTACATCAAGCACAGATTTGATCTTCCTCTTCCTGAATTTTGGCACCTTCAAGAACTTTTTAGTTCTAGCAAGTTGAATTTTGCCATTTGGAATCTATCCTTTCGACTTATATTTGATGCAGCGAGCTTGTACTGTTTCCTCGGTTTCTCTCCATTGGAGTTATTCTTTGGACTATGTTGCCTTCTATTCTACCTCTATTTTAGTTTAATACATTTAATTGATAAAGGTTGCAGTTATTGCTGTTTTGTAATTTTGGAGAGTGCAACATGCACACTCTCAGCTTGGCTATTGTGCTGTTTGTTAATAATCTTAAGCCAAGCTTGTTAACTATTAGCGGTATGGAGTGTGCGTTGCATAGTATGGTAGATTTAATTCCAAGCAATAGATGCAAAAAGATTCCAATACCTTTCTCTCTAAGAAAGAAGAGAGATCCAGGGGCAACTCTCTCTGCATCCTGACCTGTGGGGAGAGACGAGAGAATATGAACCCAAGTGTAAAAATGGCACATGCAGCGTAAGCAAAGAAACTGGAACACAGTAATTATTTGTGCACAGGTAGCTGATGTAAACATGTGCAGTAATCCATAAAACATGATGCTACGCTACGCGTCCCTTAATTTAGCACAGAATTTCCCAAATTGTGGATTGGTGGTGTCATACTATCTGTGAATGGTGGGGGGTCATGATCTGACTGATACTTGATATACTTTGCCTTGTCTCGATCGCTGTCTGGGGATCCAAGATTGTATTTAAGTTTCAAAACGGAGTCAATGCAGGTAAAAGGTTGGGATCCTCCAATTTCACAGAAAGCTATATGTAGGACCCCATGTTCACGGCATTTTCCCCATTGCTGCCAATGGAGTTTTACACAGGTGCACATGTTTGTGATAAACAGGGTGTAGCGGGGTGTGTGTGTCCCCCAGGCCCTCACGGGGGCGCTGGGATGTCTCTTAGGGGAATTAGCTCACCCCCTGCTACGCCATGTCCGCCTCGAGCCAAGGCGGAACCTCCTCCCTCTTTGGACACAACACTCACAGTCCAGAGGGTCTTTCAAGTCTCAGCGTCTTTATTGGACACTTCCCTGTGTCCTGTGTACCTGGGCTGCCGGCTCGTCCGCCGGCACCCTACAGCGCTGGGCTGGTCTCCAGACCTGAGGAGCAAGGCACCAACAACCCCCCAAAGTCCATACAGCCAGGCCTTCAATCCCCAGGCCCTGGCCAAGCCTTCCCCCAGCTAGAGGCTCCCTCCTGGGCACAGCCTCCTGCAATACCTGGGTCCTACTCTGGTTCCCTAGCGGTCAGCACCCTGAACAGCGTAGACCACGAAGGCTTACAGGGAGATGCTGCCTTTTTGACTCCCTGGCAGAGACTGAGTTCCCCTCTTAGCCTTCCTTTCTTATGTAGGCAGAGTGGGCGTGGCCAGGCTTAAACTCCTCACAGCCTTAAAGAGCCACTTCGCTGTCCACTCTGTCCTAGGGGTTTTTCAGCATGTTAACCCCACAGGCTCTACCCCAGCTACGGGGTTGGCCCTGCCACACTCCTCTCAAGCCCCCTGGACTGCTCCCTGCTACACCGGGTTCCTAGTTTTCTCTACCAAAAAAATTGGAAATTCTCTGAGAAAACCCCCCTAAATTCTCTGATTAAAACTACCAAAATCTTTGTTTTTTGGTCGTTAAAATTAGGTGTTTATTGGAAATTATTAATTTTTGGCAACAATTTGATGCACTGGTTGCCACTGCCACTCAAATAACAAAATAAAATATCTTACACCAGCCAACTCTGACACAGAGCCCAAGTATCTCCCTCTGCAGGTGGTGGTGGTGGTGGGGGGGGGGGGGG
>QEPC01012832.1:2243982-2284783 GCA_003113815.1 Sphenodon punctatus
CATTCTAGATTGTAAGCCTTTCAAGGAACAGCCATGTCTCAAGTTACCTTGCAGTTTTGTTCATATTGCACACAAAGTTGTATTATTTTTTTTTTAATGAGCCATTCAAACTATTCCTTTGCACCCCTTGTTTAATCATCTTAAGGACACAGCAGCCTGCATGACCAAGAGTGTATTTGGTTTTTTTAAAAAATCATTAAGTACTACTAAAGCTGCACTATTAACTGCTGGCACTAAATACCAATTTAAATAAACGATTTCATTCTCCTTCCTTTGATCCTGGATGAATATCAGGCTAACCAATAGTCAAGATCCAAGTTTTAAAATCAGCCTTCATTGGACTCGATTCCAAACCCTGCATGCCGTACAAACAGTGTGCGCGCATTTCACGTGCAGTTCCTGCGTGCACCACGTGCGTACCCATGTGATCAGGACCATGGCCCACAATGCAAACCGCATGAGTGCAAATTGGGATCGAGCCCAGTGATAGCAATTTTGTAGGTACAGTTTTAAAGACACAATTAACTGATGATGCAAATGGTACTATTTTACTAGTTCTAAACATTAGAACACCTATTCAGGTAGGCATCAGGGACAATGGGTGTTTTCACATAGATACGGGGGTGCTCACCCCTAGAGTAGGTCTGGAGGCACACGTTCATTTCTGCCCGCTTGCGGCCCCTCCTGGGTTCATTTTAAACGGACCCGGCAGCTGCCGCAGCCCACATTCCATCTGCATGGCACACCCCTCCCCCATACCATAGAGTTGTGGCCGGATTGCCCGACGATCTGGACTGCCACCCACAACTCCATGATGTTGCCCAGGGCAACCCCGACTGATAGCGGAGTTGCAGTGACTGTCCACCGAGCAGACGAACAGCAGCCCTGCCTTTGGCCAGTGCTCCAGGCTTGGGTTGCTCCTGCCTGCTCTGCTGTTGGTGCTCCTGGATGTTCCGGAACACCACTGGCAGAGCTGCCGCAGAGCAGGCACAGCCACGCCTCTGCTCTGCCTGTACATCTGGTGGACCGCCTTTAAATGGACGACTCACCCAAAAGTGAGGCAGAGCAGAGGCATGGGTGCTGGCCATGTGAAGATACCCAAAGTCTCTTCCAATGTTGAGTGGAGGAGCCTTTGAGACTCTGACTCCCAAGAGTCCTGCCGATTTGTGATTCAGATCCACTCTGGCTCTGTGGTGGGAAAATCAGTTTTCTCCCTCTCTTTACTATGGAGAGTCTCATCCATCCTTTTCTCATACTTAATTGATTTCTGTAATGTCTCAGTGCCTTTGCAGCTGCTATGATTAATATGCTCGAGTTGGTACAAAATGTAGTAGTATTTCTGGCTGGAGATAAAATTTCACTGACACACCAGTTCTGGCTGTTACACTGGTTAATGTTTAAGTCTTTGATTCAAGTATTTATGCTGACTGGTAGGGTCCTACTTTTCAAAGGAAATGGCAATAGGTGCCTCTGACAATGTTAATGGACACCTGTAACAATGTGTATTTTTCTGAGTTTTTTGTGCATATGTTTACTAGATTTGGAAAGTTTTTTACCCAGGCACAAATCAGTGGTATTTGCAAATGCAGCTATTGCACACTCTTCCGAAATATTTTTCACATAACTTAATTTCATTAGTGAAAGGTTTTTATGTCAGCAGTTCCCAAACTGTGATCATAGAAATCTGCAACTGGGGTTGTAGCATGTCTGGCCAGAGGTGCTGCCACCATGGTACCAGACCTGGCTATGGTAGCAGATGTAGGAGCAGTTCTGGAGCAAACAGAAACCCTGCTGCTACTTTTGCCACCTGGCTTTTGAGTTTCCCAGCCTGAGGAGAGGTGGAGCCGCTATCCTCATCCTAGAGCCTGGAAATTCCAGCGTAGCAGCTACTATTCCATGCCTGATGGGGAAGAGGGGAGGAGAGGGCCTGCCAGATTGAGAGGAGCAGGAGGAACAGAACCTGCTCTGGACAGGATGTGAGGGAGTTAGTGAAGCTGGGAAGAAAGGGAAGCAATGCACTGGGCTAACAGACCTGTGGTATGAGCAGAATGCTCAGGAGAGAGAAGAGCAGAGCAGAGGGAGTGAAGTGGACAGGGAGGCAAGAGTCCATGACAAACAGGGAGTACTGGGGTGAGGGGGGGATTTTGTTTTTAATTTTAATCATTTCCGCCATTTATATTGGTTATTTTGTAGTTATAGCTGTCTGGTGTCACAGTAAGCCGAAAAATGGGGTGTCTCAAGTAAAAAGTTCAAGAACTGCTGCTTTATGGTCCTAAGCTCTTGTTTCCTTCTCCTACTGGTTTCCAGCTGAGAATTGCCAGTACAGGTCTCCCTGTGTTTCCATTGTTCTTTTGTCTCTTTGGACAGTGACTAATTATGTGATTGTCTTGCGTAACTTATTTGTTATTGGCCTCAGGGCTGGGTCCCTGTGCTCTCCCTTTCAACGTAAGCCTTCTCTGGGTCCCTGTGCTCTCCCTTTCAACGTAAGCCTTCTCTTTCTTTGTGGTTGAATTTAAATCATTATTTTCGTGGGATAGAATATCTTTTCATTTTTAAATGCCTTCGAAACACATTCATCAGTGCAACAGGATGGAAATGAACCTGTTGCTGTGGTAGACAGGAACTAGGCCACAACAAAAAAACACAACCCTCTGAATCCAGGATTGCCACTGTTTGGACAGACATGCCAGAAAGTTCCTTGCGATTTTTCCCTTTCCCACTCCCTCTGTGTAGAGGTGAATGTTTCCCCCTGATATTCGCATCCTAATGTTGGTGTATGTACAGGAAGCAAGCCTGGTTTAGGTGCTCTTGTTCGTCTACTGCTGGGACATGGTACACACACAATTCAGCTTCTTCCACAGTGTTGTGTTTCTACACTTGTTCAGCAGCATTTCTGGACTATGGTCCTACAAATGTAACAACCATACCTATAAAGTACCATCGTGGCATACCCACAATGACCGATCAACAATTGAAGGCATCCACTCTCCAACTCTAGCTCTTATAACCAACTAATTCTAGTTCTGACTGCTACAGTCCACATGCACACCACTTTGGAACCATTGTAATAGTAAGAGCTCCATTTCTTAAAGGTATATTTACCCCACATAGTCTCAGCTGTTAAGAGTAACTAGTTTAAGGGTGTGAAGAATAAGCATCCCAGAGTAACCACTCCCTTCTGCAGTCGTCTTGCCTTCAGGCTGTGGTTCTGCATCCTCCAGATTATGCTAATGCAGTCGCTCCTCCAGTGTCCCCAGCAAAAGGATGTGTTCCACTCTCTTGGTCTCTCAGGCCCCTTTCACACAAGACACCCCCATCCATCTCCACCCATCAGATGGGTGGGCGAGCGACTGTGGGAACGAGGCCGTGTGGGTGTGCGCACACTGTCCCAAGATACTGTCCCTTCTGATTGCTGTCCCCTCTACTGACTCCCTCTTCCTGAACGCATTCTGCACAAACTCCTGGTTTTTACCTACAAGGCTCTTCATGGTCTTGCTCCCTCCTATCTCTCAGCACTCATTTCCTGCTACACTCCTGTCCAGAAGCTCCTCTCCTCCTCTGCCACCACCCTCGCCTGCTCATGGCTCCCCTGCACCTCAAAACGCAGGCAGTCTCCAGTCAAGTAACCTCAGTCTTCCAGTTCAAGTAGTCGTCTTTGCTGTGTGGTGGGCAGAAAAGGGGGATATCGGTGCTGTCAATGGCCCCAATGCCATGTTGAAAGCCCTGTCATTCGAATCCCAGTATCACTTCCTCAGGATCTACAATCTGTATTACACGCTCCATCAGAAGCTCCACCATGAGCTCACAGACATTCTGGAGTATCCTGTTGAAGGAAGATACCCCCACACTGAACTGTTCTCACACTGCGACAGGAATCTGGGCTCGCAAGGCACCACATGTCTATAGCCATACAGTTCCCGGGATCGATCGGGTCTCGCATGTTGATGTTCTTTCACATAAAGTGAGGGACAAGGACATCAGCTACCCGGGCCAGCAGACTGAGGGGCATCCAGAAGTGTCTGGTCCAGTTCTCATCTGACCAGGTGGTGAGGACAGTCTCTTGCCGGTCATTGCTCCATGATTTCACCCAACCCAGTTTTTGCATTGGGACGGTCAAGTGGATGCCATGAATGTTCAGGGGCACCATGGAGCGAATGAACCTGATGAAGCGTGATTGGGCCCTCCATGCAGGTACTGTTTGAGGGTCTACATTTAATGCTGCCATGGGCACATTCCGTTGCTGTTTTTCCCCCGCCCCTGCATAGCCTCACGGCTGTTTTATCACCACTGGAATGTTGTAGGCGGCTCCTTTGGTGTCTCTGCATGCCAGGGCATTATCAGCTGCTCAAGGACACTTGCGTGTTTCTGGTCAGCTCCACCTCTGCTCCATTTCTCTCCTACTACTGCTCTGTGTGCCCCAGACATGCTTAGTTGTGTCTGGTAGATGCAGGACATGTGCAGCCTTGGGGGTGTCCGTCCTTGCAACCATGGGGCTGGTGAGGAGTGTTCCATGTGTGCCACTATGTTGCTCGGTACTCTGTGGCTGAGCAGCGATGTCCAGATGTTGGGTGATCCTCTCTCCGTGGGTGATGGCTACAGTCTGCTGTCTCATTACATGTGGCTGATGGGACACCCCTTTGGTAGTCTTGATTGCCAGTGGAAATCAAGGGAGCTACGCTTCAGCCTGCTGGCCAGTGGTGCCTATGGGCCCCCACCTAGAGTGGTGTAACCGTGGGATGCTCATGAGAGTGCAGCTGTTCGTGCCGTGGCTGATCTGCCTGATTATTGGTTGACACACACACACCCAAGGTGGTGGTCCGTATGTTGCCAGCTGTTATGCCAACGCCCTGCATGCCCGTGGTTGCGACACCATGCGGACTGGCATGACCAACTTAGTGAGCTGGGTTTACTCACACCCTCGGCCGGGGGGCCCTAGCTGACCAGAGCGCCGGAGAAGACTATCCTGTCAGATGTGCTCACTCGTTCAGATGTCGGAGCTGCTGCTGCCACCGGCCACCCCGTTCTCAAGCAGTTCATAGTGGATGCCCATATTTGTGCCCGGGGATATAGCTGTGGCCTCTTTGCATGGGATGGCTTTGCATATGGGTCACTGATGCTGGATCGCTGTTCCCTGCAACCCTGAGATGGCATTGATTGCATCCTTCATGTGGAAGGCCCCTCCGTTTTGCTTTGAGGTCCGTCCTGCTGCCGTTCCCTGGCCCTGAAAGCTGCAACCCCATTCTGGACCCCTCTCCCCCGGGGCATCCTTGATGAACTTGAGGGGTCCAGTGGATACACTTGGACCTTTTGGAGTCCTTTGAACTAGTCTCCTTTGCTGCCTCGCTCCGTGCCTGCACCCAGCTTCGCAACCCCTGTCATCGTGCCTAATCTCCCTGTCATTGGCTTGCGGAGCCTATCGTTGTTGCAATAAATGATTTTACTGCACTCAGTCTATGCTCGCTTACCTTCTGTGTTGCCTCGCTGTCAGTGCTGTATGTATGTCGCGTGCCATGGGCGGCTCGAACCCGGGAGGTGGGACTGATGTGGCCGGGTGCTGGGCCTCTCGTATTCCGCCTTCCTTCTGCCCTGTCATCAGTGCAGTATTGCGTCTGCACCTGCTATAGGCCCTGTCAATGCATTGTGGCACCCTTATTTAGGGTGCCCCTTGTCCTGTTCATAGGTGGAGGTGACCCACTGGCCTTGCACGCTCTATGTTAGGGCCCCTGTGTAGCCGCTCCTGCCACCGGCACTTCTCGGCTTCTCGTAGCACAGAGTGGTCATAGACATTTGGGTGGCCTGTGCTCTACTGGCGCAAGTCCAGAGGAAGGGGTGGGGTGAGGTGCTGATCCTGCAGTGGGCTTTGTTCTTGGCCCTCTGTGCGCATGGGATGTTTTCTCCTTTGCAGGTACTATATGTCTCTGAATGACTGGTGTGGTGCTTTATCGACTGGCCGTTTGTCCCAGCAGTAGTGGCATCAGGTTTCCCTGTCTCGCTACCGTGGTGTTCATGGGTGTCCCGTCCCATGGGCTGGACTGTGTGTCAGCGCTTCATGCATGTACGATGCCTTTGCAGGGCACACACCTGTGTTGCAAGCCATGCCCCTCCCTCATCAGCCTGTGACCCTGCCCCTGCACGTGATGGAACAGAGAACTTAACTGTGGTCTGCAGCTTTTGATCACCATCGTGGACTAACTTGTCTCTTTAAGACCGTATATAGGACAAGAGTTCCTGTGATGGGATCTATCCAGGGGATGGGACGGAGCCATCATTACTGACAGCCACATGAACCCTGCGCGGTTCTTCTGACTGTCATCTCTAACTCTGCAGTGCCCACTGTCGGCCTCTCTGTGTCCTTGCCCATATCTGGGTGTGCGCGTTTAGTTGGACTGTGTCCCGGGGCTCAGCCCCCCTTCCCTTCCATTGCTGGGACTGCTCCCTGGCAGGCACTCCAGCATGTTATGCCATGACTGTGAGCGCTGCCTCCACTTGGTTGTGTGTGCTCCTGTCCCTTTATCTTGGTTGTGTGTGCTCATGGCCAGTCCTGGCGCTGATGACCCTGGGGTTGCCAATTGGTGCTTGGGGTTGCTGGATCATTGCGCCTGGTACCCTGTCTTTGCCCCCCCCCCCAATGGTCTCTCTTTCACTCCTTCATTAGGATCTCTGCAGGAAACCCTCCTCCTTCTGGAGGCCATCGAACGGCGCACCGTTAGCGAGCGATTTCTGCGCAGGGGCCCGTGTATACCGAGAGAAATAAGTAAACCTACTGCGTGCGTTCCCCTCACCCCTCCCTGCTCGGTGTGGGTTGGCAGGGATGTGAGCTGTGTGGCCTGGCCTTATGGTGTGCTCTCTCTCTTCTTTAGTGCAGGAGATGGCCGAGAGAACCTGGGAGCAGGGGGAGCTGCTAGATCTCTTGCTCCATCTCCTGTACTGGGTACACCACCTGGACCAGGCGCAGACTGAGCGGTAGAGTTGGGTCCATGGATGGCACCCCTACTGAGCCCCTGTGTCCTCATACGCATGCATCTCTGTTGCTCCGTTGAGCTTTTTGTTTAAGTTATTAAAGTTTATTTTTTTCCTGTTGCCTGCTGTCCGTGGTCTCCTTCCAAAGTTCTTTTTTGTAACGCTTTGCCTTCCCTGTTCCTCCTCTGCCGCCTGCTCAAAGTCGGGGAGGGAATGGGCGGTGACGTGTGCTGCAGCTTCATTTGCCCTCACTAGGCCATGTTGTAACGTCATGCTCCAGGGAGTGGTTTTCCGGCTGCTGGGTGTGTGGGCTGTCCATGGGAACGGTATGCATGTTCGATAGGTAGAACCCTGAGTGAGTGAGTGAGTGAGTGGCCAGTGGGTGGGTGCCATGACCCCCTACCCCCACGACCTCCCACAACCCCCTGGGGCAGTGTCCATGGGAATGTCTCCCTGCTTGCTGCTGGTGGGTGTGCGACCCTGGCCTACGGTGGTGTCCGTTTGAAAAGGGCCTCAGTCCTTCAGAGCTGCCCAGCATTCCTCCAGCAACTGGTTTGAAAACTGCTGCCCCTAGCCGCCTTCATCACAATCCTCTTACAACTCAGCATCTCTCTTTACCACATATTCTCCAATCCAAAATGGCAGGCACCTCCAGCCCTTTCCCAGCTGCCATGGAATCCTCCAGCTCCTGGCCCCTGCAGGCAGTTGTTCCTCCAAAGCTCTTGTTTGCTTTTTGGTGTCATCTGATGTCTGAACTTGTTACACTGTTTTATCTATTTAAAAAAAACAAAACCCCAGCTGCCACCAAAAACGAGAAAGCGGACAAATGAAGCAGAAGAAATTTGGGGCAGAAGACTCAAAACCTACAATTGGGATGAATCGAGATGGGTGGCATGCAGTGTGTCCTCCCTATAACACGTGGCATGCTGTGGTAAACCTGGCACTGGCAGCTCTCCGTTTGCTATCATCCACCTCAGGAACAGGCAGGGAAACTTCTTGCTCTCACAACGGCTTTATTGCAACTACTTACACGCACAAAAAATGACCACTGTCTTCCTGCAGATGATATAATTTCAGCCCGCAGTAAGGGAGTTAACCTTTACTGCTACACTCCCCACCCCTCTTGATATTGGTAGTATATGTACACCTTTTGCTATGAACTCTTTGCTATAATAAGCAAAAGGTTTAGACTTGAAGAGATTTGTTGTAGTGAGGATGTGTTGTACTAACCTATCAACTTTGGAAAGTGCAGCTCAGAATCTAAACTGTCTTGAGCCCACCTATACTTACAATGGTCTTTATCAGTCAGAAACATCAAGCACTCAAAAAACATGTGTATTTATCACAAATATACATCCTACAGACTGCATTATTATAAACTACATTTGTATGTTTTAAGTGATTACAGTGTAGTAAAATTTGAACACGTTATGTTGTTATGCCAGGGTAAAAATCTTTTCTATTAAACCTTTACAAGTGTTTCCTTCCAGAGACTATCTTTAGCAGAATGAGTGCCCTGGGTTTTCAGACCCGTAAAAGCTTCAGACC
The DNA here is from genome assembly GCA_003113815.1 of Sphenodon punctatus. Taxonomy (NCBI): domain Eukaryota; kingdom Metazoa; phylum Chordata; class Lepidosauria; order Sphenodontia; family Sphenodontidae; genus Sphenodon; species Sphenodon punctatus. The sequence goes on from QEPC01012832.1 coordinate 2,252,491, forward strand.
TGAATGACTCTAGACACTCAGTGTCTGCCAACTTAATTAAAGTTTTTGTCTATATTCTTGATTAAGAAGAAAATGTTGCTTTACTATAACGTATTTTGGAAAGGATTAACATTTCCCTAGGCATTTCGGATGTCAAATAGTTTGTACGCTGACTGACTGTTAAGTGGAAGAATCTGATTTCGTGAAAGCCCCTAGGGATTTTATTATTTATTTTTATCCTTAAGTCTGTGCCTTCTGCTCTGGTATGCCTAGACTGTAAGTGAAAACAAGCTAGAGACGGTGGAGCAGGCAGGGTAGATGCTCCATGTATTTGCAGAGGAAAGGAACTCTCCAAGAAGGAGAAGAGAGACCTGGGCCATGTTTAGCAGTGTATGGTGATGGGAGAAGACTGGGCCACACGTGGTCTGCAGAACTAGGTCTGTGTATGATGGCATGGCCCTCCAAGGAGGGGCAGCTCACCCTGCAGCGAACATGCGCACACTCATCAGCGTCTCCAGCACCTCCTTGTGTGTGGCGCTCCCTGCAAAGGGACCCAGGGTGGGCCACATGGATGCTGCTGTTACTGCATAGCAGCTCAGTGCTGAGGAAGAGGAGTACATGTGTGTTTCTCCACATTTCTTCCCAGTTAAGCTCATACTGTAGGCTGCTGGTGTTGTCATACCTTACTGCCTTGCCCTAGCAGTTGGTAAAGTTAAGCAGGTCCTAGCCTGTCAAATGGCTGTGCAGGGTGGAGCCGAATGGAAAGTGGGCTTGACGGGAAAGAGGGGGTGTCTTTGCCCCACCCAGACATCTAATGGAGATAAGGCTAGTAGATTATGGCCCAGTCTCCCTTCCTGCACTCCCCTAGGGCCAGCCTTACCACAGAGCAACCTGGGGCAACTGCCCTGAGCCTCTCTACTTCTAGGCTTGGTGTAGGGACCACATTTCCTCCATGTGGAGCCCCATACATGACCACCTCTAGGGCCTCGTGGGGGATGTCCCTGAAGATGTGGGGCCACAGGGGAAAGCAGTGGGGCAACCAGGGTCCCTGAATTTTACCTTTGCCCTTGCCCCCACAAATTCTAAGGCCAACCATGCGCACCCTCCTCCCCAGTGTATTTGCTTTTGTTTTATGATCATTTTGTGGTTAATAAAACGAACCATAAGGAAAGGCCATAAAAGGTCTAAGACTTCGAGCTTTGTTTCCCAGTGCCAGCTGGTGAAACTGCCTTGCAGTTCACTGGCTTCAGTATGAGGAGAGGCTCAATAGGTTAGGGCTCTTCAGTTTGGAAAAGAAATGGTGGAGAAGTGATATGACAGAAACGTACAAAATCATGAGTGGCATGGAACAAGTAAATAAGGAGTGGTCATTTACCCTCTCAGATAATACCAGGATTATGGCATTTCCTCATGGTTTGTTTTATGAGGAAACAAGCTCCTTATGAAACAAACAGCACAAACTTAAAGCAAATAAAGGGGAATACTTTTTCACACAGCATACAATTAATTTGTAGAACTTGTTGCCAGAAGACATTGTAAAGGCCAATAGCATTACTGTGTTTTTAAAAATGATTGGATAAGTTATTAGGAGATAGGTCCATAAATGGCTATTAATGGCTTGGAGGGGGTTAACAAATGAGACAATAGCCTGCTGGAAGTCTGGGTTTGGTCTGTGCAGCCCCCACTCACCTGTTCAGTGTGTAAAGCCTAATAAACAGGCAGATCCCTGCATGTATGCCCTTGTGCGTTCAAGCAGCCACCGCTAAACCCCTACTCAGAGACTTAGCACGACAAGCCTAATACACAGGCAGGTGATGTTCCCCACCATGCTTCACCTACCAACCCCCCACCCCCCTCCCTCTTTTTCAGTATGCTGCTCCCTAGGATGACTCTCAGCCAGGGCGAACCATGGGAAGAAGCTGCACCAGCTGTTTGTTTCTTCTGGGGTATGACTCCAGGAGGCGGTCAAGCACCTGCTATCCCTGCCCACCCACAGAGGTTCATAAATGGGTTTATACCTGCAAGCACTTGGCAGCTGGAACTAACCTTTTCCTATGCACAGAATGCTGAGTTTGAGCAAATTGCATACTTTATTGAGTGCCTATAGTAAAAATTGAAAGCAAAAGCAATCAGTCCATGACTCACAGATGTACTGGCAGTAGCAGCACAGTTTTATTGAGGTCTCATCCGCAGTGGTGTTGGAAATCCCTCTCAGTTCGCATAAACCCCAGTCAAAAATGTGCCTCTTGTACCCCCTCTCTATCATTTTCTGCATTACCATACAGTAGGGGTGGAAAACATCACCACTTGTGAAGGTACTCTGCACTTCTCCAAGCATCCAAACCTCATATAGGGCAACAAACTCTCCTTCGGTTGGTTCATGCTCCCTGTACCCCGAGTCACTTATTTCCCCAAGAGATTCATCTCTGCCATCCAATGGAGGCACTCCCAGTGGCCCTCCAGGTATCTTCTTGCTGTCATCAGGGCACTGATGTATCTCATTGTATGCATGTGCCACCCTATATGTGCAAAGGCTGCCTCGGAAGATGGGCCTGCCAGTTCTCCCTGTACATCAGGCCTCATCCAAATGTCAACAAAGGCCAGGGTATCCCATCACCCCCCAACTTCTCTGGGCCTCATACCCCAAGCGGCCACAACACCAACAAAAGCCGAAGCCACTGGCTTTTGTCATGGGCAAGCAACGCACAGCTATAGCTTTCTATAGTGTTTTGACCCTTTATGCCCATTGGAAGCAAAGACTTACTTTCAAAAGATAAAAAATTATGAATAACTTTTAACCAATAGACAGTAGCATCCCAGCTCTGCTCCCACATACATTCCTAGAACAGTGATCATCACTGCCTTGTGGATACCCTCACCTGCCTATTTCTTAACATGCAGTGCTTCCTCACCCCATTTTAAAAAAATCCATTCTTCCATGGTACTAACATCTGTAAGATTTTTAGATGAGTTGGCATGCGCACGGACGTGCTGGTCACAAAAAAAGTCTATGCAGTTTAATAGCCAGCCACCTAGATTGGCAGTGCAGGTGCAGCAACACCCACCCAGCATAAACTTTGCAAAAACTTGTTCAGCCAATAGCAGCTCACACTTGGCGTGCAGCCAGTCCTGTAAGGACACATGACCAATAGTGGACAATAGCTGCTTCTGTGCAGCGCGCAGCAATCCTAGCTAGGCAGCTCTTTAAGCTGATCAAAAGATTGGTGCGTGGTCTGCAGAGTTCACCAATGGTGGAACTGCAGACATGGAGACACATGCAGAGAACCTCCTTGTGTTCTTTATCGTGCTCCAGGCCTTCCTTTCCACTGCTGAGCAGAACCTGTGAGCAATCGAACAGATCCGTGCTTCCTGCTGTCACTGGCATGATGTGATGTCAATGCACAGAAAAGCTCTTACTTGATCACTGGCTAGGATAGTGAGACGCACCAAACCGTGAAGGTGGCTTCTGTCTTGGTGCTGTGGACTTGCCTACCTCTGACAACAGACCACGCTGGGGAGGACTGAAATCATGCAAGGGAAGCTGATGAGCGCAGAGAGGTACGTGTCGGGAGACTTGGCTTCAGTTAACGCTATGCACAGTTCTGTACCCACCAAGAGGCTGGTCTGGGTGAAGGAGAAAAGCACAGACTGGTGGGAGAACATGCTGTCCTCATGGAGAGATGCTGAGTGGGTCACAAACTTCAGGATGCCCTGTCACCTCATCTTGCAGATAGCAGAGTTCCTGAGGCCACTACTGGAGAAACGGAGCACAGTGATGTGGTCGCCTATCCCCACGAAGAAGCACGTTGCCATTGCCATCTGGAAGCTCGCAACTCCAGAACACCCCAGAATGCAAGGTCTTTGCTGCTGAGGCCTGCCTGGAATGTCAGCGGGAGGACAGATACTGGGCCAACCTCTGGTGGCAGTTTGAGTGGTCGAACAGGGCTGTTCCCCGGTGACTTTCCTGTTGCTGCTGATCCTCCATGTTGTTCTAATGAGCTCTCAACACAGTAAATAATAAAAAACAATTAGATAAAAACTTTTTCATGCAGCTGTGTAAACACAAACAACCCCCTTCTCCCAATGCATTAACTTACCGTTGTTCTCTGTTTTAACCACCTCCTCCACAAACGTGGCATCTGGGCCTCTGTGACCTTGACCTTGACCAGAACCTTGGATGACTTCTAGCTCTTGAGGTCGAGGGAATACGCCATGAGAGTCGCAGTGTCCATGTGTGCATCAACCTGGGCTGGTTCCGGGGAGGGGATGGGCATGGAGGGATCTCGGCCAGCGGTTGCAGGTTCCATGGTGGGAGCAGGAGCAGTTGCAGTGGGGGAGCCATATCTACCTGCTTCTGGCCTCTGGCAAAGGCACATCCATCCATGCAACAATGGTTACATTTACACACAGGAACTAGTCAAAGAGCTTGCAATATGGCATTGTTTGCCTACCTTGGCTGGATGCAAAGCTGTTTTCCTGAATCTCCTTCTATCTGCGCCTCAAGTCTTTGGCCTGCTGCTGGCCCTTGTTCTTGTCCCAATTATAGCTCTGCAGTGCCATTTGTGCCAAAATCTCCTTGAATGCTACCGTGTTCCTATAGCACTTCATCAGGGCATATTGGACCTTCTGCTCCCCCAACAGAGCGATTAAGGCCTTGGTCTCTTCCTTGGTCCAGGGAATGCAGCGTTGGTGAGCAGATGGTAGGCGGAGAGAGACTGAGATTGCGCAGCGGTTGTAGCAATGCTGGTTGTTGCCTAGCTGTCAGTGTGAGCCATGATCTTGGTGATTGTACTCCTCCACAAGCCATTACGGAGAATGCAATGGCTGGAAAAGAGCAAGCACTGGGCACATACTGCCAACCAGGAAGAGCTGAGAGAATGTATGTTTGAATATGGTGCATTGGGCTTTTAAGGCAGATGTTACATGTGTGACAGTGACAATGGAAAGAGGGGCCAGAAGTGGACACTTCTTGGAATGCTCTAGGCTTTTCACCCATGATTCTATGGTGCTGGTGGACTTGTATGCACAAGGCTGCAGGCAATGTAATTGACAGGACATGGACAAATGGGCGCAGATTAGCATCCATTTACTTGCACGGCAGGCTCCACATGCTCTAGTACCCCATCGTGAGTGGGGGCTATTTGGCCGGTGGAGAACACCTAATAAATGGACAGGTGGACACCCACCTGGTGTGGGCTACCATCTCATTTAACACCCATAGATTGTGATATTTCTGTGGCAGTGACTGTTGCTTTTGTTAATTGTCTGTGCAGTGCTTGGCATAGGGGCCCTATTTCTTGGCTGGGGTTTCTAAGAATAAGATATAAATAACAGGAAACTGAACACAGTTCTTTCCAGACAAGTGCTTTTACCACAAAATGACTGGAGGTTGTTTCCAAATTTGTTTCTCTAATACATTGTTCTCATCCCATGATAACATGAATTAATAATCTTATAAAATAAGAAGTGGGAATTGTATTTGTTGCAGTCGTTAATGTCACTTTCCAGCTTGTCTCCTGAGCTGAAATGGCTGAACACTGCAGAATTTATGCTTTACTTGAACTTTCCTTTGACTCTAGAGGATACTTTTGCATTTAACTTAATCTATGTTTCATGCCTGTGACTTTAAATAATGTCACAATAGTGTCTACTCTGTAAGGATGTATTCCTATTCACAAGGCATACTTGAAGACATTAATTACAAAAGAGCCACAGAGGCAATCCTACAAACCTGTGCCAAGTCTCTCATCCTTCAGTGCCTCCTATCTGACGCAGTGTTCATTCCCGCTTCAAGCCAACTTTAGACTGGTAGACCCCAGTTATAAAGCAAAATGGCCCCAATGCAGGAAGGTGGATCCAGCAGTTGGTGGATTATTATATTAGCAGGAGAGAGACAGAGAAATCTGTGGGAAAATATCCATCTCTTCAATGGATTGCAGCATTGGAGGAAATGCTCCACACAACTGCTTACAAAGCATCTGTCAGCTACTGAAGTTTACTTTGTCATGGAGCCACTGCATATGAAACACTACTTATGAAAGGGCATAACCAGTCGGAAGATCAGAGCATATAAATTATAGGCAAAACCAGGCTCATGTGACTTTCATATATTTCTAGAATGGAGCTGTTTTGGGGAAAATTAAGATGTTTTCTTATATATATATTTTTAATGACTTATTTGCAGGGTTTGTTCTTTGACGTAAGATTTTGCCCATGATAAATTATTTTAAAATGTTCTTTGTACTTCATATTCCAATAATAAGCACTAAATAGATCCTCTCGTTGGATAAGGCAGAGGGGAAAAAGATATCTGGGTTTTCTCTAATTCTCTATCTGCCGTAGCATGAAGTTTGGGCCTACTTTAATTTATAACAGCTGGCGATAGGTGGTTATGGGATTTTGTTTCAACTGTGAACCTGCAGAACTGAGTTTTTCTCTGCCTCTACTTTGTGTGTGTGATTGTGGGTGGTGGATGTTGTAGGAACCGCTCAAGTAATCTTTTGTCACAGCTGGGAGTTCTTCTTCAGGGGAGCTCTGCACAGGACAGCTGAAGGCAGCTTCCAGCCCCTTTGTGAAACTCGGTAGCACAGTAGACTTGCAACCAAGAATCTTGCTCATGATGTACTTGCAGGTCAGGATTCAGTGGCTCCAACCATTTCAGTGTGTTTTCTCCTCGTTTACCGTGATGTAAGTAAGGACAGACAGTATTAGGCCCATAATTCCCTATGGAATAATTGTATATTAAGGGAATCCTGTCTGTAGCATAAGTTTTTCGTAAAGTGGCATGATACAAATTAAATGTAGCCTTCCTTGCCTGCTTTGATTATATAGGTATATTTTTATGGGACACTTGGCTCATGGCTCAGATTTATTAAACTGCAGTTACAAATGCAAATAATAAACATGCAAAGTCTCAGTTCACTCCAGTCAGAAAAATATCTGCTAAGCTACATGTACATGTATGTTTTGACAAACCAGTTTTTCTCTACTTGTGTTGTCTGCTAACTGACTGAACAGGCATTATAGAAAATGTGGATTTGATGGTACTGTAAAACCATTCCTGGAAGTGTAGGCTTTTAAATTTGAAGATTCTGCTGTTTCCCTATAGACCTGAGAGTATTTTAGGGAACACTGACATATAACAAGTATGTTAAGACCCACACCACTTTGAAATGCTCTTCATATTTCTGTGAAGTCATGCTCATTCCATACACACAGAGTGGCAACAAGCATGTCAAAGTGAAGTTAGTGCTCTCTGCTCTGGCAAGAGATGCCAGATGACCTCTTCTATTGAAGGTTCTCCGGCTACCTGTCTCAACCCCAACCTAGAGGAGTCAGGGGTGTGAGGTATAACGCCATGTCTATTTAGTAATGAGCTTCTGTGTTGAGACTGCCAAAAAAGGGGTCCAATGAAGACATTTGTAATAGTGTTTTTCTAAAATTATAGCAGAGAAGCCTTTTCAGGTTTAAATTTCAGATGTATCCATGCTGTCAAGATTCAGGCTGATGACCTGGGATGAAATATTCTGTAATTCAATCCCCTGAACTAGCCAGTCGTCTAGTGAAAATGTAATGAAAGCTGAAGTCTGGTTGACAACTTTTTTAGGATTGTTTGTTTCTTTGGTATGTCCACAACAGACAGAAAGCATATTGACCTCATAGTTCTGAAGGACAGAACAGAAAGATATAGATGGAATACAGAAATTTATATGCACAATTTAATGCCAATTTCCAACCCACAATAGGCATATATGTTAAACTTTAAAAAACAAACCAAAAACAAACCAAACAAAAAGCCACCTGGATCTAGATTTATGCAACATCATATTGGGACAGAACAGTCCCATCCTGGTTGTTTACCAAAAAATATTGCAGAATTATTTTTTGCATTTTGATATATATAGCAAGTGACAAGACATAAAACAAAACCCTGGTGCCCAGAACATTGGCACTGAATATTTTATCGTACTGACAAGAAGCGACAAGAGGCTGCATCTTTAAGGCACACATTGTGTTGACAATGCACCTTTGTTATGACACTAATGGTATTTATGATAATACTGTAGTTCTCGATTTAAGGTAGCTAGTTGGCTGAATACATGATGCTATGAAATTCCCATTCACCGACTCCTGGAAGTAATTTTCTGGAAGGAATATATTGTGCTATGCATTGGGATCATGTCAGAGCTGTTCCTATATTTTATTACAAGGGGTAGCTGGTGAATTTTAACTTCACCATTTCTGAAAGTTTTAAAATATAAAAAAATAGTGTTTGTGACTGGTAACATTTTTATTTATCCACAAAAGACCCATTTCCCTCTTATTATTAAACTATGTCCAAAAACTTCTCTGGGGTTGTTTGGAGAATGCATTCCAAAAAAAGGACTAAGTCAAATTCTGGGAATTAGTAAACCAAGGAGTCTGTGATGTAGGACTTTTGCAGCAGTCCAGTGTACCAGCTAATGAATTGAATAGTTACTTAAAGAGGTTTTCAATAGGTACTCAGATAAGAGGCCAGATAGTAATGATCAGGATCTGGCAGCCCTACCTATATGGGAACCAGTAACACCGTTAGTTATGAGGCAACTCATTTCTGCACTCTCCCCTAAAAAAGCCCCTGGAGAAGATGGTCTGCCAGGGGATTATTTTTTGAGACTATGGAGTGGTGGGTTCCTATACTTCGTAAGCTATTCTATTATATAAATCTCCGGGGTACCATCCCAGTTGGTTGGAACACCAGTATAATAGTCCCTATCTTTAAAAAAGGTGACAGAATTTTGCCAGCCAATTATTGACCAATCAGTTTAATCAACATAGTGGCCAAACTATATGTAAGGTTTTTGCTGGAGAAATTAGAACGATGGGCAACAGACATGGGAGTTTTTCCTGAAGAACAAGCTGGCTTTAGACCAGGCCATTCTGCCATTGATCAGTGTTTTGTGTTTTTCCACCTTATAGAAAAATACGTGTGGACTAAAAAGGGAAAACTGAATGCAGTCTTCGTAGATTTTAGAGCTGCTTTTGACTCCATTGACAGATCTATTCTCTGGAGGAAATTGCATGCAACGAATCTTGATAAACATCTGATATATTTGATCAAGGTGTTATATTCTGAGACATCCTTCAGAGTCATGTTATCGCAAGCTGGGTATTTGACAGACTTTATACCAGTAATCAGTGGGGTTAAGTAGGGCTGTATTCTGGCCCCTTTTTAATTTCTTTATTAATGACTTGGTTCCCTATTTACGCTATGGAGGGTACCACCCCAGTGGCAATTCAGGGAAGGCAAATTTCTGTATTATATGTGGACCATATGGTTCTCTTATCCACCTCAGAAATTGGTCTCTGACGTCTATTAGTAACCGTAAATCAGTATTGTAAGGTGAATCACTTGAAAATTAACAAAGGGAAATCTAAGGTTATGGTTTTTGGAAACAATTACCGGACCAGTCAATGGCTGCTGGATGGAAAACCTCTGGAACAAGTATGGGAATATAAATATCTAAGTCTGTTGTTTCTAGTAATGGGTCAAGGGGTAAGCATATGGCTACAGTTAAAATTAAACTGGCTCGGACATTTGGGGGTACAATTACGTTTTGGAGAACATCTGGCGGGAAACTAGTTTCTCCAGCCTTGAAGCTACTAGAGCACAAACTTACCCCTCAGGCATTGTATGGGGTGGAGATTTGGGGTTTTAGGCAGAATGGGCTGGTTGAACTGTTTCAAAATAGGTTTCTTCGCACAATTCTGGGTGTTCCATTATGTACACCAATATGTATGTTAAAACTGGAAATTGACACTCTGTTGAAATGCGAGCTCGTTTGAACTTATTTCATTACTGGTTACGCCTTATAAAAGGATGACAGGTTTCCAAAACTCTCTTGGCAAGAAAAACTTAATGAGGGATTTGTACCTGCCTGGCATCAGGGTTTGTCCACTTTATGTTCAGTAGTTGGATTATCTGTTCCTTTCTTAGTGGTTTTTACTATAAACAGAGCCAGAGACATGATGGAAACCTGTTTGCGGGATGTTTACATCCAGAATGATTTGACTGCTGCTTCTACTAATAAAATGGCCCCTTTTTATGGTTGATTTAAGACCTCATACCACTTGGAGCAATATCTGGTAGCTTTGACAAATTTCCCCATCCGCAGAGCACTGACATTACAGGGAGGTTTCAGTTGATGCTATCTGCTGTGTTAGATGGGAGATTAAAACACGTGCCCTACAATGAAAGATATTGCTCTTGTGGTCAGTTCAAAGTGGAAGATCTGGTACACTATTTATTTGAGTGTCCATTAACAGAAGGTATAAGAGGGAAATATTTGGATCCTACCCTGAAAGGAAAAACCCATTGGGATATTAATGTGAAAATTGCCTACATTCTTGCTAACCCCAACAAAGATATTGGAAGGAGGGTGGCAAATATGGCTTTTGCTTTGGCTTGTTGGAACAACAACAACAACAACAAAAATACTCTAGGGTGATATATTGCACCTTCTGGATTGTTTAGTCTGTCACACTATTTGTTTGGATTTTATTTATTTTGTTTATGCTTGATTTTTATTATGATTTGTGATGATACATTATGGTTTATTCTGATTTTACCTGTTTTATTAGGGTTTGTTAATTAATTGGTCCACCCTGTGAAAAATTCCCATCAGGGGTCAAGCTCTGCCGAAGTAAGCCCAGGAAAGAGCAAGGCATTATTGTTGTTTAGTGAAAGGGAGCAAGGTTTGTTCATGGCCTGTCTGTTGTGGACGCAATGACATGGGTTTTTTTCTTTTCTTTTAAACCAAATGTTAATTAGTTGTACTAGTAAACTAAGAGCTTTACTGCTTATGTTGCATCGATACGTTTATCACATTGAGATATGTTTGTATTTTATGTTATTGTACTGATTTTTGGCGTATGGCCATAAATAAACTTTACTTACTATTAAACTATGTAAAAACAATGCCCTTCTATTTTTTCATAGTCTGTGCCTCCTCAAAATAACATCATTAGCATTATCTCCCACCACGCTTGAATACCTAAATACTGCCTCCCACTACCATGCTCATTCTGTATTTTTTTCAGCTCCCTCTGCAATTTGGTACAGCGCTCTTTCCCCTTGTGTCTTGCCTAAGATGGAGTTAGAGGGCAGTGTACCACATTTCCCATCAGCTACAATAGCTGCAACCTCATTAAAATTTGTTGCATTCTAGCTCCATCCCAGACAGACTACCGGCCAGAATAATACTATGAGACATTGTAAAACCCATCAGTCAGTCTGGTTCCCCCAAACGGAACAACATAAGACCTATGTGCATTACTTTCCTTGTTGTTGTATCTTGCTAAGGAACTTTTTGTAAAATTAAGTGGCCTGCTGGATCTCTGTCCCATCAGACATTTTCTTTTGCACATTGGTTGGCGTATGACAAACATTTGCCACTTTTGCAAAAGGTACTTTAGTTCCGAGAAGTTTATAGATGTGAAAATACAAATTGTTGTGCTGTTCTGATATAAGTTCACAAGGAACTGATATCCACTCCCAACACAAACCGTGCTTTTTGTCTCTGCTTATTTTACCCTTGTTTTTGTTTAGTTCTCCAGGCTAAAGGCACTAATAGAATTAAATACCGACGGTGGAGTTTTCATAGGCACCTATGGGAGTTAGGCTGCCAAATGTCTTTGGAAAATAAGAGCCCTCTGTAGACGGCAGTCATTTTTTCTGTCATGTTATGTGTAGCACCCATGGAAGGCTTTTTCAACAACCTATATCAATCAGACAACTATATTGGGGGCCAAATCCATTTTAAAAATATGCATACTAATACATGAGTACTGTTGTGAATAAGTTTGGACTTTCACTGTGGATGATTCTTATGGATGATTCTGTGGATAATAGTCACAGGGATATTTGCCAGGCTGAACTTCCTATTCTGACAGCTAGTGTGGTTTAATGGCTAAATGCACAGTACTTGGACCGGAAGCTAGGAGGGGACCCAGGTTTTAGTCTCGCCTTAGCCAGAAACTCACTGGGTGACCTTGGGCCAGTCACATTATTCTTTCAGCCTAACCTACCTCATAGGGTTGTTGTGAGGATTAAAAGTCATGTTAAATTGTTGTATGTAAACCACTCAAGAATCCCATAGCAGAGGGTGCTTATATAAAAAAGATTATTATATAGCCTTGTAGTTGAGGCATTGGACTTAGACCTGGGAGAGCAGGGTTCAAATCCTGTCTTAGCTATGAACTCGCTAGCTGGCCTTGAAGCAAGTCACATCTCTCAGCCTCACTTCCACATCTGTAAAATGGAAATAATAATGGCCTATTTCACAGGGTTCTTGCAAGCGTAAATTAGATAAGGATTGTAAAGCACTATATAAATTATTAGTTGTTGTTATTATTGTTGTTGTTATTATTCATGGGATGACAGGCATGGGGTGCTGTTGAACCAGTGCTCAGTCTCTGGAGAAAAGGAGTCTCTCATGCTAATGAAGCAGCTTTAAACACACCCTTCCCCTAGTGTGTGCATGGAATTGCATTAAGAACTCTTAGAAAGTGTATTTCCATGTCCTTTTCTACGGTGATGCTGGATGGGTCCCAGGATGGGGGAACAAAGATCCTCAAGGATTCTTGCTAGAAAAGGCAATAAAACTTGAGATCACAGAGAAGCATAGTGGGTTTTGTTTTTCTCTACCAGAGTCCTAATATTTGTTACTTTTATTTTCTTTCACAGACCGGCCACTTATCTCTCCAATTAAGAACTGAAGCCTATTTCTTGGGGTAGATTGGGTACCTCCATGAGCATAAAATGTATCAGGAAATGGCCTTGCTTTCTGGGAACGCAGATCCCGAGTTCACCTCGTACTCCTACAACAACTTGGAAAACTTGTGCGAGGTTCAGACCAAGAAAGGCTTTTTCTACAAAAAAGCCAAACTTCTGCGCCCGGGGGAAGACTTGTGTTGCTTGGCTCATCTGGAAGACCGGACCAGGTATGTGATCATCAATGTAGGTGGCATTAAATACAGGATTCCTTGGACCACGCTGGAGAACTGCCCCTTGACCAGGCTTGGGAAACTAAAATCTTGCAACAACTATGATGAGATCATGGACATCTGCGACGATTATGACGTCAGCTGCAATGAATTTTTTTTCGACCGTAACCCTTGTGCCTTCAGGACCATCATGACTTTCCTGACAGCTGGGAAGCTGAGGCTTCTCAGAGAAATGTGTGCCCTCTCTTTCCAAGAGGAGCTGGTGTACTGGGGTATTGAGGAGGAACACCTGGAGTGGTGCTGTAAGAAGAGACTGCGGCAGAAGGAGGAGGAGCTGGCTGAGGCCAGTTTCTATGAGGGGGAGATGGTGACTAATGAATCCCCACAATGTGCCTTCCAGGAGAGTAGACGTTTAAGTCTGTGCATGAGAAAGCTCAGGGATATGGTGGAGAACCCTCACTCAGGGATCCCAGGAAAGATCTTTGCTTGTATCTCAGTCTCCTTTGTTGCCATCACGGCCGTCAGTCTCTGTATCAGCACCATGCCAGATCTCAGAGAAGAGGAAGAGCGGGTGAGTGCGTCTTTAGTGACAACTACTACTACACAGTGCTTTTCCCAGGGACACATGATTAGAGTAATACAGTCTGCCTTTTTTTTTAATGATTAAGGGCAGAATGACCCTGGCAGAGTCATTCACATGTTATGTTTAGCATTTTTGATGTGGAGTGCAGTCTGGTGTAGAACAAAGGCTGCACCAAAAAGTCTTGGAAATTGCAAGTTAAGACTCTGGCCTTAACTCATGAGCCATGTAAGCAGTAAAGACGTTGTACAGTCTCGCATATTGTGCTTGCTTCCAACTTAGGCTCCATGCCCCCACACTTTGCACTGGTCTTTCAGTTCCAGTCCTCTGCCTCTGCAAGCCCAGTTGGGGGCAACACCGAAGCTGGGAAAAAGAAGAGGTGAGGGGGCAGCGGCAGAGCAGGAGGGAGCCCAGGGCTGAGAGAGCCAGGGCTGCGGGTAGGGACTCATGGGCAGTGCTGGGGAGGAGCTCAAGGCTGGAAGAGTGGAGGCTGCGGATGTAGATTGAGGGGCAGCAGCAGAGCTGGGAGGGGGCAAGTTTGGGGAAGCAGGGGCTGGGTGTGTGTATTCAGAGGCATCAGCAGAGCTTGGAGAGTTTAGGACTGGGGCCTCAGGGGCTGCGTGTATCGATTGAGGGGCAGTGGCAGAGCTGGGGAGGAATTCACGCCTGGGAAGCAGGGGGTAGAGGTGGGGATTAATTGGCAGGGGTAGAGCTGGGCAGAGTCTAGGCCTTGTGAGAGCAGGGCCTACAGGTGACAACTGAGGGGCAGTGACCAAGCTGGAGGAGGTCACGGGTGGTGCTTGAGGGACAGTGGCAGACTTGGTAAAGGTCAGGGGTGGGGGAGCCAGGGTTATAGGTGGGGACAGAGAAGTAGCAGCAGACATGGGGATAGGGCTGGGGTATCAGGGGCTACAGATGGGGATTTAGAGGCAGCACCAGAACTGAACAACTGTGAGTGTGGACTGAGGGACAGCAGGACACCTGGTGGGATGGGGGGGTGGGGTGGCAAGCTAGGTGGCTACGTCCCCATGAACAGGGTGGCTGTGGATCTATAGTGTTGCAGGGTGCTCATGCTTGTGCAACAAGCTAGCTACCCCTCAGTCCCCACCCACAGCCCTGGCTCTCCCAGCTCTGCTGCTGCCCCCTCACCTCCTCCATTCCCCAGCTTCAATGTTGCCCCCAGGAGTGTCAGCTGTGGAGAGACAGATTGGGTACTTTCAGACATGACGCTTACCACCTTTTAACCCCCCTTGGTAGTTATTTATGCATGTTTCAGGGCTGCATAGGGCACCAGTACAGCCCTGCAGCATGCATAAATAACCACCAAGGGTGGTTAAAGGGTGGTTAGCGTCATGTCTGAAAGTACCCATTCACAACCTGGAAAATTAAAGTGAAACCATCAGAGCTAAGTAAGGAAAAAAATACAAAAGCATGAGACTAGAAGTGAGTTCTGTGTTTAGAGATGAAAGATGGGAAGGTGGGTTACAGTGACTTTCTTTAACAAATCTATAGAAGAGCCTATGGGACTCCCAATATAGTACATGGAGTATTATGCCCAATTTGTTAGTGATGTTGGGTTTCCAGAAAATTTTGAATTGGAAATTTTACCCATGCTAATATTTTCTAATTTGCATAACATTTGAGTAATTTCTTTTGGCTCAGAAAATTTTTCTATGCAACTTTTCCCGATCCCTTAGATAGATTGTGGTATGATTTGGCATGTTTGACCTATATCTTTAGTAAACAACACTAAACAATTCAACACATTAATTTTACATGCTGTAATATCTCAAAGTTTTTCCAGTAGCCTGCCAAGTGCCAACTGCAATATTTTCATGAATGAGCAATTTTTTTTATCAGGACTGCATCTTCAAACAGCAGATTCTTAACTGTGCTTAGCTGTGCAACTGGTGATTTTCTACTATGTTTCCCCAGTAGGAGCAAAGTAAAAAACAGTGAGCTTTGCAAAGTTGTATTACTACTGCCACTGAGAAGGAGCCAGTTAAAACAGGGATTTGGGATATCCCCAGGAGTTCCTCCTCTGAGACAAAGACAAATAATCAAATGTGCTCCCTTCCCTCAGAGAAATAAGAAAGATCCTAGTAGAGCAGATTAATCTGACTTGCTCATATAAGAACAGCTGCCCCAGGAGACTCTCGGTCTCCCCACAGTTATTTTAAAGTAGCCCCACACATTAATGGAATCTCTGGAAAATTTTCCACGGAAAAATTTGGTGGTGGAAAATTTTCCACCCCACATCTCTGCCACTTATAAACCTTTTCCAGAAAGGTTGCATGACTATGGGTGATTTCAGAAGTGACGTGTTCCAATTCACCACAGTGAATCCCACCCGGGTGTGAACGGATTCACTGTGGGCTGTGGTGACATGTGCCGCCCCAACAGAAGTGACAGGATCATGACCACCGCCTGGGGGCAATCAGAGAGAACACGGGCTGGGGGAACACAACAGACATGCAGTGGAGACGTGGACCACAGTGCGAGCCCCAGAATGCACCGCGGCTGGGGTCAATTCCTTCCACCACGGCTGCAGGTTTTCGTTCAGAAATTACTTTTCATTCACCACAATTCTGGACCTCCTCCCACCCCGACCTCACGAAGTGTGGTTAGCTTCACCCCGGGCCACGTTTGACTGTGGTGAACATCTGGATGTGAGCAAACAGACATGCACTGCGCTTTCACCACCCCACATGTTTGACTGAGGTTGACTGTGGTGGACATTCACCACGTCACTTCTGAAATCACCCTATCTTGTCTCAAGTAGTATATTTACAAACCTATTTTGTATTAAATTTGGGGGTGGGGGTTAGAGGTGAGCGTGGGGTTTTCTTTTTAAAGGGAGTTTTATTGTATTTTGTGTTTTACGTAAGCCGCCCTGAGCATTAGGGAAAGGGTGGGATAGAAGTTTAAATAAATAAATATATTTAAATAGGGTTGTTGTTTCTTTTAAAAAAGAACTCATAAAGAAATCTAAAAAATCCAATTTAAATAAAAATCTTATTCTTTTATTTAAAAAAAATAATAATTAATTTTTATCCACCCTTCCTGTATCCCCGCCCCTTTCTAATGGCCATGACACTATAGAACTCCATATGGCACTCCTTTAAGGACAAAGATAAGTCAGAAAATGGGAGGGGTGAAGGCATGTCCCCACTCATTTCTAATGTAGCCCTGTCTCCACAGAGCACCTGTCGCCACAAGGATGAGGTATCCCACCATTGGGGAGCCTACCTTGACCTGATGCCAACAAGCCAGTTGAGTTCTCACAGGCTCAGGACAGATCACAGGTCTCTGCCTGCACAGCGTCTTCTCCCCATATGGACATAGGGCTCTGCTTCTGCAGAATAACTTATACGGAATGGGCATTAGTGTGTATCCTGTCTTGTACAATCAGGACTTTTGCCTCTTCTTGTCTACATCCATGAAGAATTTTGGTCCCCAAGAAAATAAAATCAAAGGAAATTGTCATTTGAGCATTGCACACATGAATGGTTAGATTGGTAGAGGATTATTGTTGGCCTAATTGTTTGTACATAGCAGTGGTGGCTGGTGGACTTTTAGGTTAGTGGGACAGCTGGTGGGGCCACGAGGAGGCAGAGCCACTAGTTTAGTTTAGTTTATTAGGCATGAACTTTGGTCATAGCCAAAAAAGGAAAAGAACAAAAAACAATAATAAAATCTCAGTCAGATACATGTAAATGAAGCAAATCAAATAATAAAATAGGAAATAGGATTCCGTATAAGGAATAATAAGATATACATAATACAGGGAAGAATTCACTCCTCTATAGACACACTCCAATACTCAGATAATATTGGGTAAAATATAGAGCAGCCTTATTAACACAGTCCATATCATGACTCAGGTTCTAACATATGGCAGTTTAAACTCAAGAAATCGTTTACGAATACAGACAGCTTGAATAAAAAATTGGACTATGTCTGTAGAAGGCTGCAGAGTGGCGCAGTTTAGGACAAGCCCCAAAAGAAAGGAGTCCTCTCTTCCCGGAAATTTATCGAACAGTGGAGCCAGAAATCTCTCCCTTGGTTTGTCATACGGATGGCAGTGAAGTATATAATATGCCCCACAGTCTCTATTGCCTGGTTGTCAAACGGGCACAGCCGGTTCACAAATGGGATCCCCTTTTTATGCCCTTCCAACACTCTTGAAGGGAAGGCGTTAACCCGGGCACAGAAAATTAAATGTTTGCCTCTTGGTGATATTTTAAACTTTAAATAATCTGCCATTACTCCCAAGTCCGGGACCCATGTAAGATAAGCAACCATATAGGGGGATTTATTGATCTTTTCCAGCTCTAACTGCCTAACAATATCCTTGACCCTTTGAAGAATCTCGGCATGTACTGCATATGAAGCCTTATGATCTAGATAGGATATTAATAATCCTATCTTGGCGAACTGGTTTTCCATATGCCTAAACCATGGGTTTTTAAACGAATCCTAAATGCATTTGAGCAGCTCTAAACTCTGGGAGCTATTAACTTGGACCCAGAATTTCAGGGCCAACTCAGATGCTACCGAGTGCCAACTTTTTGACCTAGTTCCACTCAGAGCGGCAGAGGGGGTACCCCTCAGGGCCCCCAGAAGTCACTGTAAAAACTTAGATTGGATTGTGTTTAGGCTATAAGAAGAGATTGGAGCCCAGAGTTCAGCTCCATAGAGGAGTTGAGCCCTAACTTTTCTATCAAAGTCTTGGATAGCTGAGGTGATAGCACTACTCCCTGCCCTTGCAAAAAAACTTTGAATAACATGGGCTAAGCCCTTAGATGCCAGAGTCACCCTCTGGAGGTGTTCCGTCCACCTACCTGACTTACGGAAGAGCAAGCCGAGTTATTTAAAGGATGTGACTTGCTGTAACGAGTTGCCCCCATGATCCACCTATGAGATTTTCTTTTATTGGTGAAGGCTATGACCTTGGATTTAAGAATAGTTAATAAATAGGTTGTTATCCTTACAGTACGTTGCAAAGGCATTCATTTGTCTAGTTAAGCCGATGCGTGTCTGAGAAAGCAAAACAACAACATCAGCATAAAATAAACAGCCCACTACTCGTGAAGCCAATCTAGGGGGGAAAAACTTAAGGTCAGCCATAATTGGGATCACATCATTAGTAAATAAATTAAAAAGAGCAGGGGCCAGAACACATTCCTGTCTCACTCCAACCGTAGTTCCTATCAAGGCTGTGATATGACCCTCTTTGTCCACTTTTACCACTAGGGAGGAATCTGCATATAAAGACTGGATTAAACTATGAAGTCTCTTGTCTATCGACAAGCTAGTCAGTTTCTTCCATAAAAAAGATCTATCAACAGAATCAAATGCTGCCTTAAGATCAAGGAAGGCAGCATAAAGAAGGCCATTAAGAGTCTTATATTTGTTAATAAGAGGATACAGGACAAAACCGAGTTCAACCGTAAAGCGACATTTTTGGAATCTGCCTGTTCCTGGTAAATTATTTTTAAATCTGACATCCAAGATAGTAATCTATTCAAAAGTAACTTTGCATAGATTTTCCTCACTATACTCAGAAGGCTAATAGGTCTATAATTAGCTGGATTTTGGCGAGAGCCTTCTTTTATAGATGGGAATTACCACTGCCTTTTCCCAGCCCACGGGAACTTTCCCAGAGTTATTGATGGCGGTAAGCAAAGCCTCAAGAAGCGGGATCCACCAATCTTTATAAGTCTTAATGAACTCAATTTGGACCAGGTCAGGCCCAGTGGCTTTATTTTCTTAAACGTGT
Organism: Sphenodon punctatus; assembly: GCA_003113815.1. NCBI lineage: Eukaryota > Metazoa > Chordata > Lepidosauria > Sphenodontia > Sphenodontidae > Sphenodon > Sphenodon punctatus. Next base: position 2,271,816 of record QEPC01012832.1, read on the forward strand.
CAACTAAGGCATTCACCTCAAATTTGGTGACGGGGGGGCCATACAGGAGTCTCGTTAATATTAATCTCCCCCGGCCGGCCACCCTCTGGAAGATAGGTGGGCGCAGCAGCCAATCCAGCCGCTGCGCCCGATCCCATCCTGTGGTCAGGACCGCGGGCCGGACTGGCCAAAGGTAACAGACGTTACTTTCGGCCAATTCTGGATCGTGGCCACCATGATCACGGTTGGGGCCCAATCTCACCCAAGCCTTTTGACATTGTGGCGGGCTTGTAAAACCTGGCTGTTCGCCCAGGCCTTTGGGGGGAGGGGGGGTTAGGGTGTTGGCTCTCCCCTACCTTGTTTTATTTTTATTAATATGTTTCCCAATCCTGTTTTAAGTTTAAATTTATTGTGTTGTTTTTAAGATGTTTTTTATTGAATGTTTTTATGAAGTTGTACGTCGCCCCAAGATGCCGTAGGCATGGGGGGGCCACTCAGAAATGTTTAAAATAAATAAAATAAATCTCTTTCTCTTAGCTTTAATCAATCTCTTATATTCTATTCTAAGTGATGAGTAAGCTGAGGGGAGGACAGAGAAGCGGCCTTCCCTATACAAATGGTACATGGAAGTCAGCTTTGCTTTAGCCTGCCAGCATTCATGGTCAAACCAGATGTTACTCTCTCTCAGATTGCCGATAGAAGGGGCTGCTGTAAATGGCAACATATGTTGGTAGATGTATTTATTTATTTATTTATTTATTTTTATTTTATTGTATTTGTATGGCGCCTCCTCATGCCTACGGCATCTCGGGGCGGCTTCCAATAAACATAAAACAGTATAAACAACATAAAGCCATATTAAAATCTAATAAATTCAACTTATATACAAACAACTAAAAACACTAAAACACCCCCTCATATAAAAATTAAGCCCCCCCCCCATCTCCCCTCTGAAGGCCTGGGAAAACAGCCATGTCTTACAGGCCTGATGGAAGGCCATCAGACTCGGGGCCAGCCGTGCTTCCTCTGGGAGGGAGTTCCATAGCCGCGGTCCCGCCACCGAGAACGCCTGCTCCATTGTAGTCCCCTGCTTTATGCAGGGGACCTCCAGGAAGGTGCCCCCGGTGGACTGAAGGGGCCGTCCTGAGTCACGGAGGGCAAGGCGGTCCCTGAGATATCCAGGTCCAAGATCGTATAGGGCCTTATAGATCAAAATCAACACCTTGAACCTGGCTCGGTTCATTATAGGCAGCCAGTGCAAAGCATTATTATGTGCTCTCTTCGGCCCGTCCCTGTTAAGAGATGGGCCGTCGCGTTCTGCGCTAGCTGCAACCTCCGGGCCAGTTTCAAGGGAAGTATGTTACAGTAGTCCAGCCTCGAGGTGATGAAGGCATGGATCAAGGTGGCCAGGTCAGTTCTGGAGATATATGGGTTCAGCCTCCGTACCAGATACAACTAGATGAGACTTAATTGATTATATACTTCAGTTACCTCTAAATTTTCAGATGACCCAATTAAAAGTTCCCTTAAGCTGTAACAATGTTCAATAATCATAGTAGATAGTGAGCAGGCCATACCCTCGCTCCATTTAGGGGATCTAGGTTTACCTAGATCAAATAAGTAAGAGTTGTTATCTATAGAACTGGGCAGCCTAACAATGGGTAACGTTAAGGTAACAGTTAGTGGCAAATGATCACCAACTAAACACGAGCCAATCGCAAAGTCCTTAATATAATTCAATATATTTGACGAAACCACAATGTAGTCTACCACACTTGAGCCAAGTGGTCCTAAGTGGGTAAACTCCCCTTCAGGGTCATTAAAACCCGAGCCATTAAGAATACGGAGATGCTGACTCATAACTAGATTGGCAAATCCAATCCCTGATGAGTTGACATGCCCATCCTTAGATTTCCTGGGATTTAAGGAGTCAGTCAATAAAGGAGAAGTAATATCACAATATCACAATTCCAGTGAATAATCATCTGGGCCCAATCGAGCGTTAGTCCCCCGCCATAATTAACATTCCATCCGGGTAGTTGACTAACAGTTCTTCCACTTGCACCTCAAGCTTATTCCACGTGGAGTCATTACGTGATCCTGCATTACATGGTGGAATATAAACTGTGAAGATAATTAGTGTATAAGAGCCAGTCTTTGCTACAAAGCCTAAAGCAAATGGTGAAAGAGTGATTTCTGTAAAATCATAGAAGTCGAGTTGCTCAGCTATGAGGCATTCTAAACCCCCACTGGGGCGACCCCTTGAACTATAAGAGATGGCAGGTATATTATATGCCTTGTAATTATCCATTAACAAGGGGTCTTTAGCCCAAGTTTCCTGTACTAAAATAATTTGGTAGTTATTAATAAAGGAAACAAACTCTTCATCATTTAAATGATTGTGCCAACCTGCAGAGTTTCACGAACATAATAGACAAACAATTAGAGTCATGATATGGAAGTACTCACGTCTTTGAAGTACCTAAGTGACAGCTACTAGATTCCAGTCCATCTACCCCACTCACTCTCTCTGTTGAGATCTTAGGGGGGAATGAGATAAGATCCTGCACACATCTCACATCCAGAATTAAAGTGTCCTTGGAAGGGGATGGAACCTCAATATCCAGTTCAATTAACTCACAATCCTGTGTGGCATCCATCACCTTGGCTTTCGCTGCCAACTGACTCCCAGAAAGTAAAATACCCTCTCTCCTTGGGGTCAGCCTAATGGGAGGTGTCGTTGAAGTAGAATCCTGCTCCCCAGCCAGACTCAGGAGTCTGGAATTAATTGGAACAGAAGTTAAATCTCTAAGGGGTCTTTCTGGTAGTTTAATTAAATTAGGATTACCCAAATTCACTGGAGATATTTTTAAATTTCTCTGCCTTGGGGAATATCCCTCCTGGGATTAGCTGGCAGCAAAGGGTGCGGTGCAGAATTCAAATAAGCCTCCCCAATATTAACCCCCCAAGAGGAGAAAAGATCAGCAAGTGACAAAAGTCTGTTCACTATCCATGGGGCAGAGCCACTACGTAGTGGAGGAACTCCATAAAAGTAGGTAGAATGGTAATGTCCTGGGTGAAATTATAAGTGATTGGGAGGAGTGACAAAGAGACCATTGGCAGTATTCCACCTAGTCCCTTATTATTGCACCCAGTCCCTGTAGCCTCCTCCCTGTCATTCCATTCACTCTCCCTGATGCCTGGCTAGCTGTTCTGCTTAACCACTCGGTCCCAAGATGAGCTTTATTTTGCCAGTCAGTCGGATGTGCAACTGGAGAATAGCAACTTCTGATAACCTCCAGTTGCACACGGTTAAGCAGATGTCTTGTTTCAGCTTGATCATCTTTGAACTTTTATGCACTAATGGGGCATTATTGACTTTTCAGTTAGTTTTATTTTCCCTTTGTTCTTTCAGAAAACTGATGCTAATGTAGACAGAGATGTCAGAAAAGTTATAGGGGCACAAATCCTCCCCATAGGAAAAATCCATAACTTAACACACACTGGTCTTTTACTCCTGCCCTAGGATTAAGGCTAGGCCCATTGGTGTATGGACATACACATACACATGTACACAACATGCAGATGGTGAAAACAGGCATGCATCTTAACACTGCTTTAACATATTTCTCATGCATGTTGCGGGGCTGCATAGGGCACTAATACACCCCTGCAGCATGTGTAAGAAATGTTAAAGTGGAGTTAGTGTTATGTCTGTTTTCACCCAGAATTAGGTTAGCAGTCTCCTCTCAAGCCACTAAAAAGTAGCCTTAATGCTTTCATCCGCGTTACACTGTAAAACTAGCAAAAGAAAACAATAGCTGCGCTATCCTCTTCTCTGCACTGGAATGTGAAGAACTGCTGTAATTTTGTGAAATTCTAATGGGAATGTGCGCTTCAGTAGCCTTAAATTGGAGACCGTGTTCTAACAGAGAGGTTCATAAATACTAAAGCACATAATCCTAATTCATAAAGAGGAGTCAGGACTGTTGGATCTTTTGGGCTTAAATACACGCTTTTGTTCCTCTTTTTTCCCATCCTCATCCCCTGCTTCTGCAGCAGCGAGGGTAGAAATTGCATGGCATGGGTGGCGTTTTGAAACAACAGGTGACAGGAAACCATGTTTCATGAAATGTGGACAATGACACCATCAGTTTTATTTCAGACATTAAAGCAATTGCTGTGTGGTGGCTTTCACAATTTATTTGTTGTTTTTTTTATATGTAAGCTACATTTTGTTGTAACTCAATGCAACAGGGTATGGGTTGTTCAGGGACTCAAGGATATCAACAAAGGCCAAGTAGTTGCTGTGCACTGTGCATATTACATTATTCTCTCACCTGGCAATATTGGACTGTAATTAGATGTACAGCATCTATCATTTTTAGGATGAACCGCTTATTTGTTTTAATAAAAAGTAATGTAGATGGAGGCACTAAAGATTGCCCTTGGCGGTTTGTATCCCAAGGGGATAGTCAACTTTAAATGCTTTCTTATTGATCTCTCTCTCTCTCTCTCTCTGAGCTACAGCTGTTTTCAGCACATTGGCTTCCAACTGCATTAAGATCCATTCTATTGATCACCATTAGTACACCACCTCTTGATTCTCATTTACAAATACATTTAAGTATCACAATGAAAACACAGTTGATTTGGTTAAATTTTTAAATTAGAATAACAGGTCTTAGAAATTAGAAGAACATGAACAATATAAAACTTGTACTCTAAAAGTTGTTACCTGTATGACTTGGAAGATAAAAGTGGAATTAAAAAAAATCTTGACAGGTTGGAAATCTGGACCGAAATTAGCAAAATTAAATTCAACCAAGATAAATGTAAAGTTCTGCGTTTAGGGAAAATGAAAAACCATATACTAGGGGATGCCTGGAGGCAGCAGAACATTTGAAAAAGATCTAGTTGACCCTCGAGATCCCTTCCAACTCTATGGGTGCAGCCACACAAGACGTTACCATGGTTTGGGCAGCCTTATCCCACATTGGGCAGCTGTACTGAGTGATGCAGTGCGTCATCTGCCTAGCAACTGCCAGATGTTTACCCCGCAGCATGGCGGGGTGGGCAGCTAGCTGCTACGACCTGTGTCCTCAGAAAAAGGCTGGGGATGAAGTGTGTAGCAGCCTTACCCACAGTGGGGTAAAGCTACCCAAAGTGCAGTAGCATGCTGCCACTCATGTGCCCCCCCCCCTCCGCCCCATCTGCCATACTGCGCAGCGAGGTCCACTGCAAGGCTCTAAGGGGTGGGCGCTGCCTCCATTCCTACACAGTTATGTCATGGCTGGGGGAGGGTGGGTGGAGTTGGGTAGTCGCCCTTGTGGCCAGCACCTCCGTCCGCTTCATGGCATGGAGCTGGGCAGCCGCCCGTATGGCCGGCGCCTCAGTCCGCTCCATGGCATGGCAGGACCTCCAACAGCACCCATTTTCCCTGTGGTGGTGTGGACCATCTGCCCTGCTCTCTGTGCTGGCCCTGATGTGTGGCTGCAGCGATTGCCCACCATGGCGCACGTGGGGGATCAGACCTGCCCCAGCTCATGTGGCTGCACCCTAAGATTCTATGTAGCTGTTCCGTACAGCATGGAGGCATTTAGGGATTTTGAAAGAATATTGAAGTCCTTGAGTGCTCAAGATGCATTGAAAAGGCAATTCACTTTGACTATAGAGAGGCAATTGAGACGGAGCCTGACACAAAAGTCATTGAAATCACAGTGGCTTTGGATCAGCACCAGATCACCTATTATATATTTTCCATCTCCAATTTTTATGAGTCTTTGGAATAGTAGTGAATACCCTTCTCTTTACAATGGCTTTCTGGTTCTGAGGTGTTTGCTTAATGGAGTTGTTAGTAACAGCACTGCAAAGGAATATTTAAATCCCAAACTTATCTTCATTACTGGTATTTTCAGACGTTACGAGATCACAGTCAACCACAGTGAACCACGGTCAATTTTGCTGCGGGGCCAAAGCGCCCTGAACGTCTGTTTGGCGGCTGCCAGATGTTCACCACGGCCGATTCCCACATGGGGTCAATTTCAACCAGGCTTCCCGGGCTCCACGCAGGACGAGCTCCAAAAGCGTGGTCAAAGTGATTCCTGGCGGGAAGCAATAAAAAGTAACGTCTGGCCGGCAATCACGGCCCGGAATCCCCGGCGGGATTCCGGGCCGTGGTCAAAGCGGTTGGGCGCTGCGGCTGCATTGGCCACGGCGCCCGCCTGTCTCCCCAGAGGGCGGGCAGCGGGGGAGCGTGGGGGGGCAAGGCTGTGCGGCCGCACGTTGCACCGCATGGCCCCGCCCCCTCCCCCATTCCCCGCCGGGATCAGCCGGCACGTCTATTCAGGCCATTTTTTGACAACAGGGAGTGGTTATTTCATTCACCCCCACCAGGGATTCGCTGTGGTGAATCGGCCTAGCATAACGTCTGAAAATACCCTATGTTTCTGCCCTGGTATTTTTGTTGTTGATGATGGTGGTGTAAAACATTTTTAAAAAAAACAAACCCACAACAAACTCCCAATTGATGAGCCTAAACTATCATAAATCCTTCCATTTCCTCTGCTGCTCAGAGCTAAGCAAAAGCTGCAAGCATTCTCTGTTTTGTGCTTGACCACACTTCTTGCTGCTGACCAGCTTTAATTCTGAGTGAGAAACAGCACACTATTTTTCTGTCAGCTTGTGTAGGAATCCATTACAAACTTTAATGCTGCAGAGATCTACATTTTATGCCTCCATCACATTGATGTGGCAGTCAAAGAAATCTAGTGTGAATGTTCCTAGCTGAAACAGCTGATCCATGTCTAAAAAGTTTTCATGAAAATGAGGGTTGTATTCTGTGGGTCACCAACACCATTGTATTTCTTTTTTTCAGTTATTTTTTTTTTAGTCTTATCTACTTCATTTGGAAAGATGCACACATATGAAGTCTGTTATTCCAGCACATACGGGTTGCATCTACATTCTCGTAAGAGTGTAACAAAAAGGAAAACACCTATTACTGCCTATGAGGGTAACCAACATACAAATAGATAGACAGAGTCCAGTTGCCATAACAATGTCCCATATAGATCCAACTTTGCATGAGTCCTTCAGGAAACGTGTGTGTCCGTATAAAATAATTGTCCATTGTATGCAAAAAGCTTAATACCATGTCAAAGACACAAAGAGTTTAGACCATCATAAATGACAAACCAAACACAAAAAACAGCCTACATCTAGTACTGTGAACCTCGGCTGGTATCTAATTCTTCTGCATAAGTCTGTTGTATGGAAGATACAACAATCTACTTACGACAAGTGTGAGTATTGTCTATATCTCTGACGGGCATATTGTAGGACCCCCATCATTTGTGTTAACCATTTCTTTAAGAATCTCCCAAAGATTTAGCCAAATAGTGTAAAACTCCTCTAGCTTATCTTTGATATCCGCCATTACCCTTTCCATCGTTAAAGTGAACAAATTTGAGATATCCAAGGATGGATAGTCAGGTTTTCTTAGACTTCCATTTGGTCAGAATTGTATGTAGAGCTGCAAGGCGCACCTGATGGCAGGCTGCCTTTCTATCAGCTGTCATAGGAATATCATGAAATATGCCCAACAGAGCAAGTGATGGCTGGAACGGAAGCTCCATCCCCGCCACTCTATTATTTTCCAAATCTCTTGCCAAAAGGGCTTAACCTTTATACAATGCCACCAACAGTGAAGGAGGTCCCCCTTCTCTACACAGCCTCTGCAACATTTATCCAGATAAGATCTATTCATTTGGTTCACCCTCACCGGCAGCCAGGGATATGGAAGTCTCCCGCATTGCCTGTCACATTTGATGCATCTGTGGCTTATCTATTATCATTTCTAGATCATCCGCCCAAGCAGATACATAACCTGCATCTGGGTGTTGATACAATAAACGCAGTTCTGCATTAATTCTAGAAAGAATATGCATTCCGGATGAATCCCCAAACAGGACTCTCTCAATTCCATGCAGTGGCCTAAAATATTGTTCTCTGTCTTTTTTGTTATTAAATATTATACTTCTAGTTGTAAAATATATAATCGGCTGAATTTTAGTGTCTAATTTGGCTTGTAAAGTATCCAATGCTTAAAAAGCCTCATTAACAAATAAGTGAGATGCTCTAGAAATGTCCTTCTCCGCCCACTCCTTGGGAATCTTTTTGTCTATACTACAATTTTTAGTGTGCATGCCAAATATAGGTGTGTATGGTGTTTTACCAATTTGGATTTCTGATTTGTGAATTATTAACATCTAGATCCTACCTACTGCAGCATCAAATGGGTGGCCAATGTCCCTCAGGATATTATACTTTGGTTGATCTACAAGCAGATCTTTAAAGCTGTTGACCTGTAGAATGTGCTGCTCCATACTCACCCATGGAGGGTATGGAAGGGCATGAAACCAATGCTTGATTGCTCTTAGAGTGGATGCCCAGTGGTATAATTTAAGATCAGGTAGGTTGGCTTTGCCTTTTTCAACTTGAGTGCATAATATACTTCGCCCTAACCCTCGGCTTGTTTGCTCTCCAAATCATTTTAGAAAAAATCTTATTAATGCATTGAAAGTATTCATTTGGTAATGTAATAGGCAGTGCAAAAGATGTATAAAGTAACTTGGGAAGTACCACCATTTTTATAAGATTAATTCTACCCAGCCAGGAAACCTGGAGTCTCCGCCACTGTTCCTCTTTCATCCTGAGATTTTCAATCAGGGGTAGGAAATTTTCTTTGTATAAGTGATTCAGGTTCTTGGTAATGTTAATCCCCAAGTATCTGAACCCATGTTTCTGAACTTGAAATGGGCATACCAGAGTTCTCTCCTCAGGTGTGAGCAGATGTTCCTTAAAAAGCATCATCTGAGACTTATTTATATTAATTTTGTAACCAGATACAAGACCAAATCTCTTAAGTTCCTCCATTAGTGCAGGGATTGATGTTAACTTTGTTAGAAAAAAGACAGCAGCATCTGCATGTGTTGCAAGCTTGTGTTCTGTATTTCCCATTTTGACCCCCACTATCTCAGGTGTATCCTTTATCTTATAGGTCACTTAGTGTCTGTTGTTTCTCTTTCCTTAAGTGCACCCCCAGAGAAGTGGCCTTTTAAAACTGCTTTAGCAGCCTCCCAGACTGACAATGAAGAGACTTCAGAGTTATCATTTAATTTAATGTACTCATTAAACTCTTCCTGTATTTTTTCTGGTATCCTCTGAGATCTTTAAAAAAAAAATGTTTAACATACCATCCCTGCCTAGTCTTTTTGTGTGCGTGGTAAGCCTGAGAGTCCTAAAACTAAAGCATTGTGATCTGAGAATGCAATCATCTGGATATAACTATGGACACATAAGGGTGCTAACTCCTTACTAATTAATAAGTGGTCAATTTTTAATGAAGAGCCATGTACAGAGGAAAAAGATGTACAATCCTGCCCTGTAGGATGCATAAAATGCCACGCTTCCACATTACTCCTCTTGGCCATGACTGTCCCAATTTTCTTTTGCCTCTTAGTGAGTTGTAATCCATTAGAGGTGTCAAGAGAAGACAAAGAACTATTTAAATCTGCACCCATTATGAAGTTTGCCCATTGCTTCCCTTGCTAATTTTTCCAGTGAGTTTATTGTAAACGTTGCGAGGTTTTTGTTAGGTGCAGACAGACCTATGAAAGAAAACATTTCTTTGTCAATCTGCCTCGATACCATGAGGTATCTACCTTCCTGATCTTTTACAATCTGTTTGGTTTTAAAATTGAGGGATGTTGCTATGTCCACTATTACCCCAACTTTTTTTTTCCAGGTTATTGCAGAAAAAAAGTTGATATTTAGGGTGAGCAAATCTATAGTTATCTCTCTTAACCAGGTGGGATTCTTGAATTATAAAGATTTGTGGGGCCTGGGACAAGATAAAGTTCCTGACCCTCTTATACTTAATAGGGTTGTTCAGCCCACAGGTGTTGAAAGGATTTAACCTTCAAGTTACTCATGATGGGTAGGTACCTATCATATCCAATTCTGAACCAGCAAGTCTTATATCTAACCCATGAGCCCTGTTTTTCACACTTCTGTCGTCCATAAGAGCACTTAATAAAAATGATTGTGTAGTCACCGTCATTCCATACAGAATGAATATTTCCCTTTTACCAGCCTTACAGGACCAGAACCAACTGCTGATCCAAACAACAAACTAAAACCATAACTTAACAGTATAACCAAGGACCTTAGCTCCTCTGGGGGTGATTACCAAAACTAGGGAGAGGCTTGATTTTTTTGGAACCTATTCCCCCATCCCACTACCGCGCCAGCCTGCTTTTATTTAATTTTTGTTTGAAGCCCCAGTGTATCTGGCAGCCAATAATTGTCTTAATAGAAAAGGAACCTTTGTATCCTGTCTCAAACATCAAGGGTAACAGACCCTGAAAAGAACTGTTTTTGTCCTCAAAATACCAAATCAGAAATGTTTAGGGTCCTCCTGAGTCCCCGCCAGGGCTAAAGATGTTTCTGCAGATAGGCCTCCAGACCTTTTTCATCACTGAAATACAGTCTTTTCCCCTTGTCAATGAAGGAGAAGCGTGTCGGGTACCGGATCTGGCTGGAAGCCCGACTCTCCTGAATTTCTGTAAATAATCCCGCCATTTTCTCATGCGTCGCATTGTCTCTGCAGGCAAATCTGGGGAAATAGAAAGTTTCTTGCTCTCAAATGCCATTTCAGAGTGAGATCTTGCTGCACCTAAAACAGCGTCCTTGTCCTGGAAGCGTAGACACTTTATAATAATAGCTCTTGGAGGGTCAGCTTCGCCAGGGTGAGGTCTTAAGTCTCGGTGAACCCTCTCAATTTCAATTTTGTGTAGACCTACTGGCTCAGGAAAAACAGTTCTAAGCACTGTTAAGATCAAATTGCGAGCTCCCACTTTTTCGAGACCCTCAGGGACTCCAACAAACCGGAGGTTATTGCAGTGAGAGCGATTTTCAAGATCTTCAATCTTGTTGTATAGCTGGCTCACAGCACTCTCAAGCTGCCCAATCCTCTCTTCTCTCTCACCACCCCCTGTCCTCCTGGTCACTGACCCTTTTTTCAAGAGCTTCCACTCTTTTATTTACCTTATCAAACTTTTTATTTAGTTTTCCATGGAGGAGTTTATTTTTTAAATCCCCTCCTTATTGTACCTGAGATCCCCTTTAATAACTTTAAACCTACCAAGGGTCTGGGTCAGTTGAAAAAGAGAGGTACAGGTAAAGAGAGAGGTAAACCCCATGAGCATTCCAGAACCTTTCAGGTTCCATAAGTCTCCGGGGTGAACCAACCGAACTGGTTCTACACCTCTCTGGGGGCAGACATCTGCCAGGAGACCGGCCTGGAGGAGATAATGATACATCCATGACAAGGACATAGTTAATACATCCCCCACTACTGGATCCCCCGCCTCAAGGCCAGTGCAGAATATCAGGTCAAAGGTATGTCCACCATCATGTGTTGGGCCCACAGTCCTCTGAGACAGTCCCATGGTTGTCATGACAGCCATGAACTCCCGCTCCCCCAAGATTGGCGTCAGTGTGGATGTTGAAATCCCCCAGGACTAAAGTCCTTGGAGATCACAAGACCACCTCCGACACCAATTCAGCTAGGGCATGTAGGGATGCTGCTGTACAGGTCGGTGTGCAGTATATCAGTAGCCGCCCCAATTTGACTCCAGCCAAATTGAACACCAGAGGGATACCCTCCATGCCCAAGATACCTCCATTGGATACCTCCTCACAGACCAGGTGTCCTTAAAAATAACAGCTACACCGCCTCCCCGCCCCTCTGGTCTAAGCTGGTGCTGTACAGAGTACCCGGCCAGAACAAGGTCAGCCAGAATTGGCCCTGACTCAGTGTCCAGCCAGATCTCTGTAATACACACGAGGTCGGCTGCTTGATCCAGGATCAACTCCCAGATCGTTGTAGATTTATTAACAACCGACCTCGCATTAATCAGCAGCAGTCCTAGTCCCAGGGCCCTCCCATTCTTGATCACTGCATTACCTGTCTGGGGGCCTGCGAAGGGGACAGACACCAAGTACCTCCCTTATCACCGGTGTTACCCGCCTCCCTGAAGGACCATAATTGTCCTGGCCCATCACGACCCCATTGGCTGTAGAACCCCACCTGGCCCCTGAGGGAGACCCCCCTCCCCCCTGTGTCCCTCTCCCCCACCCCTGTTGGGTCACATCACTTCCTCACACCAGGGGAGTACTGTTACGGTTTTGGGGGTCCGCTACCCCACCTTTCTGGGTTGGGTGACTCAATTTCCCTCACTTGCAGCCCACCTGAACCAGTTCTCTCTCTGGCTGATTCAGTTCTGCAGCGGGGATAATCCTTTTGTCACTCAGACTCCCAGAAACGTCCCGTTTACACACTGTCTCATTAATGTACTGGGTTTGCCAGTGCTGCAAGCACAGGTACTCAGCTTGTGTCCCCAGTGTTAGACCACAGACACTTCTTAATGGATAAGAAGAAAGTTTATTGATTACATATGCAAAGATAGTTTGACACAGAGTGACTAATAAAGTAAACAAAATAATGCATTCCTAATCTGTACTGTGTTAGTCCCTAAGTATAGCTTACCCTACAAATAGTCCATGCACTTGAGTTTGTTCTCAGCATGCTGTTGGAAGGGCTGGGCATCAATCTTAAGTTGGTTAGAATCAATGTTCTTCTCTCAATGCATTGCTTCAGCAAGCTGGCAAGTAGGCTCCTCTGAGACTCTGCTATTCAGATGTTGAATTGAATTCCCATTGTCTCAAGTCCTCAAGTGTCCTGATAGCAAAGATGTTTCCTTAAATATCTCTGCAATCCCGTTGTGGGATTTTCCCGCCCTGGAGAAGGCAGAAAGGCAAACAGGAAGTTCATTTGCAACTCCATGGGGTATGTCTGGTTTCAGTAGCGAATACACATTGGCCTATCTCTCTCCCTTGCATCAATTGAGTTTGTGTGTCTCAGT
>QEPC01012832.1:2288554-2310377 GCA_003113815.1 Sphenodon punctatus
CCCCCCCCCCAGAGGGTCCACAGAAACAGCGGATGGGGAGAAAGGTCGGCCACAGGAGGGCGGGGTGCATTTTTACGCATCGGGACGTAGTGGTCGCGGGGCCCTACAAGAGGCCTATACGCCTGCTTCAGAAACAGGGGCAGCTGGTTGGTATAGAGGAAAGGTGCATGTCTCTGCACCAAGAGGGTGTGGGCTCAAATCTCCTGTGGCGTGCAATACAACTCTTGCCGCCTCCCCCCCGGAGGGTCCACAGAAACAGCAAGCGGGGGAAAAGATCGAGCCACAGCATGGCAGGGTCCATTTTTACACGTCGGGACGCAGTGGTCGCGGGGCCCTACAAAAGGACCACACGCCTAGTCCAGCAACAAGGGCAGCTGGTTGGTCTAGAGGAAAGGTGCTTGCCTCTGCACAGAGAGGGTGTTGGTTCAAATCCCCTGTGGCATGCAATACATCTCTTACCGCCTCCCCTCCCCGAGGGTCCACAGAAACAGTGGGCAGGGGAAAAGGTCAGCCACAGGAGGGTGGGGTGCATTTTTACGCATCGGGACGTAGTGGTCGCGGGGCCCTACAAGAGGCGCTTGGGTAGGGTGAGGGGTTTTTAGCTCCCCCCCCTTACCCATTATTTATTATGTATGTATTATATTTAGCCCTGTTTTAATATTAGTTATTGGATGTTTTTAATTGCTTTTATTGTGTTTTTATGTTGGAAGCCACCCTGGGCTGCTTTAGCAGGAAGGGCAGGGTATAAATCTATTAAATAAATAAATAAATAAATAAATAAAATAAAACCTCATCTTCTGGCTGGTGGTGCTGCTGCTCGTTTGGAGAATTACTCCTGAGCTCAGCCCCACCCTGCAGCTGGCTCTGATGGCTAGAGGAGACCCCACCCCTGGGCCCACCTTCTGACCCCAGGGCCACTCCCCTCTCCCCCCCCCTTTTATCTCCAGAATGAACTGGCTTTCCCAGCCCTGCCTGCAGGTTCCTACTGACACCCAGCAAGGGCCTATGATGTCTTTCCCCGCTAGTATAGGGACAGGGGCATCCTCCCACATCCCAAAGTCTATGCGCATTCCCCATCCCCTCCATTGTACGGGCAGGCATGCCAGAGGCACCTCGAATGGTGGGTACCCCCGCAGCTTGATGCCGTACGTTTTCCCTGGGACTATATCTGCGGGGGAAACTAGGCTGGCGCTGATCAGAGACACTTCTGCTCTGGAGTCTAGTTCCCCAACAATAGTCCTCCCCTCACAGTCACTTTCTCCCTGAGGAAATCCGTTGCCTCCGCTGTAGTCACAATCCTATTTATGCGATACACTGGGATGCTCTGGGGGGTTTCCTCCCCTGTACTTACAACTGCTGTGCAAATGGCCCAGCTCCCCACAGCCATAGCAGCCCCTCCTTTCCGCGTTAGGGGATTTTGCCGAATTAGGGGAACTCTTGCGTTCAGTAGGTGGGGTTCCCACCTCCCATTTGTGGGGTATCTCCCACCTTTTTGGATCCCTTTCTGATGCTTCCCAAAGCAGGTAGGATCTTTCTTTAGCCCATCCCTATTCAGCAGCAGCTGATCCGCAAAGTCAGCAACTTCACTGACAGTTTAGGGGTTTTTATCTTTCACCAAGTGCTTGATCTTCTGAGGACAGCAGAAGTAAAACTGATCCAGCCCCATAAGATCCAGCACCAGCTCCCAGGTCTCAACTTTGGCCCCATCCACCCACTTTCTCAAGATCTACTGGTTGGGCCCCAAACTCAGCCATAGATTGCCCTGACTGAGGAAGCAGGGTGTGAAACCGCTTCCTGAAATGATGTGGGCCCAGCCTATAGCGCTTGAGCACAGCCTCTTTAAAAGCAGAATAATCATTAGCAGCCTCAGTGGGTAAGTTATCCAGGATTACTGACATAGTCCCAGTTACCAACCCAGCCACATAACACATATACTCATCCTCCCCCCTCAGATGTTCCATCTGCGAGCCTACTTCTCAAACACACTCAGGAAGACCTCGGGGTTGTCCCCTCTTTGAAAGGAGTGAAGTTCTTTGGTGTCAGCTTGTGGGGCGCAGCCAACTTTCACTGGAACATATCAGCCTCATGCTGGCGCTGAGCTTCCTGAACAGCTTGTTCGGCTTCCCTCTGCTCCTTCTCATGCTGGCGCTGAGCTGCCTTGTCTGCGAGTAGCTCGTTGGTCAGCTCTTCTGTTGGGAGATTCCTCCTCTGGGCCACTCTTTTGAGGTCAGCTTTAGTGAGTCTATTGAGCCCCTTGGGCAAGCCCAGCAGGGTACTTCCCTGTGTTCCAGAACTCATGCACTTCCTTGCGGTTGCACTGCTTATCTAAGCCCTATCCAGTTGACCTGAAGCCAAATTCAAGGACTCGATTGTTCAAGGTTTATTTCCAAAGCCCCTCTTTGTTCTGTGAGTGCTTTTCAAAATCTCCAGTTCAAAAAGAAAACTGCTGGTGGAGCCTATCCCACCTGTGTGCGCTTATCTGGTTGCATGGATGATCCCACCGCTGCCACCACATGTGGCGAAACGCCAGTAGGGGTCATTATACAGCTGAGCCACCCACCTCACTGTGTTTCTCCAAATCTCTGACCAGGGGTTCCCACAGCTGGCAAAAACCCCAAAACAATCCATATTCCACTGCCACCACCTGAATGTTTCCCAGCGGGCATTCACACCACTCAGGAAATGTGAACCCCCAAAAGGCATAGGCCTTACAGCTTCCCAATAGCACTCCCCTTTCCTGGCACTCTGTTCCTGGGATTTCCTCCTCTGCATTGGAGGCAGATCCCCAGAGCTACCACCCACCAGAGGCTTCCCTTTGTTCCAAAGCTGTTGGCTTCTAGCCAAATAGGTAGATTTCCCCCTCTTTAGTAGCTTGGCCTAGGGAGACGTATAATGCTCAGCCAATAATGCAAACGCACACCCAGTAGGGTAAAAAGAAAACTAAGACTTTACTAGTATATATAAAAAGGACTAAAAGCAAAGTTTACACCGAGAACTAGAGGTGATAATCCTTAAGCAATTAGTGGACATAGTTGTCCGTTTTGAAAGCGTCTTCCTATAACTGTAGCTGAGGTAGCAAGCAAGAAGTCACACTGGTTCCGATCAGGTATCCATAGGGATTGGTTTTCCTATGGGGTCCAAGTTCTTCTTCTGGCAAAGGCCAGAGTTACTGTTAAGCCATATAGTCCATGTGTGCCTCCAGGCAGGGAGGTCACCAGCGTAGGAGCGTCTGCTAGAGATCTCAGTCAGTGAGTCCACAGAGAGAGAAAATGGAGAGGGTCTGAGGTTTTTAAAGCCCCCCTTCCCTTCCCTGTGATTTGTCCAGGTAAAAGCACCTGGCCTAGATGCAAGTTCCAGCTGACCAGTCCAAGCCAATCAGAGTCCTGTTTCCTGCTGGCTGAAGAAGTTCTTCTTCGAGTGGCTCCTCCCATTCTCACAAATGGGTTGCGCATGCGCGCCCTTCTCTTACCGGCATATACCAAGCTCATATTCAAATTTCACATGACATTCATGCGCCTCCCACACTATACAAGGTACATTCCCGCCTAAACCCAACAGTTCCTTCCAACCGCTTTCACGGCTTACCTACATATTCACCGAGTTCATATTCTTTCTTCAAAAATGGCTACGGTTAAACATAGTTTCAAGAGATGTTTTTCCTGTAAGAGAAAGAGGACAACTAAAGACCCTCACGGGCAATGTCTTCTCTGTCTGGGAACTACCCATGACCCACAGGACTGCCAGAATGTCTCTTGCTGAAACCGAAGTCCCTCAGGGAATGTGCCCTCAGACTACCGGCACTACTCAAGGAATTGGAGGACAAACAGAAAAGTAAGTCCCGGGTGTTAGAAAAACCCATTCGTACTCCCCCGAGCGCCCCCAGTATTGGGGCTCAAGAGACGGTATCCACGGTCACAGTGCAATCCGCCATTGCCACTATCGAATCTCCTGTACCCGGACCCTCCGAACTACTAAATATACGCTCTCCTTCCCCTAAGAGAGTGAGATTTTCACATGGGTTAGAGCCTGCTACTTTGGCAGACCGCTCTTTATCCCCTGTTTTCTCTGATGATGACTATTTCCTTTGGGACGGGACTTGTTTCTCTTCTCGCTCCTGTGTCTCCGCTCACGATCACCTCCCCGCTTTACACCGTGGACGAGCGCCCAGATGAACGTTTTATGGGGTCGCCTTTTCACCCCCCTAATATTCAATGGCTGTGTACGCCACAGCAACAACAAGCCTCCCCTCCTAGAGTCCGTCTACCTCCCATCTCATCAGCGGAACACGCTTTCCCTTGGAGTTACTTCAGGGAGCAAGAAAATTCACGGAAACAAGAAAGCAGGCTTATAATTTCTTGTTTGCAATAACTCATCAAGGCCACGACTTCGAAACCTCTCGGCTCTGACCATCCGAGGACTCCCCCTACCGTTGACGAATCACCACCTCCCGATACCCCTCGTTGCACCCCTACCTCAGGATGTCATACCAAACCATCGACGTCGACATCCACCCAGCAACTTCAGCAGACTTCCACGTCCACAGCAGCTAGATCCTTGACATCAGCTGCTCCTTCGACGTCGATGCTCGACACTTCTGCGCCTTTCCTCCAGGAGGTCAAACAGGCTTTCTTATGATGTCGAGAGCGACAAAAGCGTAGAATAGAGCACAGGAAGCAAAGCAAATCTCAAGTACTGTCGTCTGTGCTTCCTCAGGACCGGGGTCCTTTACCCCCTTTAGATCCTATTTAGCCTCCAGAGGAACCCATTCCTCTGTCCGAGTCACCAGAACCTCTCGAGGCTCAGGACACTGAGAGTTTGTCACACACACCCCTTACGACGACGTCCATGGCTCGACCTCGTCTCTGTCCTCTCAAGAGCATAAGGACTTCCAGGTCCTTGTTAAGAAGTTTTCAGAGGTCCTTAAGCTCGACACCGTCCCATGTCGAAACAGGATGTCGATCCTGCCTATTCGACTGTTGAGCTTACTCTTCCATTATTTAAAAGACACTCCTTAGAAGCAGAAAAACTGTGGATCAGTCCAGCTTCCATTCAGCCGGTATCCACGACCTATAGTTCTTTTTATTTGTTCCCTCCCCAGCAGGGTTCAATCTTTTTAAAGCAACCTCTCCCGAACTCACTTGTAGTTGCAGCTTCAGCTGAAAGACTCCAACGTAACACCCAGGATACTTCACCAGCCGATAGGGATAACAGACGTATAGTCATTTTTGGAAGATGGGCATTCGCATCCAGCACCATGCTCATGAGGGTTTCAAATTACTCTGCAGGAATGGCTTCATTCCAACACCATTTGTGGGAGGAGGTACAGAAGCTGACCCCCCTTTTGCCGAGAGACAAGCAAAGGTTGCTGCAAACCCTCTGCAGAGACGGATCTTCTACCTCCCGCTTTCAACTACAGGCTGCTCGCCATTCATCGGACACAACGGCCAGGGGGGTTGCCAATTCTGTTGTTACTAGAAGGTTCGCGTGGCTTTGCGGAACCAAATTGGAATCCCATCATAAGTCTAGGATTGAGAATTTGCCTTTCGATCAGGCTGGCTTGTTTGCCAAGGACACCGATGAGGTCTTAGACAAAATACAAAAGTCAAAGGCCACAGCTAACAGAATGAGGATCTCCCAGAGGGACTCTACCACCTACTCTCATCCTCGCCCGTACCAACAGCAGTCTTCCTATTCAAGGCCTCAAAGGCCCTATTATGGTCAATCTCAGCCATATAATAAGAGGTGGTATCCTCCTCAATTCCCATACCAGGGGAGATCTAGGCCCCAATATACCCCTTATAAGCCTAAGGGGAATAATAGGCAGCCCTTTCCTCATCCAGCAATGAGGCGGAGATGACTGTCATTGGACATCCAGTCCTCCTGCATCTCATGGGAATGTGGACTTTACTGTTTCCCTGTTTAATGCTCTCCCCGTTTGGGAGGCTATTACTTCTGATAATTGGGTCTTGAATATCATACAGTTCGGTTACTCAGTTTCCTTTTCCACGTTGACCCCCCGGTAAACCTTCCACATCTGTTAAATTTTCCTCTTTCCAAACTGAGGCATTAAATAAAGAGGTTATGGAAATGTATTCCAAAGGTGTTATTGAACTTATCAATCCCAAGGATGTAGCTGAGGCTTTTTATTCCAACTATTTCATTGTAGAAAAGAAGGGAGGTGGCTACAGACCGATTTTGGATTTAAGGGCTCTTAATTCCTTTGTCGCCTACCATAAGTTTAAAATTTTTACACTTGACCGCCTATCCAACTTTTTGCATTGAGGTCAATGGTATGCGGCCATAGACCTTAAAGACGCATACTTCCACGTCCGGCTCCATCCTAAATATAGATGCTTCTTCAGATTCGTACATGGCAATCTCCATATGCAATTTTGTTCTCTCCCATTTGGCCTTTCATCTCCCCCCAGGGTCTTTACCAAGGTGATAGCCCCAGTAATAGCCTTCATCCGGAAGCAAGGCATCACCATTTATCCCTATTTGGATGACTGGCTTTTGGTAGCTCCCTCCCCAATCTCCCTTTGTCAGAATGTAGTTTTTACTTTGCATCTCTGCAACCTCTTGAGTTTATCCGTTAATATGCAGAAATCCACCCTTTGCCCCATGCAGTGAGTTTCTTACATTGGAGCAATCAGTGATTCCACCCTAGAAAGGATATTTGCTCCATCTGAGCGTTTTGAGGATATTTCCTCTTTAATCAGAACCGTTTCCTTACATAAACTCCAAGGTGTTAAGGTTTTTCAAAGATTGTTAGGCCTCATGGCTTCCACCACTGCCACTACCCCATTTGCCAGATTGTATATGCGGCCTTTTCAATTATGGTTTCTTTAATCTATTTAATCCTCTCTTTGACTCCTCTCACAAAAAGCTACGTATCTCTCGCACCGTTTTAGATTCTTTGAAGCCTTGGTCTCGCAAGGACTTTGTGCTAAGAGGTATGCTTTTTCAGAAACCTGTTCCTGTTTATGTTCTCACGACTGATGCTTATTCCACAGGATGGGGAGCTCACCTTCAGGAGTTCAGCATTGCAGGGAAGTGGACTATGGCACAGAAACAGACCCATATAAATGCCTTAGAGACCATGGCTATTCTAAATGCATTGAGAGCATTCCACCACCTTCTTCAGGGGTCTGTCGTCAATGTAACATCAGATAACATGTTGGTTGTCTGGTACATAAACAAACAGGGCGGCACCAAGTCACCAGAACTTTGTCAACTAGCTCTGCAGATTTGGCATTTTGCAAAACGCCACAATAAGTTCCTGATTGCTACTCACCTAGCGGGGTCAGAGAACACAAGGGCCGATGTTCTCAGCAGACTTACCATAGAGAATCATGAGTGGGAACTCTCCGAGCAGGTATACAGGTGCCTGACAGCTCACTGGGGCACACCCTTAATAGACTTATTTGCAACTGCAAACACCACCAAATGCAAGCAGCTCTGTTCCAGAGCTGTACACGATCCAGCATCCATGGGGGATGCCTTCCTGACCCCGTGGACACCACATCTCACCTATGCATTCCCTCCAGTCCCCCTAATTCCCAAGCTTCTCCACAAGGCACAGAGGGAGGGTGCAAACCTAATCCTTATTGCCCCAAACTGGTCCAGACAATTTTGGTTTACCGATCTCCTCTCGATAACCCAGACGTTAATTCCTCTACCTCAGACCGCCCTCCTGTTGTCACTCTACCAGGGTCAAGTTCTCCACCCGGATCTTCAGAGGCTGAACCTTCATGCCTTCAGGACACAAATCTGGTTTTATTAAATGATATTAAACCGTCCACCAAGAAATCTTATGATTCTAAATGGAAATGGTTTACCCACTGGCTAGCAGAGATGGGACTGACCACAGATCAGCTCTCGGTCCCCTTGTTGCTGCAGTATCTCCTCCACCTAGCTGAAAAGGGATTAGCCCACTCTTCATTGAGAGTCCACCTCTCCACTATAGCGAAACGAGTTTCTTGTAAAGACAATCAATCCTTGTTTTCCCATCCTCTAGTTAAGAGATTCCTTAAAGGTCTATCAAACTTGTTTCCCTCGCATACGATCCCTAGTTCCCAGTGGAACCTTACCTTGGTTCTTGATTTCCTGACGGGGCCCCCCTTTGAGCCGCACCACGAGGCGGACCTCTTTCACTGGACCTTAAAGGCGTCGTTCCTGGTGTCCATCACCTCTCTGAGACATGTCAGTGAACTGGCCGCTATTTCTATTCCGCCACCTTACTTACAGATTTTCCCTGACAGGATTGAAATTTCGACTCACCCTTCTTTCATTCCCAAGTCCGTTTCCCCCTTTCACTTATCACAAAAAATAATCCTTCCAGTTTTCGCCCCGCCTCCTCATGATTCTGAGATTCTCAAGTCACCCCATACACTAGACATTAAGAGGTCTGTCCTTTTATATCTCGACAAAACTAAATCTTGTCGACGTTCTGATAATCTTTTTATCTCCCCATCTCTTCACAACTTAGGGAGCAAAGTTTCCTCTCAAACGATCTCTAAGTGGCTCGTCCATGTCCTTTCCCTTGCTTACCAAAAATTAGGGATCCCTCCTCCCCCTAATTTACGGGCCCACTCTTTGAGGGCTCTCGGAGCTACTACTGCAGCTTTCGCCAATGTATCTCCCCACGAGATTTGTAGGGCTGCTACATGGAGTTCTCAACACACCTTCGTGAAGCTTTACATTTGGGCTCCCATTCACAAATGTCAGTGGGAGTCTCCATCCTGAATTCATTTTTGCACAGTCAGTGATTCATTTACCTGTGTACGTTGTCATGTTTCTTTATTCATGTTACAAGCACTGCGCTGCTGTGTTTACTTGTTAAATAATAAATACTTGAAGTTTACTGTTTTGGACAGTGTTTCTATCAGAAAATTCTCCCACCACCTTGCTCTAGGCTTGGTACTCTCCCATTTGTGAGAATGGGAGGAGCCACTCGAAAAAGAACAGAAGGCTGCTACCTTGTAAACAAGGTTCTTCGAGATTGCTCTGAACATTCTCACAAATGCCCACCCTTCCAGCCCCGCATGGAATTTTTTTCTATTGCTCTAGGGTTGGAAGGAACTGTTGGGTTTAGATGAGAATGTGCCTTATATAGCATGGGGGCGCGTGAACGTCACGTGAAATTTGAATATGAGCTTGGTATATGCTGGTAAGAGAAGGGTGCGCATGTGCAAACCCATTTGTGAGAATGTGCAGAGCCATCTTGAAGAACCTTGTTTACAAGGTAGCAACCTTCTGATCCCAGAGGAATTCCTGGAATGTGGGGTCCTTTAGAGGCCTAGCAGAGATTATATCCTGCCTCGCAGTTTCAGGCAGGCATCCATGTCAGTGCCTGTGGCATTTTGCCACAAAAGTATGTAACATTTTTAGATGAGTTAGCATGTGCACTGACATGCTTGTTGTAGAAATGTCTATGCAATTTAATAGAAATGTCTATGCAATTTTGCCTGGATTGGCAAAAATCTTTGCCAAGATTTTTTTGCAAAAACCTTTTCAACCAATAGCATCTGATGCTTGGCGCGTAGTTGGTCCAGTAAGGACACATGACCAATATTGGCCAATAGCTGTGTACCTGCGAGACCGCCTCAAGCCTCGGATCATTTCGTGGCCCTTGCGGTCGGCTAGAGGTGCCCAACTCGAAGTCCCCGGGGTATGCCGGGTGGCGATGGCGGTGAGGGCATTCTCGGTGGCTGCACCTCGGCTGTGAAATTCTCTCCCATTAGAGGTCTGTCTGTCCCCTGACCTCCCCTCTTTCCACAGATGTTGTAAGACTTGGTTGTTCCGCCAGGCCTTCGGGAAGGGGGGTGGGTAGGATGGGGAGGGGTTTTATTGCCAGCTGCTATTTTATGTGTTGATTTTATATATTTTATATATTGTAGTTGTAATTGTAGTTATAATTATTTTATGATGATGATTTTATTGTAGTGTTTTTATGCTGTTCGCCGCCCTTAGCTGCCGAGTTGCAAGAGGGTACGGGATAGAAATGTTTTGTAAATAAATAAATGTGCGGTGTGCAGCCAATCCTAGCTAGACAGCCGCCTAGCTCTTTAAGCTTTTCAAAACGTTTGGTGTATGGTCTGCAAAGATCACAGACGCTCGTATTGCAGCCATGGAGACACTAGCCAAGAACTACATAGTGCTTGTTATCGCATTCCAGGTGTTCATTACTGCTTATCAGCAGAGCCTGCAAACGATCTAGCACAAACATGCCTTCTGCAACCATTTGAGTGATGAGATCACAAGGCACAGATGGGGTCACGCTCAATCTGTGGCTGGGGTAGTGGGGTATGTCGCAATGCGGAGGCAACTACTCCTTCGGTGCCATATACTTGCCTTCGTCCAGCGACAACAGACCATGCTGGTGAGGATCAAAGCCCTGCAAGGGGAGCAGATGCATGCTGAACGGTACCTGTCAGGAGACGTGGCTTCCGTCACCAATACCATCCGCAGGGCTCTAACCACCTCTGAGAGACTTGTGTGGGTGAAGTAGAAAAGCACAGACTAGTGGGAGAATGTGCTGTCACCCTGGGGAGATGTGGAGTGGATCTCCAATTTCAGGATGCCTCATTGCCTCATCCTGCAGATAGCTGAGATCCTCAGGTCTTGACTGGAGAAACAGAGCATGGTGACACGGTTGCCTCTCCCCATGGAGAAGCACCTTGCCATCACCATCTGGAAGCTCACCACTCCAGACTTCTGTCACCCAGAAATTTGTCGTTGGAATCGTCACAGTGGGCACCATCCTCGTCAAGGTTTACACGGCAATCGTGGAAGTGCTGCTGAACTGGATGGTGCAGTTGGCAGACTCCATGGAGGTAACGGAGGGCTTCCAGCAGGAGGGTTTCCCCGAACTGTATCGGAGTGATTAATGGGAGCCGTATCACCATAATCTGTCCACCCAATAGCAAGGATGACTGCTTGAACCATAAGGGGTTCTTCTCTATGGTTCTCCAGGCCATAGTGAAACACCATGCCCAGCTCATAAACATGCTAGCGGTGTGGTCACGGAAGAACCACGACGCAAGCATCTTCCACCAGTCCCCCTTCTTTGGCCAAATATACAGTGGGGACTTTGGACACCCCACTGAAACATGCATTGAGCGGGTGCTTATGCAGCCTGTTCTAGGGTACCCTGCCTATCCACTGAAGCCCTGGCTTATGAAGGCCTACAGTGCTGCCCATACCCCAGAGCAAAGATACTTCAACAGGCAGCTGAACGCTACCCACTCTGTTGTGGAGAGGGCTTTTGAAGCAGCGCTGAAGAGCAATTGCAGCCAAGATGGACTTCTAGCTGGAGACCTCTCCACTGCTAACAAATGCAGTCTGTGTTCTCCACAACATCTGTGAGCCTGGCAGGGCCACGTTGGAGAACACACACACACACACCCCGCTAGCTCTGATACGCCTTGTGCCGGCACTTCAACCGCATTGCTAGCACAAACACCCAACTTAAGAGGCAGTTTACTGATCATAAATAAAGCCTTTAAAAACATTTCCTGTGTGTCGCTGCATTTTCCTCTGACCCATCCAGCCTCCCCACCCCCAGACAGCACCCCCGGACACCCCTCCTTCAGCTCACGCTATCCTGTCTGCTTCCACCTAGAAATGGAGACCTCTAATGCCCATTGTGACATTTTTGTTAATTACTTTGCAGACAAAAATCGCTCATTCACTACGACTTGGGTGCTGCCACTTCATTTACAGAATCGAAGTTTGAGGTTATGGAAGCCCGGTCTTGTCCTGTTGATTTGGATCTGTTTCAACTGCTATCGCCCACTGATGTGACGGAAGTGCTTGGAGCAATGAGGGCAACCAGTTGTAAATTAGATCCTTGCCCATACTGGTTGGTGAAAGCCAGCTGGGAGAGATTAGGGCCATTACTGACTGGGGTTGTCAGTACCTTCCTCCAGCAGAGTAGGGTGTCAAACACCCTTAAAACTGCAGTTGTCTGACCCCTGCTTAAGAAACCATCTCTGGACGCTGACTCCCCAACCAGTTGTCAGCCTGTCTCTAAACTTCCCTTTTTAGGGAAGATTATTGAACAGGTAGCTGCCCTACAGCTCTGGGCTCATCTCGATGTTGTTGGATTCTTGGACCTGTTTCAATCGGGCTTTCGTCCTGGGTATGGCATGGATACTGCATTTGTGGCCTTGGTCGATTATCTGTGCCTGGAGATTGACGAGGGAAATTCTACTTTATTGATCTTGTTAGATCTTTTGGCCTTTGGTACCATTGATCACGAGATGTTGTTGATGCGACTGCAAGACCTGGCGGGGGTGTGCGGGACTGCTCTTGAGCGGTTCTACTCCTTCCTGTCAGAAAGCTCCCAGAGAGTGGTAATGGGTGACTGCTTATTGTCCTCTTGGGACCTCTCCTGCCTATTCTGTCTCCCCTCTTGTTCAACGTGTATATGAGGCCGTTGGGCGAGGTCATTTAGAGATTTGGGGTGAGGTGTTACTCAGTATGCTGATGACACCCACCTCTACTTCTCTTTTTTTTTCATCCAACACAGGCCCTGTAGTCTCAGTGCTTACCCGATGCCTGGCTGCTGTTGGCGACTGGATGAGGGTGAGCTGATTGAAGTTGAATCCAGACAAGACTGAGGTGATGATGGTTGGCCAGCCATTTGACCTGGAGGGAATTGGGACTCCTCTTGTTGATGGAGTCTGGTCCCCTCTGGTTCACCAGGTTCACAGCCTTGGAGTGCTCCTGGATCCCCTGCTGCGTCTGGATTTTTGGGTAGCGGCAGTGGCCAGGAGTGCTTTTTACCAACACCATCTGGTGAGGAGGCTGCAGTCTTTTCTTTCTGATTTGGATTTGGCCACTGCCATCCATGCTTTCATCACCTTGAGGCTGGATTATTCTATGTACTCTATGTGAGGGCTGCCCTTGATGATTGTTCAGAAGCTGCAGCTGGTGCAGAATGCGGTGGCTCGCCTCCTTTTGGGGACGAGGCACAGGAGCACATCACACCGGTGTTCTGAAGTCTGCACTGGCTCCCTATAGCTTTCCGGGCACAATTCAAGATGCTGGTTTTGATCTTGAAAGCCCTAAATGGTCTGGGCCCCACGTCTGAAAGACCGCCTGTCCTTCCATGCCCCACTGCAGCCCCTGCGATCAGCCAGAAGCACCTCCCTGTGGGTAACGTTGGCTAGTCTTGCTTGTACGACAAAGGCTTGCAGGGAGTCATTCTCCGTTGCTGCCCCGATGCTTTGGAATTTCCCCCTCCCCACCCCCGAGGTTCGTTTGAGCCCGAGTGCCTTCCAGAGGCAGTGTAAGACTTTTAAATTTAAAACTGGTATTGGGTGGGGTTTGGAGGGTTGTGGTAGGGCTGGGGGTGTTATAGAGTTCTTTGTATTTTAATGGTTTATGATTTTTAAATAGAAATTTAAATTAAATAAATGGATGTGGCGGTTGCCCTTCCTGCCCTTGCCCTTCAACTCAAACGTGTGCACCTGGGACCTTGCATCCTTGTGAATGTTACGCTCCTCGTCTCGCCCCCTGTTTCCCTTCCTTCGTCTCTCCTCCCCCCCCCAGATTGTAAGCCCTAGGACAGGGACCGTGTCTATTCAATTATTTTGTAACGCACCAGGTTCATTGCAGGCGCTATATCAATGTTTGATAATAATAATAATGTAATGACCCTCTGCCCACCTGAGGGGAAGCTGAAATGAGTACTGATCTAGATTGCTGCTGGGGCAGTTAGCATGGTGGGATCTCCTGGGGCCCATAGTTCTCCTTCTGCGATCACTGTAAAGAAGTGAAGAACATATAGAAATCAAGCACCGCCATTAGCGCCCTCATCCCTTCTCCCACCATGGTGCCTTTTCCTCTCCGCAGCCTGGTGTCCTACCATGGTGTCTTTCCCTTCTCCACCAGCCTGCCATGGTACCTCCCCTGCCATTCTGTCATGCTGTCTTTCCCTAGTCCCTCCCCCACCCCAATCTCGCAGACCCGCATACATGGTACCATGTATGCTGTGCACACATACAGTGCTGATGTGTCCTGGGGAGTGTCCTGCTGCCTCCCAGTGCTCTCCTAGTCACCTGTAAAGAGAACACCCCACATAAATAGATAACAATTGCAGTTCTGGTGGGAGAGTCATAATCGATGCACTTCTGTCACCTGGTGAACATGCAGCCATAGGGGTGGGATGGCATGATGGCTCCATCCATGCACAGGAACCAGTTAAGGAGATCAGAGTATGGCATTGTTTGTCACCCATGGCTAGAGGCGAAGTTGTTGTCCTGGATCTCCTTGTAGCCCCTGCACAAATCCTTGGCCTGCTTTTGGCACTGGTTCATGTCCCTGCTGTATCCTGGAGTGCCATTTATGCTGAGATTTCTTAGAACACTGCTGCATTCCCTTAGTACTTGACCAGTTGGTACTGGACCGTCTACTCCCCACCCCACCCCCGGAGTGATGAAGGCCTTGGTCTCTTCCTCACTCAAGGGAATACACGGTAGGCAGAGTGTGTCATTCTGAGCCCTGCCCACCATGACACAAAGACTGTGGAAGTCACTCTAGAGAAGGCAATGGCTTTGAAAGAGAGTGTGATGGACACATGCTGCAAACCAGGACAAGCTGGGTCAACGTATGTTTGAATTTGGCATGTGTTGGGCTTTTAAGGCGAACGTTAATGTGTGCACCAGTGAGAACAAGGCGGAGAGAGGGGTAGGAAGTGGTTGTTGCTTGGAACACTCTAGGCTGTTCGCCCGTGATTCTTGGCAGACCTGTGCATGCATGAGAGTGCACTCAACCTAATTGATGGGATGCGGATACGTGGGTGCACATTAGCCCGCATTTGCTCGCTTAGTGGGCTCCGCATGCTCCAAGACCCCACTGTCAGCGCGGACTGCGTGTCTGGTGGCTACATGGCCGGTGGGGGTAAACACCAAATAAACAGGCAGGTGCACATGCACCTGGTGTGGGCTACCATCTTGTTTGATAACACCCAAAATGGCCTCTGCTTTCTTTGCAACAGCATCACATTACTGACTCAGAAGGGTTTGGGAGTTATAGTGTACCACAAACTAAGTAGTGCTATTTATCCACCTATTTTGTATTTCTGTATATGATCCTTCTTACCTCTGTGTAAAATGTTTTCAGCTGAAGAACATTTTATTGTTTTCAACTGAGTTCTCCACTGGTGTAAGTGGGTTTAATTATACAAAATGTTGTTGAAGACATTCCAGTTCAAGACCGATAAGGGGAACAGAACTTTAAAATAAAATACTTTAAAAACAGCTAAAGCATTAACTGAAGGCTGCCTAGCAAGGGGCCTAATGCTGGATTGTCCTATTAATTATTATTATTATTATTATTATTAACAAGCATTTATATAGTGCCAGCAATGTACCTGGTGCTTTACAAAGTAATTGAATAGATATGGTCCGTGAGTGTTGCGGCTGCTCGGGTGATTAGCATCTTGCAAAATCAGGTCGAGTGTGCCCGACAAATTCAATGCGAAGGGAACAATGACAAAATGAAATTGCAATAACGAAAAAGACAATTGTAAAAATTCAGAATGGAGGTCTTCCTGAACAGCCCATGTGCATTTGTCTCTTTTAAATGCAGTGCTCTAATTAAAGAAGCTTTGCCAAGATTGGCTATTTTTTTGGCACATAAAAGCAAACCAAGGCCAATTGCTATCTGTAATTTTAGATTTTCAATCAAAATGATTGGTTGCTGTTTGGACTCGGGCTGTAGGTCATCCATGAGCTGGATGACTCATTTGCAACAGACTATAACCAAGATAAATGTTAAACTTCTCATTCACTGGCAGGAACCACTGCCCTCACATTAATATACAACCCCCCACCCCTTTTTGATTCAACCAGGACTTCAGTCCCAGACACAAAAAGAGTCTACAAAGGCCAGCACAGAGATCACAGACATCCAATATGATCGAGCAGCCTCCGATTTTATCTGAGCCCAATTAACTGATGGTAGGTGGACTAAAAACTACAGAGGGAAATGCAGTTACCCCTGCACTAGCTCCTATTTAGACACCAGTAGAAGAGTGTCAGACATACGTAAAAATCATCCACTTTGCTCTGGTGCATAACAACATTTCATAGCTCGTTCTGGTATCAGCTAGGGTCCCTGCCAGATGGCTGTGTGTGTTATGTTACCCTGAGCCTTAAATTAGCTGGAGGCACAGGATTACCAGTGCCACCTTGAGCAGATCTGTGCTGTGCAAATGCAAAGATAGTGCTCATTATGTCAGTAAAGAGGTTGTGGCAGCAGCAGGCTGCCAGCTGATGCCTCCTACATTACCACCAGCAGCAGGACACCAGGTGCAGCCAGGGGGAAGCAGGCATGCAGCCCCTTCCCTTTATTCACATCGTTCAATAAAGGGGAAGGCAAAGGGAGAAAATTTGACATACTAAACAACAACAAAAAAAGGTGTGGGAAGAGAACCAGTTTGAAAGAGCAGAAGGCTAGGGCTTAGGGGATGACAGAACCAGGTGGAACCGCCTAAGAGGAGCAACAAAAATTAGAGGAGGGGAGAACAGACTAAACTGATGGAAGGGAAAAGACTTAGCTTAAAAACGGGAAAGGAGGAGGAAAGTGTGTTTTGTTGTTTTTTTGTTTTGTTTTAAAAGATCAGATCAATTTCTCCAAAAACAAAGAGGGGTTTGGGAGTTTTCAGACAAGCACCTCTCTACCGAGTACCCACCATGCTTGTGCGAAAACCCCACTGGTAACCAGTGGTTAACCAGTGAATACTGGGTGGGTAATGCACTTGTCTGAAAACACCCAGAGGCTCTGTGTGTGTGTGTGTGTGTGTGTGTGTGTGTATATATATATAAGGAAAATGGTATAGGTCTTCACATCAATATTTTGCTATTACAAAGAGATGCATTTCTCAAGCAAGAGAGGAAGCCATTACAAGCATTTCAGAATTTTTGTAATTAATTGTAATTTCATTATAAATATTTCACCCAGTGTGGTGTAGCTGATGGGGTACTGGACTTGGACATGGGAAGCCAGGTTCAAATCCTGCCTTAGCCAAGAACTCACTGGGTGGTCTTGGGCAATCTCTCAGCCTCAGTTCCCCATCTGTAAAATGGGTATATGTGTGTATCTCTGTCCCTGAGTTCCCCTCACCCATGTCTATCTTAGATTGTAAAGCCTGCTGGGCAAGGACCTGTTTCTGAAAATCTGTACCTGTAGAAGTGCTGCATATGCCTACTAGCGCTATAGAAATAAGTAGTAGTAGTAATTTCAGTGCTTTATGCTGGCACCTGATTAGTCTTGGATGATTTGGTTTAGCTGGACGTTTCCCCCATATCAGCTGCCTCTGGCATGGGCTCAGCTCCAATCTCACATTATTGTGTTGGTTATTTCTATGCAGTATCTTTCGTAGCTGCTGCTTATGGGAAATCCTCAGTCTCTTGATTTTCTCCATTATGAGCTTTATTTACTTAATTTTACTACCTCCCCTCTCTCGAGGACGTACAGCAGCTAACAACATGTAAAACAGGTATAAAAATGAAAGGGATAAAAATACTTAAAATATAACATGTAAAAAACCAACCACATATGAACTCATTGCCCAAGAACCCCCCAAGATGCCTAACCCAATGGAAAAGTATTGTCATGGCTTCTGGCATATGCTTAGGCTCCCCAGGTGCCAGTGGTCTCAAAATTGTGAACCAACCACCGTGAGCATATCTCTGTGTACCTTTGCCATACAAACCTGGTGCACAGATGGTTAATGGGAAGCAGGTGCTCAGTAAGCGATCATCACAGCAAGGGTTGGGGTTTTTTTTTAGGACAAGACAGAATCTGCCTTATTAGCCCAGTATCTGCACTTATGCTTGCTGGGATGAAAATTACAAGGGCTATCAAGTCTTGTACTTCAGGGCATAAGCTGATTTGCAATGTAACTGAGCCCTGTTCTCTTCCCCCACATAACTGCTGTTCAGAAGCCAGCATTTACTCATGCCCAAGGATGGATTAAGAAGATCCTTTATTGCTGCTTCCAATCTTTATGTTACTGGTTCTTGGGCCACTGCTCAGATGTAGAAAATAAAATGGCTTAAATACACTGATGGGGATTAAAGTACTGTTTGGAACAAGTGTCGTTGAATTTTCCTAAGACACTTTAAAAACCAAAGGATAATATACAAAAAATAAAAAAACAGTATGCTGACTTTTTACATGCACGCACACCCACATGTGCCATCTGGTCAAAAACAGAACACTAGAGCGTTGCATCATTTTCAGTCTTCTTTCACCTTAAATGGTACTGAAGACATCTTTCCTTAGTGGGCAATTTAGATTATGGCAGGCCTTGCACAGATAAGGCCCTGAATGTGTTAAGATGATAGCTAAACACATAGTAAGAGATAGCTGCTCCCCTAAAAGCTTACAGTGTAGACATCAAAAGACATGAGGAAAAATGTATTATCCCTGTTTTACAGATAAGCAATTGAGGCAAAGAGAGAGAGAGATGTGCCCAAGTTGACACAGGATGGCTGTGGCAGAGCCAAGCTGAAGGGTGTTAAAAAAAATGACGTGGGCCTGGTTTAGCCCACTACAGCCCGCACGTTTGACAGGCCGCCAGACATGGGGCGAGTACAGACCCCAGCGGGGCAGGTGACTGTTTCAGAAATGTGGGCCTGAAAAGTATTGGGGCCCACAGTCTGAGCCCAAGGGTTGACCAGGTGCATCATAGTGAGCCAAATGAGGTGGGTGTGTCTGTTTCCATGCCGGCCTAGCATGGAGGGTTGCAGTGACTGCCAGCCATGGCTGCCTGTCATGGTGGGGGTTGGGGTGCCAGCCACAGCATGGGGTGCCAGCTGACCATACATCGCTCCCCAACCCCTCTCTGACCAGGTCAGGCTGGGGAAACATTTATTCCATTCCCTGACTTGTCCCAGCCGGGGATGTGTGTCCAGCCGTACCCCACCCCACCCCACTCCCAGCTCCCTGGGACGGTAGCCAGGAGACCAGCTGTGTGTTTGCTTTCACCCAAAGACTGAGCTCTTGCAGTCTAGTACCTTAACTATAAAAGGCCAGCTTTCTTGTTTTCAGTAAAAGTTTTTTTTTTACTCCTTTATCAGGTGCTTCCAGGAAAGCATTTGGTAAACAGTACACAATACACTCCTGCACGGGAGGCTTTTTTGCCTCCTATCCTACAGAACTCACCCTCACATTTTTATTTCTCCTGCTCACATTCATTCCCCATTCTGCACTTCATCCCAGCTACATGTGAGGAGAAGCCTGGCCTGTTACTTTCCCACCAGCTGTTTGGTGACCAGTCTTACTCCCCCAGGTTCAACACAAGTCTGCTTCTGCAAATTATTTATTGAGTGGGCTTGTGTCCACCCAGTCCTGCCTGCAGGAGAAGTATTTCCTTCTCCTGTAAGTAGGCACTTGCAGGGGTCAGGTCCCACCGCAGGGGTGTTTAGTAGAGGATAGGTGGAAAATTCACACAGAAAAACACTTTAAACTTGAAATTCCCTGGTACATTGGGTGTATATACGCCTTCCTCCTGTTCACAGATTCCAATTTGGTCTGGATGTACAAGCAGTCAAATTCCCCCCTCAAAAAAAAAAGTTTGTTAATGGGGTTTTTGTATTGTTTTTGAGTAAGTAGCAGACAGTAGTGAAAAGCACAAAGACAAAGGGGGTTGTGGGTGCTTAGGAGGGACTTTTGGATCCCTAAACTACCAGCTCCATCCACTTCCTGCTCCCTCCAGGTCAACTGTAGAAATAGAAGGGTTCCTGTTTAAGTTGTCCAGCTTAAATTTATGAGGTTAGTACTTATGTGCTACAGTGTTAAAGCAGTCAGGGCCAAATACTTGAAAGTGCCAAGCAGCTGCCAACTCTCCAGAGTTTTCAGTGAACAGAGTTGTGGCTAGTGAGGAGGGACTTGCTCTGACATGTACCTTGAAATACCTAAGAAGAAAAGAGAGCAGGGGCGGCTGGTGGGTTTTGAGGTTGGTTGGGGCAGTAAGGCTGTCCAGCCTGCCAGCGGCAAAGCCACCAGCGGGCCGGCAAGACTAGGGGCGGAGCCTAGCCTAAGGGCGGAGCCAGGGCAACGGTAGGCCGGTGGCGTGGCATAACCCAGCAGCAAGGAGTTTTCAGGGTTAACATTGGATGGATATTACATTACTTAATTCTGGGAACGCTGCTGTGTGAAGCACTGCCACCGGGGAATAGAGAACCCTCTTACTCGGGTCCCGTACACTCTCTTTCCCACCGGGTCCAAATTAACTATAGTAGGTTAAAAAAAAAAAAATCACGTTGCCATCAGCTGCCTTTATCCTGAACCCTAAAATCCTCAATTTTCATAGCATGCTTGGCCACCTGTAGTCTTCTGAAGGTGTAGGCTTTGGGACAAGCCTTTCTTCTGGCTTGGAGAACTTGGGAGGACTGAGTTAGCTCCCTGTTCTGTAGCAAGCGGAATCAGAAGAGAATGAAAGGGAAGAGAAAGACAGGACAGAGGAGAAGTAGGAGGGAAAGAGTTTGGTTTTGGTGCACGAGAAGAGTAAGGGGAAGAGATGGGTTCAGTGGGGGGGGACAGGAAAGGGGTCTCCTTGTTGTCTGCAGCCTTCTCTTCTGCCATGCTCATACCTACTTTCTCCTCTGTTCACAACCTTCTCCTACACTATACAGAGTACCTACACTGTATCCCACGCAGCCAAATGCCTGTCCAAACAAACAGGCCCGTTTGAAATGTACAACCATCATTGGTCACACCTACAATGCACAGAAAATGCTGCAAAGGCCAACAGGATTATGTGAAATCCTAAATGGCACACCATAAGTGCTGCAAAGGGAGAAGAGGCATGCACAGTTCAGGAGAGAGCAGGAAGCACTTGCCATGTGGCATTCAACGAAAGACACACCAAAATGCAGAAAAACCACTTTTAACCAAGGAATATTAACCTAGGCCTGAAGATAATGGATGAGAAATTTTAGCCTAAAAGGGTATCTTTGCCATCATTAACACAAAACTGTAATAAAAACTTAGGAGTGCTTTCAGACACCATTATCACTACTCGTGGACTCCAGCAGAAGCACCGACAAAGTATTGGGATATCTAAAAACACCCTTAACTGATCCCTAAAATTAATGGGCCAGATTCCCTGCTAGCATAAAGCATTTACACCAGCTGAATAGCTAGTTCACAGTGGCTTTATGAATTTCATCACAGGCTCAAAACATGGGAAAATAAAGGAAGAAATTCCAATAAGAAATTCATAGTTAATATACCAAAGCAATAAAGGGTATATCACCACAGTGTTCCGCATTACTGGGGGGTTTAAACAAATATAGTTTTAAAAATCTCTTACTCAATATACAGTTGAAAGCTTACACCAGCATGATAGATTTGTTAAGGAACTTTATACTCGTTATAAAACACAACACACTTGTAACTTACACAAAAAGTTTCAGATAGCCTTTGGTTTTGAACCAATACAATACACTTATTTTACACTGTATACCTAGCAATTCACTACTTTCACCTAGCAATCTACTATATTAAAAACTTCATTTCTTTGGGGTTCTGGAAAAAAACTTAGCTTTTAACATGGTTTTGAATGTTCACATGATGTACAGTGCATAAACGTATTTTTGCCTTTACATTCTATACAATGTAGTGTTCCAGTATTCCAGTGCTCTCCACTTGCCACTTCAATTGTACAGTGTTCCTCCAATCCTTCCCACCACCACCCAAGCCCCCATTCAGTGCACAAATTCCCTCCCCAAAGTCCCCATTCTACCCACACACCCCAAGGCCACACCCGCCTCCATTCTGCCCCCACTCAAGTCAATCCCATGAT
>QEPC01012832.1:2310709-2337016 GCA_003113815.1 Sphenodon punctatus
CCCACTCAATCCCATGATCCCATCCACCCCAGTCTCTCCCCATCCACCCCTCCATTCCCAGTCTCTTCACATCCACCCCTTCTCCCAGTCTCTCCCCATCCACCCCTCCCTCCAGCCCCATTCCATCCCCAGTCTCTCCACCACTACCCTGGCCCCCGCAATTTACTCACCGCCAAAAGTCAGGCAACATTGCAGCAGGATGGTGCGCTGTTCACCTCTTGGGCCTGGGAGCTGCTGTGCAGCTCTTAGGCTCCCCCTCCCTCACAGAGTCGAGTCAGGGAGGGAAGGAGGGACTAGGGAGAGAGAAGGGGAGCCTAAGAGCTGCACAGCAGCTCCCAGGGCCCAGTCCCTCCCCCCCCACACACACATACACAGCCACAGTAGTCTGGCCCGGATGCCTACTGTGTGGTGCCCGGGTATCGACTTTTGGGCTGCCTTACCCCCTTGCAATGAAATTGTGCCCCCTGCGGCACTATTTCATTGCTGGGTTCCCTTTTTGCGGTATGGATGGTGCTTCTAGCCACCCATACCACATAATAGGTAGAATGCCTTACTTTTGTCCCTGAAGGCTTCCTTAGGTGTCCTAAGGAAGCCTTCAGGGAGTGCGTGATTCTCACCAGTTGTGTGCGCAGGGCTGGTTTATTTTATTTTTTAAAAAAACAAAACAGTAAACACGTCAGGGGAGTCCTGGGGCCAGGAGGGGCATTGCCCCAGATGTCCTAGGGGGCGCACCGCCCCTGAAAGGGAGAGTGTGTCAGAGCATACATTGAAGTAGACCTTGATGGAATCAGAGTTCAGTTAGAGTTTTGGACACGACACACGGATGGGATAGTGGAAAAGTGGGAAGAGTAAAGCAACCAACCGTGTGAAAGACTGAAGCTTTATTGAGGTAAACAAGATAGGGAAGATCTAATGAACAGAAGTCTACAGCTGCCAAAAGAAACAAAGAAAAAACTAACCTCGTGAGAGATGTCTGTATGTTATGGAGGAAGCACCGACTAGTGAAATATTGTAGGATTTGAACTCTAATGACACCAACTTTTCTTTTTGCAATTTTCTCAGTAGTTTCCTTGGCACAAAATTAACTTTGCTAGAAGAGAGAGTGCCCGGCTTCTTGACAGCACAACTCTGTAAATCCTTGAGAAAGATATTCACTTTAATTTGGCATTGCTCACTGAAATACTCTATCCCAACTGACCTGGAATGACATTAACAATGGGCTAAGCTACACGTGGCTCTCAACAGACGTAGTCTCTTGTACAGATATTTTTCCACTGCACAGCAAGCTCCTCTTCAAATTTTCCATATGAAGAAAAATAAAGAAGAAAAATATGAAAGTACATTGAAATTAAGTTTCCATTCATTCTGTAGGAAGAAATACCTTTGCTACAATACATTTTCAGTAATACAGACGCTAGAATGCTGTTTTATTTCACCTTATGAGCTTTCCCCTATACACACATTATTATGTGGAACATTTGGGTTTAATTTAGTTTTTTGTGGCCTAAGAGAAGGAAAAAAACACCCCACCCGTATCAATACACTAACAAATAAAATAGGGGCAAATGCATTAAAATTGTTTCTATGACAGCTAAATACAAGTTTGAATATTAGCCAAATGTAATAGTTGAGCAAGCAGCCCAAATGTGACAGCTGTAAATATGGAGACAACATATCAATTGGGCTAAAAGAACCAGAAATCATGCAGTTTAAGTAATTATTATTGTTAACTCTTCTACATTGAAGCTGTGAAAGGCAGCATATTGGTTTATGGCTGTGAATACATCCTTGCCCCTTGATTGCTTTGAAAGAACCATTCAACCATTGGGTCGATTTTGGCCAGGAAGATACAATACTAGTTTGCAAGTGCTTTCTTTTCTCTTGTTCCAAAGGCTACTGTGCTTTTAATATTGAATAAAGAACAAAAAAATTGTACGTGCTATTATGCCAAGGAGTTAGATTGTTGGAGGATGGTCAGTTTCCTGGGGAATTCTTTAGAACAGTTCACAGTTGAGTCAAGAATAAAAAATAGACTGCAAATGTAGAGAAAAAAGCTTTCAGCGTGCAAATTGTTGCCACCATGATAAATACAGTGGAAGCCTTAAATACTGTATTTGGTACCTAGATTTTACTGTAATGGGAAATAATCATCCAGGAAATAATGATACACTCAAGAAAAAACTGTCCTGTGATTGGCTGTATAAGCATCTGTTCGTTCTATAAAAGGGCCTCTTCTGAAATCAATGGCAGCCTTTCAGAATGCAGCAAGCTAATAATCATAATCATAATGTGAAAGACTGCTGCTTTCCTGTGGATGATTCAAGTAAAATGGCACTTACAAAAAGCTGATGCAAATCTCAGAAAGCTTACTTTAGGAACTTAGCTTGTGAACTCTTTGGAGTCGGGATTGTTTTCTTGTTGTGTTTGTGGAGCGCCACAAGGAGCAAGCCCCACTACTGTCAGAATCTGGTTGGCTAAGCAACATTCCACAGCGGGAAAGCCATTCTATGTCTCTCCATGCAGGAACTGCATTAGCTAGTTAAGCTTTTGCATAGGGTAGGTCACTTGTTCCCCAGGGATGACATTTATTATGACCAATGGCCAGGTGTACTGCTGGTATAATTGTTATTCACTTCAGTGCTGTTGGGTCAAAGAATTTGGCCTGTTGTTATACGCACAGATCATCCACACGACAGAAGTCTAGTCCAAAAGAATCAAGAGAATTTCCTCCAGTTGACAACGTTTACAATTAGATCTATAGGAGCCTATACCGTGGCCTGAGTGTTTTCACTAGCAGCTGGGCTTGTGCTGATAGTTTTTAGCCTCTCAAAACTATTGATTTACAGAAATGAGTCCAATAATTAACTGAAACAGCATGTTTTAGCAAACTGTTCGATCCGGTCTATGCCTTCAATTGTAACTACAAATTGCTGCTGGGGTGTCTCAATAGATATCTCCACATGCAATGGTCCAGGTAGTGAAATTGCAACTACACTCAGCAATTGAGACATACAACTGTAGTGAGTGGTATTTGTTTCTTCTTGTGTTCGGTTTCTTCCAACACACTTTGTACCTCACCCATCCTAGCTGCAAAGAGGCTTCAGGGTGAGGAAGATTTGGGGTGCCATGACCAAAGGCGAATTTGGTTAGAGTAATCCCTTCTTGTCAGTCAGTGCTGCTCTGTCCTAGTCAATCTGTCAACACAAGGAATTTGGCACTTATTCAGCAAGACAAAAGATTGGCTGTTTTTAACCCACTGCCCCAGTGCCCAAAGCCAGACTCAGCTCAATTTACACTCTGCAGAAGCTTTAAGCTATGCAAGTAGCTTTCTGTTTGCTTTCTTTGGTAGGCTGTTGTGGAGGACTTAAGGCAGTAGATCCAACCTGCAGACTAGTTAATAGGCACTAATTTTCTCTCAGTCCCACAGCCAAGCTGGGTCTAAGACAGATCCCTCAGCCACAGCCTTATAGTATATGCTCTTATGTCAGAAAATATGGACTTGTGAAAGGTTTTGGTAGATTTTGGGAAATACTGATTTAATTATTTCTACAGATACCAAAGTTTACAGAAATAGAGGTTTCCATTTTTTTCTGGCAGCCATATTGGAAATCGGAGGCCACTGCATTTTAAAATGGAAAAAATGGTAGAGAGAATGAATATTTTTCATAAGTGACACTAAATGTTAATCAAAGATTTTTTAAAATGAGTAAACTATCCGGATAAATAACTTTTTAAACTTCTGGTAAGTCACATAAGTCATGGTTTCCATTTTTGGTTGTCATTTTGGAAATTGGGGGCCATTTTTGTCACATCACAGAAAAAAATATTTATTGAAATTGTTCAACCAGGAAACTAAAAGCAGAGTTAAAATATGTTCAAAAAAATAAGTGAGCCAGTTACATAAATCATTTTTTAAACTGTCATCAACTCATCAATTTAAGAGCGTTGGGAAATAACTGATTTTCATAACCATTGCTACAGTTGTTTCTCCTCTTGTCCAGGATTTTTACGCATCATATTTAAAAATATTCACAAAACTATTATCAACTGTTTTTAGGGCCTCTCTTTTTTAGGCCTCTTCGTCATCAGAATACAAATATTCAGTGTCAACATTGCTACGCACTTCAGGATTTGCCTTACACTTGCAGTGAATGTCTGAGCAGGAAACATTGGCCTTTTTCTCACACACACTAACACTGATAAAATGGGTGTTACATTTTATTATACATGTTGCAGGGCTGCAAGTGTGCTCTATGGGTGCCCTGCAACATGCATAATAAAATGTAACACCCATTTTATCAGTGTTAGAGTGTCTGTGTGAAAAGGGCCATTGTTCTGCCTGCATGAACCATTCGCAGTACATGCACACCTTACAAATTGAGCAATGGAATCAGGTAGGAGGAAACTTTGACAGGATTGGAAGTAACTGGCCTCAACTATCAATTCACCAGCTAGAGTCTTTGGGTCAAGGAGACTTGGCTTTGGAAAGAGCAGCTGCTGCCAAACATTGCACTGAAGATGAGCTCTTCAATCAGAGGTGCTATTGATGAGCACACGTGAAGGGAGCTTGGAAATGTCCAGACATTCGTAAAGCATTAGGAAACACTGCCAGCCTGGGTCCTTGGGTCGAATACACTTCACGGCTTTGGTATGGAAAAGAGTACAAAACAATTCTTTGCATCCACAAAGTGTATCTTCTGTCAGTTAATTGCCAATCCCTAAATCCCTAAAGTGAATTCAAGATGTTGTCATTTGCTGAGTAGAAAGCTTACCACCATGAGATTTTGCTTTTTCCTTGGGTGTAGCGTGGATGGTGGTATCACAACCACTTATCACGTGGAAACCTCTTAAGGCATCAATATGTTTTTGTCCAAGTTTATCATACATAGGCTGAAGTTTCAACGACGTTGCACTCCTCTTCCAGTGAGCACTGTTGCTTGGGTCTCTCGTTGAGGAAATATGGATAGTGCCAGAACCAACACATCAGTGTCCGGAGAGTAGAAAGTGATCTCAAATCCTGCTTGATGAATCTTAGCTGCATACAGTATAAGCACTGTCAGCTTCTTCATTGGTATTCCTAATATCAATAAAACCTCCTGCTGGTTGATTTGAAACTGCAACAGTTGAACACTTGCAACAGTCGATTAGCTTCTGAGAGAGGTACTGAGTCAATAGGTCCTTTGTCTTCCTACTTGCCAGGAACGTAGTGAAGTCCCTTATCTGAGGGTGATTTCAGATGTTATGGCCAGGCA
This sequence comes from Sphenodon punctatus, assembly GCA_003113815.1. Classification (NCBI taxonomy): domain Eukaryota; kingdom Metazoa; phylum Chordata; class Lepidosauria; order Sphenodontia; family Sphenodontidae; genus Sphenodon; species Sphenodon punctatus. The sequence goes on from QEPC01012832.1 coordinate 2,315,962, forward strand.
CTTTCACCACGGGCTGTGGGGTGGTTCGGACCATGGCCGGGGGTGAAGGGGGGAAGCCAACAGACATTCCCCCCTTCACCCCGGGCCATGGGAACCGTCAAACCATGGCCCGTGGTGAAAGCGCCCGGCTGTAACGTCTAAAGGGGCACCCCCCTCCCAGAGGGGGCGGGGCTGCATAATGTAGCGTGCGGCCGCATGACCCCGCCCCCTGCGCTCCCCAGCCACCCGCCCTCCCTGAGACAGGCAGCTGCAGCGGCCTATCCGGCCGCTGCCGCCAGCCACCGCCAGGACCCCAGAACGCAGTGGAGGTAAAGTAACAGACGTTACTTTTCTTTCACCGTGTTCCGGATTCCCCCTAACCACGCTTCGTTCGCCGCCATGGTGCGGGAGAACAAAGCGTGGTTAGATTCACCGCGGGGGGGGGTTGACTGAGGTGAACATCTGGATGCGCGCAAACAGACGTTCACCTCCGTTCACACACCCCAACCCCACCCCCCGCGGTTGACTGAGGTGATTTCAGACAAACGTAACGTCTGAAATCACACTGAGTTGTGTCTTCTACTTTGAATTTGGCTTGGTACACTGACTTGCCTCCAGTGTGGCTTGTCTAGTGGTATCCCTCAGTGACAGCTGTACACTGTAATCATCAAATACAATGTATGTATGTACAGTTGTACCTTCTAGATGTTGCTTTAATTGATCTCACAAAGAACTGTGCCAGTTCTGAGCAGTTCGTAATGATTTGCTTATGGACAACCTGCTCGATGAGTGCCGTTGCAGGAATCAGGGATAGTTTTTCAGTCTGTTCACAGTCCGCTGTTGCTGGCACCAATCCCTCAAACTCACATAGAAGATCAGCTTTGTTCAAGCACTGATAAAATCTTCCATCCTTCGCCATGAGCAATTGATTTGAGGTGGGTAATTCGTAGTTAGAGAACTTTCCTGAGGTCAATATCACGAGATGAAATAGCTACTAACAGCAGCCTAGCCATAGTGGTGTTTGCTGAATCAAAGAGTGCTCTGAAAGAATCAGTCTTTAGTGCTTTGCACCCATCATGCCAACTGTTTGACTTCAAATTTGACAAATATTTTTCATCCCACAGAAGTTTCCTTTTCCCAGTATTCTGTCTTGTACAAAATTTACATAAGCTTCTTTGCCTCGATATTGTTCAGTAGGTTATCTAGGACGGCTTTTGGCATGATACCCTTTGTGACCAGATTGGTACTGAGCATAAACTGTACATGGATAGTCTTGCATTTTGAATGGATGTGATGTTGCAAGACCACACTTGAGCTGATAAGACATTACTTCTCTTAGCCTCCAATGCCTGATAGTGCTTTTTGTTTTATCAGCCTGTGTAATGCCAAGCATATCCTCAGTTTCTTTGGATAATCTTGTTAGTTTTGGTGTGCTGAGTATCTGATTAAAGCTTCAGGACTGTGGGTGATTCCACTCACTCCTCCACAGCCTTTCTGTGCTTTATTCACATATTCTTGAGCCTGGTCTACTGCAATCACTGTGAATGTCATTCACGGTTGTAGTGCTTTCCATTTGTAATTTGAGTTACTGTAACATTGCTGTACGTATCAGCTTCCATCCATTTCTGTTCAAGGCCACTTCCATCAACAGTTCTACAGATGTATCTCAGGAAGCATAGGAGTATATGAAATTGGCCCAGACAGCACAATCCATTTCCCTCCGTATAGTTCCTGATTGAAAAAAGTCTCACTGCACTCTTATAAAGATCCATATCCATAAATATACACACAGGTGATCAGTCCTTTCCTCTACATTATTATTTAATGTTTATATGCAGCCCTTGGAGGAGGTCGTGAGAGGGTTCGGGGTGCGATGTCACCAATATGCTGATGATACTCAGCTGTACCTCTCTTTTTCAACTGACCCAGACCCTTCTGTCTCATTGCTATCCCAGTGTTTGGAGGCTGTGGCGGAATGGATGTGGCAGAGCAGACTGAAGCGCAACCCCGATAAGACGAAGGTGATGGTGGTGGGGAGAGCGAGGGAGGTAGCGTCCCCTCTGATTGGGGGGGTTCGCCCTCCTATAGCTCAGCAGGTCCGGAGTCTGGGGGTGATACTGGATGCGGATCTCTGCCTGGAGCGGCAGGTGGAGGCAGTTGCAAAGGCGGCTTTCTGCCAGTTGCATCTGGTGCGGAGGCTGCGTCTGTTCGTCTCCGGCCTGAACCTGGCCTCCCTCATCCATGCCTTCGTCACCTCGAGGCTGGACTACTGCAATGCGCTCTACGTGGGGCTTCCCTTGTGCCTGGTTCGGAGGCTGCAGCTAGCGCAGAATGTGGCAGCCCGTCTCCTTACGGGTCGTCTGGAGCACATTACACCTGTGCTCCGGACTCTGCTCTGGTTGCCGATAGCGTGCCGAGCCAGGTTCAAGGTTTTGGTGTTGATCTATAAGGCCCTTCACGGTCTGGGCCCCTCGTACCTCAGGGACCGCCTCGCCCTCCGCGCCCCAGAGCGGCTCCTTCGGTCTGCCGGGGGTGCCTTCCTGAAGGTCCCCCGCATTAAGCGGGGGGCCACAATGGAGAGGGCATTCTAGGTGACAGGGCCACGCCTTTGGAACTCCTGCCCGGAGGAAGCTCATCTGGCCCCAAGTCTGTTAACATTCCGGCTATGCTGTAAAACCTGGCTGTTCGCCCAGGCCTTGTGGGAGGGTGGGTTGAGGGTTTTATCTCCCCTACCCTATTTATTGTTTTAGTAAATTCCCGGACCCTGTTTTAATATTTTAATTGTATTTTTTTTTTTAATGTTTTAAATTGTTTTATATTAATTCATAGTTTATTACCAGCATTAGCTATTGCCTTAGCTGGGAAACAATAAAAATACAGATAAACAAACGAACATTATCAAACCTTAACATACCCATTACAGGTCAATACCAATACAAATAATCAAATAAAATTAATTAATTAATTAATTAAAATACAACAAATTGTTTTATATATATTTTATATGTATTTTTCTACTGTTGGAAGCCGCCCCGAGCTGTTTTTAGGAGGGGTGGGGTATAAATTTAGGAAATAAATAAAATAAATAAATACAGAGTACATTGAGGTCATGGAGTTGCTGGGGGGAAGTTACCAAAGTCTGCCACTCATGGGCTGGTGCATCGATCAGTGGTAGTGGATGAACTTCATCAATAAGACAGTTATCCTGTTGGAAATATAGAAATATCGATACATTTTGATAAATATCAAAATATCAAATTTTCAATAAATATTGAAATCGAGAAGAAATGTTGCCTGTATTAAAACTTATCATGAAATAACCATAACAGACATCATAGCTCCATTTCACAGCAAAATTGGAAGGAAAAGCATCAAAAGCCATAGTAAACATGACAATATGAACACCACGAGTCCCCATTCATACTTTTATCTTTACTTTCTTCAAGAAATAGCATTTGCTTTCACAGTATTTATCATTTCTTCCACTAAAAACAAGATAGTGGCCTAACTTCCTTCTGGGCACCCAGGGGCGGTTGGTGGGTTTTTAGTTTGGAGGGGCAGTAAGGCCGGTGAGCTGGTGGGCGGAGCCAGGGCAACAGTAGGCGGAGCCAGGGCAGCGGTAGGCGGAGCCAAGGCATAACCCAGCAGCAAGGAGTTCCCAAGGTTAACATCAGATGGAAGAAAACACAGTCTAAAATGCACATCAAGCTTAAAATGAATAATGTATAAACCCCAAGCACAGGGAAACACTGGCACAACCCAGCAGCAAGGAGTTCCCAGGGTTAACATCAGATGGAAGAAAACACATTCATTTTAAGCTTGATGTGCATTTTAGACTAACGTATAAACCCCATTGGCAACATAAATAACCTGCCTTTCTTTATTGTGGTTGCTATGATTTCATCAGCACACTTTGATGTGTGTAAGGTTCAGTTTCCTATGTAGTATTTATAATGCACAAAAATGTTAGTTTGTGATATAATTGCTTTAATGCATGGATTTGGATTTTGTTAATTCCATCTATTGCCTCGCATACTTTTTTTCTTGCTTCCTTGCTTACATTTCAGCCTTATAAAATAAGATTGCTAAATCTTTTGGAATTTAAGAAAGTCACTCACACCACCAAAACTATTTGCTCTTAGCTTGTAATCAATAACTTAGAAACATTCTTGATATAAAGGCTTTTTTAAAGTGCAATTAAGACAGCTACTGCAAGATAGTCTGCAAAATGGTTTGCCATTTTCTCATTTCCTTCTAGCATTGCATACCTATATCTTGTGTGTGCTGGTCATCATATCACATGAGTTCAGACCAAATCAGCCATATAATATCTCCTGTGCATCCCTAACTTCTTGACCTTACTTGAATTATGCATTTTGTTGAAATTAATAATGACCCTAAAACCAGAATGGACACTAGACTCCCCTAAAAACCTACAGTATAGGGAAATGAACAAATATAGGCCATAAACAGACAGAAATGTAGTTCCTCAATTCTAATAATTACAGATTCTTTATTCCTCCCCCACAAATGTGCCTCCCTGTAGATCACACCAATATCCATTCTATACATGTAGGTGGTGAAGCGCACACACACACACACACACACACACTATCTGCAGAAGCCAGCAAGGTCAACAAGTTGTTCCTATAAAGCAGTACCCTATCCTAACATTTCTCTCACTCCTGTGTTAGTTCTCTGGGCGTGGGGGGAGTGGGTCTACAATGATCTACCTATGCAGTCAAAACACAAATAGCAATATTTGCCAACTCAGTGAAAGAAAGGAAAAAGCAAAAAGCACAGCAATGTCAAAACTGCCCAGTCGGAGGCTGTGCTGTCGCATATCAGTATGACCCATACCTAGGCCCTGGTACTGCTGAGCCCTACTGCTCTCTTCCTATCCCACTACACCAAGAAAAAATGACACCCCTTTCCAACAGCCAGGATCTACAAGAGGAGTTACAGGAAAGCGATCCCAGTTCTCTGACTGTTGCAATGCTTGATCACAAATCACTGGAGCAGACTCCTGGAGGGGGTGGGGTGGGGGACGGGCGTGTTTCTTTGGAGTTGTTGGGTTTGGGGGTTTTCTTTACCTTAACACTGGATCTGCTGGTTTGAGTCTCTGCCTCCATGTTCTGGCTGTTGTCCCTCTTGTCTTTCTTAGAGGAATTAGTCCTCACCTTGTAAGTGGATGTGTTGGAGGATTTAATGAATAATCCCGGGACAGGGTTGCTTTGCTGTTGTTGAGACATGCTCGTGTTGGTCTGGTGAGGGGAGTTGGAGTCCTCGGAGTCTTTGCTGCTGCGATACACCACTCTGCTGTCCGAGATGTGGATGCTAGGAGCGCAGCCCATGCTGGGCAGCCGCTTGGGGACTCTAGCTCTCGGGGTAATGGTTAATTTCCTTCCAGCTAGTGGGTCTGTCGCCTTGTTTGTTACCAGTTTGCGTCTCTGTCCTGCTTGTCTGCCACACTCAGGAGCATTGTCAGCCGTCCGCAATGGACTCCACAGGGGAGTGGGGGGGAAGAAACGTATTTCTCCAGGTATAGGGCTCCCTCTCTCAATCTCAGCAATAGGGGCAGGAAGTGGGGAAATCGAGAGGTTTAATATTTTAGGAGGTTTGGGGTGGAAAGAATGAAGGTGTTGGGGGGTTGCCAAGATGAAGTCCAAGTAGCCCCCCCCCCCCGAGTCTCCTTGGGCTACAAGATCAGAGCCACGCACAATTTAACATCCCCTTCTCTCAAGAAGCCAGCATTTTACATCTCGCTTTGCAAAGGGTCACCGATGAGCCTGGGGGGGTGGCTCGTCCCCAGCCCCCCTCGTCTTCCACACTTACACTCTCCCAGCCAATAAGAGCGAGTATCCCTCCCCTCCCCAAAATGAAACCTCTACCGCTGATCCTCCTCCTTCTGGAATCCTTGGCTGTTGGAGTGGGATCAAGTCAGGTCTCCCTCTCCCCTTCAGAGCTAAAGTGGCATTACTCTCTCTCAAGGGACTGAGGCAGGGAGGAAGCGCGCATGCGCACTGCTCCCCCTTCCTCAGTCCCCCGAGCCAAGCTATCTCGCCAGGGCTGTCAGCGCGACCGCACTGGCGAGATCTTCCATTACGCCCATTGAGCGCAATGGAAGGCTGTAGCCCCTCCCTCCACAGCACGTCCCATACGTGCTGTGGACAGAGGAGTTCAGCCGCCCAAATCGCATTTTCCATAGGAAAACGCTTTGGGCGGCTGAGCAGCTGAGCCTTTTTGTCCCTTCGGGGACCCGCTCCCTCTCCCAGCAGAGTGGGTGGGTCCCCGAAGGGAGAACGGGTTCAGTGACAGCTACAGCAGCCTCTGCAGCAGCTCAGAGACTGTTGTAGCTGTCATAAACGGTGGCGCAGTTTTTTGTTTTTTTTACTGTTAAAGCCGCGGCGGTGACCCCGCAGGACTTTGGGGGGCACCGCCCATAATTCCCTGCAGGGGGAGCCGCCCCTGTGGGCACCCAAAAAAAATGGAAACATTGTTTTTCAGGAATTTCAAGACTTGTTGAACTGGTTTAGAGAGGTTTCCCAAAATGTATCAAATATTTTTGCGAAATGACAGCTTTTCTGCCCATCCCCATCCCTTGGAGTGTAACCTTTGAACATGTTTTGGGTAGGGCAAGCAGGAACACCGAGCCCTTTGTTAAGTACATAGGCAAAAGAGGTGGCTGAAGCAGAACCACCAGTTTTTGCCCAGTTTTGAGTAAAAGTGAACCTGACTTTAGCAGAGAAGCAACAAGCCGAGATGTCTTGGGGGAAAGAGGATAGTGTCTTTTGGAGAGCCCCTATAGTGCTGGAATTCTGAGACAAAAGCTGCAGGAAGAGGAACTGCTGGACTGCAGTGTTGGGTAAGATCTTTCTGGGAGTATTAAGTTACCATGGGGTTTTTGCCTTTTAAAAAAATCTGGTTAGAAAAAAAGGTACTTTTTGAAGTCAATATCTTTTAAATCTTTTTTTAAGAAATAACTTTCACATGGTAACTTTTAGCATTTTAATAAGACTCTAGGAAAAAGATAATTTTGAATCCAAAAATTATTTTATTTTTTTGTTAGCTTGTTAAAAGGGTATTTTGAAATGGTATTTTACACACCATTGCTGTACTGCTGGAGTGGTGTCTGTTTTGAGAAAGCACTGCAAGTGCTGTCAGCTGCTTCCCAGCCACTTCTCCTCAGTCTGGAAACAAACAGGTTTCTCTATACATCACAGGTCTCCAGTCTTCCTTCTCCTCAAAAGGAAACCAACCTGGGGAAGGCTGCTCTGGAAACTTCTCATTGCTCAGGGAAGAGGAAGCAACAATATTTTCTTCTCCACAGTCACTGTGTAGTGCCGTTTCCCCCTTTGCTCCAATGGGAGAAGAGCTAAAAGCAGGAAACAGAAGATAACTAAAGCAGAAACAGGTAGAGAAAAAAAAAAAAAGTTCTCATGATCCCCCTCCCCAGTTTCAAGCAGTGCACGCTTGACCTGAACAAAATCCAGATGATCAAGCATCGGACTTCCACAATTTGAGGGTATTTTGTTCGTTCATTTGATTGTAATTTATTTTGTTTATTTCATTTGTTCCTGGCAAAACCAAACAAAACAAAACTTTGAAGAAGAATTTATTTATTGTTAGCCTTCCAGCCATCACAGTATTAAATTAGACTAGAACATAAAACATAACAAACATTTTAAACAATTACTAAAAAATAAAATCACCTAGCCGACAACAAAGAGAGAATATACAACCATGACAAATGCTATTCACAATTCTGCAAACAATAGAATTAATATAAATTAACTCCATAGTCACTCAACCATAACTCCATATAGATCAACCATAGGACCAAAGTTGATGAGCAATTTGTGGTAGTTCATAAAAGGAACATCATACCTATTATTAAAAAACAAAACATGATTCCAAAAATCAATTGCACAGCCCCTGTTGTAAAGGAGTAAATTATAATAACCCTGGTGGGATAATAAAATACAATAACTAAAAACAAAAACAGTCTTCATAGTCCTCTTGAAGACTCTACTCCTAGATAAAACCAAGCTCGTGGATTTGATCTTAATCAAAAACATTTGAATTTACTTAAAACATGGGAAATAGAAATTCTCACTACAAACATAAAACAAATATAATCAAAATAAATAAATACAATGCTAAAATATTTAAAATAAAATTACATAAATTTAACTCCACTATCTAACATTTAGCCCGGAATACAAATGGACAATTTGACAAATATTGCTCAATCCTATACCATCCAACCTATCCTAAGAACAGGAAGACTCAAAATACAAGAACAAGACCTAATAACTTAACCCATACCCTGTATAACAGTTTATAATAACCCCCATACAAGCAATAAAAATGACTAATAGCGAAATCTACATAAATCATTATTATAAGACTTAATCTCAAATATAATTAAAGACAGACATCAATTAGAATCTGTAATAGAATTTATAATAGTCTGACAAATACGCCTGATTTTAAATGCCAACAAAGCTACTTTATACGATCTGCAAGGGTTCTGATCATTAAGTAAATAAATAATTTGTTGTAAGGTGGAGAGTTCTGGATCAGAACTGGTTTCCTCCCATAATTTATAACGGTGTGAAGCGTACAGAGGGCATATTACCACAAAATGCACCAAGTCCTCAATGCCAATTCCACAAGGACAAACACGTTCAGAATAAGGTGTATGAGTGTATCTGCCTTGCAATACCGCAGTTTGGGCTGTCTGGAATCTAAGACTGGTGAATGCTTTCCTTAGTTTCGAATTCACTAGCATGTCCAGATAACAAGCACCTTTGCTAGAGGGGATCTAGTATTTATAGAAGGGGGACGCCAGGGAACCAACCGCTTCTGCTCTTAAATTCTGCGAGTCGATGTCTCTTATTCTGACTCTTAACATCTTAACAATCTCCTTACTTGAGTAAGGCAGGAAAAAATCTATCGAAAAACCCAGTTTCTGCGAATTCTGGTTAACTGAGACCCACCATCTATCTTTAACACTTCCCTGGCTAGTTTTTTCCTGCCACACCAGGTAGGGAAATGAAGTAGGGGGGACATCTCTTAATTTGGCCCAATAAGAAAGTACTCTCATAAGCACTTTAGCAGCATAGGAGCAAGTACCAATTTCTAAATTAATTAAAGCTTTCTTACTATTGCGTGGAACAGGCAGGCTTCTACGCCAAAATCTGAAGATCACTGGTTCCAAACCCGCTAAGAGATTTTCCCCCAGCCCCCACAACGGAACCCCATACATCATAGATGAATCGATCTTAGCTTCAATCAGTCTTTTGGCAAGCATTACATTTTGATGATCCAACTGATTAAAAAAAAGGGCAATGGCCGTAATCTCTATCATCATTTTCTGCTTGATAGCACATAGATGAGTCCTCCATGATTCATTATAGAAAAAAACGATGCCTAAATAACGGAAGGAGCGCACTTGTTCCCATTTATGTTTGCCCAAAACCCACAAATGATTTGCAAATCTAGAGGAAAAACCCATAATTTTTGGTTTTTTATAACTGATAAGGCCATTTCCTGAGACTTCTCTTCAAATGCACATAAAGATCTTAGCAGACCAATCCTGCTTAACGACAGTAAAGCAGCATTGTCTGCATAGAGAAGCAAAAAGATCTTACGAAAACCCACAGATGGTGGGTGGTATCAGCCCACATCTTGTAGAGCATCCACCACTGAATTTATATAAATGTTAAATAAAATAGGGGCCAGGAGACAGCTAACAAAACTTCTGAAGTGGCAAAAAATGAGTTGTTTGATCAAGTAGCGTTCAGTACTTGGTTTGTCCATTTCATCTCTATTTATTTATTTAAAATTTATATCCCGTCCCTCCTACCCACCTCAATGTTGAGGTTACCTCAATTTTTAGCTATAGGTACAAGCCTCTTCCTTGTGGTAGGAGGGCAAAACTGACCTCTCAGCAGCACTGCTGCTGGTTGGAGAATAAGAGTTGTGCCTTTTCCCAATATGCCTTGACTTTTGAGAGAGAGATGGTGTTGATCCTCTGCATGACATGGTAGGAACAGAGGTAGGGTCTCTACCTGCTAGTGTTAATTCAATCTGTTTCAGTCTCTTTGAAGTAGAACTTTAACCCAATACTGGTTAAGTGGGAAAGGAAACTAGCGTATGCCTAGTGTTTTGAGTAAATCAACTGAATTGTTGTAGACAGTAGTTTAATATTGTAACCAGCCATTTCACCGGAGTCTTTGCAGTTCTTACCTGGAAGGTCTCTGCAGCCACTTTTAGCAGCATTGTGTTTAAGAAGGAAACTTTCACAGACCCTGTTTCAAAACAACTAAATGAAAAAGAGGGGTGGGGTGAATGAGGAATTACTAAGATGTCAACCTTAGATGTTGTTTTTGTATAGCTTTACAAATAAGGCTAATTTTTGCCATCATAAAAGGCAAATATCACATTTATAGGCACATGCAAATGTAAGGCCGAATTTTGACCAGAGTCAGATTAATTTAAATATTTAATCACCTAGGTAATTCTGTCGCACTCGATGTACTGAATGGAGCATTTAAGACCCAATGCAGGTCCACTGCAATCAACTGAAGCCTTTCCACTGACCTCAGAAGGCTACGAATCAGGATTAGAATCCACAGGCTATCCAGAGAGAGAGTGGTCACTGTGTCGATCCTCTAATCCACAGGATAACAAGATTTTCATTTATATAGCTACTTCAAAAACTCACCCCTAGTGGTAGGTCCTTGTCTCTACTTTATTAATTATTATTATAATTATTATAAGCATTTATATATAGCACCAGAAGTGTACCTGGCGCTTTGCAGAGAATAAAATAGACACGGTCCCTGCCCGAGAGCTTACAATCTAAAGACAAGGGGAGAGGAGACAGGGAAGGGGGAACAGAGGGAGAGACAAGGCATGCATTCACGAGGATGAGAACACTCAGGTACACGTTCTTGGTTTGGTTACAGTAAATGGGAGTTTGCTGGGGCTATATAAAAGAATAATATTGTTGCTAAAGAAATAAATGCTCCCTGTCCCCCAAAGCCACAAGGTAGTAAGTTATTACTTGAATTTTCAAAATGAGAACAGCCAGTGCTGGCTGGCTCTATTATGCTGCACTTTCAGCATCTGTTTATTTGTTGTTGGCGATTACTACTCAGAGGGACATTAATAAGCACTAAGATAAGATAACACTGAATTACCACTATTTGGAAGGTGAGATTAGCAATAAAAAAAGAACAATCAGCATCATTATTATTCATTGCTGCTCAAATACTTGAAGGTTAGTTTATTTACAGCCTTGGTAGATAAAAAGCCCAAGGACTGTGCTTATTTTCCACTAAGCCAGTGAAAAGAACTTGTTCAAACAATTCTCTCCCTCCAGAGGTTTGAGGGAAGATGATAGCGATTAGTTGATAATTTAGATAGCTAAACACATTTTGTTTCCAAGAACAGGCCCTTCTTTTAAAAACACTCACTGCTCTCTCAATAGCTCAGTCCCACACTTTAGTATCATCTATTCAGAGCTCAGCCTGGGGATCACGGCCTTAATTTGTATCATCCAAGTTCTGCCTTAACGTTAGTTCTGGTTTTTACAACATTTTGATTCTATTATATGGTGGTTTGGGGTGCTACTCCAATACAGTTGGCTCCACTTAATCAGAATACTGATAACTGGGGAAACCAGTGAAATGGAACAGAACTGCAGGAATAATTCTTCCCAATGCTATAACTGTAACCAAAAGGTGAGCTCTCCTTTAATTGGGACAGCCACTGAGGATATTTTTACATCTGCTAAGATATCCTCTCCTGTATCTTTCTACTATTCCACTGGTATTTGCATCTAAAAAACACTATACACTTTATTATTAATTATTATTATTAATATTATTGCTGGTGGTTCTCTAGGTAAATCTCTGTTTTTCTTTCCCCCAGGGTGAATGTTCTCAGAAGTGCCATGACATCTTTGTGCTGGAGACGGTGTGTGTGGCCTGGTTTTCCTTTGAGTTTCTCCTGCGCTCCATTCAGGCAGAGAGCAAGTGCGCCTTCCTGAAGACTCCCCTCAACATCATAGACATCTTGGCCATCTTGCCTTTCTACATTTCGCTGTTTGTGGATATGGCCTCTGCCAATAGCAATAAGCCTGGTGGAGGAACTGGAAACAAATACCTGGAGCGAGTGGGCCTGGTTCTGCGCTTCTTTCGGGCTCTCCGCATCCTCTATGTCATGCGGCTAGCACGGCATTCACTAGGGCTGCAGACATTGGGACTCACTGTACGCCGCTGCACTAGGGAATTTGTACTCCTCCTCCTCTTCCTGTGTGTTGCCATGGCACTCTTATCCCCACTTGTTTATCTGGCTGAAAGTGAACTTGGAGCCAAGCAGGAATTCACTAGTGTTCCCAGCACCTACTGGTGGGCTGTCATATCCATGACTACTGTTGGCTATGGAGACATGGTGCCCCGCAGCATCCCAGGACAGGTGGTAGCCCTGAGCAGTATCTTGAGTGGCATCTTGTTGATGGCTTTTCCAGTCACTTCCATCTTTCACACCTTTTCCCGCTCCTACACAGAACTAAAAGAGCAGCAGCAGCGTGCTGCTAGCAGACCTTTGCACCACCTGGAGGAAAGCACCAAATCCCTCAATGATGACAGTTCTCAGGGAGCAGGGAGCTCGCCCCCACCAGGGTTTGCTGATGAGGTACCTCAGGCAGAGATGAAACAGGAAACCAAGAAGAGTGGTTGATGGCAACCAACCACAGACTCTGGCACAGAAATAGCAGACAAATTAAATTTTTAGCTCTGAAATGAGCATAATGAACTATAATAAGTCAGGGTATTAAAAAGCAGCAAGACCTGCACGAGACCCTCTACTTATCAGCCAGCCTCATGTCTTTAAGAGCACCCCAAAATATCCCTAAAAACAATACAGCATATCAAACTCTGCTCCATCTTTACTAGGAGGCCAGTTTGGGTAAGGGACACATTTTTGCAGTCCCAAGGTGCAGTCACTTAAAATGGGTTTTTTCTACGCTATGCGATGGAAAAATAATTTGGGTAACAGAAAATTCACTGTATGGGTCCAATTATGTGTTCCATCTACTGTCCTAAGCTTCCCAGTGGAGCAGGGTGCACAACAATAGCCATTTTCTGACACTTCCCCTGTGTCCAATGATTCAGGCTGCTCTGCACCTCATAAAAGAAGTTTAGAAGGTGAATGTGGAGTGGGAAAGGGGAAGCTTTCTTCGGCCAACAGGCAAACTTTATCTCTAGCCCATTGTCTTTCGTTTTCTTTTTTAAAAAACAAAGCAAACCCAGTAACCACCTTTTGGGCTGCCTGCTGACAGGTTTGGCTTGTGATCTAGCTCTTCATGTATTTAGTCAACATACGTATTTACCACAGAAAGCTTTGCATTTTAGCCCTAATAGCAGAAATCTACATAGACAGCCTTATCAACTGTCAAGTTGTTTTCTTATGCTCCAAATTTGTGTATATCTTGAAAAGAACTTAATTTCCACTATTGTCATCCATTATCTTCCCACTTTCAAGAGTGTAGTTTTCAAGAGTGGGTAACATCTGAGCAAAGGTTAAGACAGCAGCTGAGGAGGGGCAGGATTATGGTGAAGATAGAAGGGTAGCAACTCCAACGTCCACACTGGGTGCTTTTACACGGGCTGCACCCACACCTCCGCTCTGCTTGTGGTGCTCTTGAACAATCCTGAGCACAAGTGGAGCAGGCCCCCCCAAACCCAGAACACCAGCTGAGACGGAGCAGTGGTCCATCGACTTAGTGGATGGTCTACTGCAGCAGTTTCAGGCTACGGATTGTCAGAGTAATGATCTAGAGCGACGGGCAGCAGCCCAGATCTGCGGCCGAGCCCCCCGCAGCTCTGTGCTGTGGGGGAGGAGAGGAGGACACTGCGCGGGTGGACTGTGGGCACAGTCAGTGATGTGGAGGTGGAAAATTTTCCACTACCAAGTTTTTCTATAGAAAATTTTCCAGGGCTATAGGAAATTTTGCACAGGAAAATTTTCCAATTCAGATTTTTCTTATGCAAATTTTATGTACATTAATTTTAATACACCGTTTGCATGGGGAAAAAATTCCAATTCAAAATGTCCCAGAAAGCCCCCATCACTTGGTGCAGCAGCTACAGGGTCTGTTTAAACCCGGTGCTGTCAGGGCTGCAGGCAGGGGATGGTGGGTTGGCCACCCCAGGAGCAGGTCCAGGGTGGGTCTGTTTGTCTTCTATAGGGGGGCCTTAGAGGCAGTTTCCTCTGCCCATGTGCAGTCTCTACACAGTTTGTTGAAGTAAATAGCAGTCTTTCCTTTGGAGCGGGTAACAGTTCTCCACGCATTAAGGAATTCATCCGTTTTCCTTGGGGGGAAAAGGATAATTTAAGACATAAGTTATTATTGTTACTCCCTTCCTTCCCCCATTACTCATACAAAAAGCTTAATCAATTTAAAATATAAAAATTGAATCACAAACTTTTTTTTTCTAGGAGTGGGGGGTTACCAGTCTGAGCCCTTTCATACTGAATGTTCTACACTCCTATCCCTTCACTATATACTGTGCCTCCCTGACCAAGTTGTGTAGTTACTTTAGTTCAGTGGGTAGTGTATGTCCTTCTGTATCTAAATACTAAATTTTACCTAATCTAATCATTCTCCATGACCTTCATTCTCTATGGACGTACATGTGGTTTAGGAGCAACACACATCTCTTTTCTGTCTTACTCCTGCTGTCAGGAAATGAACAAATACTACTGCTGCTGGAAGCTTTTCCTTGGTGAATCCTGCTTGGAGAACAACCCTGCACTAGTATAATAATATGGTATTAAGCCATTCCCCAAAGGATTGGGTAAAGACAAATGGTGACATTTTATTTTAATAAAAATGGGAAGCTTTGTTCTTGAATTGTGGCATCCGTTCTTTTTCTTCTGAAGCGTTTCCACCTGCTATAGGTCCCTTGCAACTGGCCAGCATGAAACTTCAAAAATTAAACATACACGCTTCATTCAGTTTCTCCGTTTAACAAGAATGGTAATGTTTATATAAGCTCCCAAACCAATACACTCTCCTAAAAAGGAAAAAGGGGTGTGTTGGGGTGGAAGGGGGTAGAGATATTTAACAACAGGAGACTCAGGGAGAGTAGAAGGGAAGTGAAAAAAGTAGAATGTACTAAAAAAGTAAGAATAAAATAAAGCACTAATAAGATTACAACAGGGGAATAAAAAGAAGAGGGATGAGAGAGTAAGCATGTTGCTGACATTGTTCAATTGCCTAACCCTAGTCCACAGTCAGTCCACGTTTTCTCAAGTCTGTCCAAGACTTCTTGAGATCTGAATGCCAGATGCTCAACATTTATTTTATTTTTATTTTAATAAAAATGTATTTTATTTTAGTCTCACCAAAAGACGGGCTGCCGCATTCTGCACCAGCTGCAGCTACTGGGCTGTCATCATGGGTAACCCCACATATGAGTGCGTTACCATAGTCTAGTCTCGAGGTGATGAAAGCATGGATGATGGTGGCCAGGTCGGAGTCTGAAACATACAGCCTAAGCCGACGTACCAGATGTAGTTGGTGAAAGGCACCCCTTGCCCCAGCCTCTACCTGAGCATCCTGGTGGAGCTGCGCATCGAGAAGTACCCCCAGACTCAGCACCTGGGGAACCAACCAAGACAGACCCCATCAATGATGGGGGCCGTTAACTCCATCGCCTTACCCACCAGCATCACCTCTGTCGTGTAGGGATTCAGCTTCAGTTGATTAGCCCTCATCCAGTCCCCCGCAGCCATCAGACACCGAGTAAACATGGAGATTGCGGGGTCTGGGTTTGTTGAAAGAGAGAGGTATAGCTGGGTGTCGTCAGCATATTGGTGGCACCATACGCCAAACCTCCTGTCACTTCGCCAAGAGGCTGCATATATATGTTGAACAGGATGGGGGACAATACCAATCCCTGTGGGACACCAGACGCAAGGTCTCGGTATGATGAAAAACACGCCCCAAGTACCACTCGCTGTGTTCTCCCGGTCAAGAATGAGTGGAACCATTCAAGAACAGTCACGCCCACCCCTGCACAGTCCCGCAGGCACACCAACATCTCGTGAGCAACCGTATCAAAAGCAGCTGACAGATCTAATGGACCGGGGTCGTTCAACGCTGTTGGTTCTATCTCCCGGTGCAGATCATCCACCAAGGCCACAAGCGCAGTCTCCATGCCATAACCCGGACGAAATCCAGACTAAGGGATCAAGAAAACCGACGCGATCAAGATGCCCCTGCAACTTCCCTAAAAACAGGTGGTTAGAGACAGGTGGATAGCTGGCAAGGGAGTCAACGTCAAGCAATGGTTTCCTGAGCAGAGGCCGCACCACCACCTCCTTGAGACAGCCCAGCACTCTGCCCTCCTGAAGGGAGGCATTGACCACCCCCGCCAGCAACAGCCCTATTGTCTCTTTGCAAGATTTAATTAGCCAAGACAGGTACGGATCTAATTCACAAGAGGTGGCCCTAGCAGCCCCAGAGGTCCCAACCACATCAGCAGGTGACTGCACTATGGCAGTAAGGCTGGCCATTTCACTGAACCAGTGTTTGATGTGCATGGAGACCTTGCTCTTCTACTCATGCAGGTTTAGGGATAACCCTGTTAGAGATGGCATCCCAAGATAGCTATTAGCTCACTCCTGCTTAAAATACAAAGCCAAAATTATGGAGATAGCATCCTTTCCTAGTAGAATCCACAGATGTTTCATGCCACTCTGGCTACAGGATACTAAATTAGGACAACTAGGCATGTGGCGATGGGGAAAAGGGCAGGAAATTTGGTAACATTGCGTGATTTCAGACGTTACGCGGTCCTGAGTCACCACAGTGGATTTCCAGCGGTGGCGAGCCAGCTAACCACCCCCCGTGGTCAAAGAAGGCCAGGGACGTGACGGGATCGGGACCATGGCAGGGAATCGGCCCGGCAGATCATGGGCCAGGGCAGCACAACAGACGTGACGCCGATTCCCAGCCATGGTCAAAACACCCAGAAGGCACCAGGGAGGAGCGGGACACAGACATGTCTGGCTGAGGGCAAACAAAGCCAAAAGCGCCTACAGGGAACGCCCACACAAGGGAAACGGGAAGGGAGGGGGAAGAAGGAGGAGAGCTGCCGGGGCAGCGCACACAACAGGCACAGGGAAAATGAGCCCATAGCGGAACACACAGCACAAACACATGCCCGGGCACACACACACCTGCACGGGAAAGGAAGGGAAGGGGGCACACAACGGGACAAACAACACACACGGCACAGCAGGCACAAGGGGGAGGAAGGGGGGAGCCGGGGACAGGGAGCAGGGGGGGGGGCGGCCCAGGGCAGGACAAGGGGAACAGCAAACAGAACCCCCACAACAGCACAGCCCACACAGGCACCCCTACAGCAACACAGGCAGTCCCGGAATGGGGGGGGGACCCTAGGGGCACAGCACAGTCACAGGGGGAGGCCCCACGGACCGGGGAGTGGACTGGAAATGGTCCAGGAGGCCGACAGGGATCCCACGCACCAGCCAGGGTGCAATGGATGGGATGGACGCGTGACGGAGACGAGGAACAGGGCAGCCAGTCCAGCAACACACACACACACACACACGGGGCAGCGCACACAACTGGGCCCGGAGCCCCAGTCTGAGGGCCCTAGAATCCCACAGTCACTGGGGGGGGGGCAGGCACAGGAGGAAGCGAGACCAGAGCAGGAAGGACAGTGGCACCTGGTACACCGTTCAGGACACCGCCACAGGAGAAGGCAGTCACAGAGGGGAACACCTGTTGCAGAGGCAGACAAGGGGGGCCCGCGGACGAGGCCCAGAGCCACAGGCAGGGGGCAGCAGAACCACAAGACACAGCCAGCACAGCAGCGAGCCAGGAACAGCAGGAAGGGAAGGGGCAGCGATTCACGGTGCCAGGGCGGAGGCGGGAGCGCACACCAGCGCCAGTATCCAGGGCCAGGAAGGCACAGGGGGGCCTCACAGCCAGCTGCAGGGCACCCACCAGGTGCACGAATTGGGGCCACTGAAGCATGCCCCGAGCGACCAGGTAGTACGCCTCGAAGGGATCCTGGGCGGAGAGCCTCACCTGCACATCGGATCGGGACCACACACTGGCCAGCGCCACCACCTCCGCTTCAGAGGGCTCTGACAGGCCGTAGTCTACAGGTGGGGGCCACGGAAGGTGACCCAGCTCCAACAGGTGGTGATAGATCACCCCGCGAGACCGCTGGTAACCTCGGGCCCTGTGAACACAGCCAAAGAAAGACACAGCCAGGGCAAGGGCCCCCTCCGACAGGCAGGCCGTGTAGCCAGACAGGCTGCACACAGAGAGGACGGACACGGTGTCCGCAGCCGACCACCCGACGTGAGCACCTCATCTCCAGGATGCGCCCATCGGGAAAGAGACACAGGTCCAGCACCTCCGCATGCAGCCAGCAATCGTGGGTGCTCGCCACATGGCCATAGTACCGAAGCCCGGAGCTCATACTTTCATAGGCACCTATGAGACTGTCTGGGCAGCTCAGCAGCAATTGCACAGCCGGAGAATGCCACAGGTCACACAGGGCCATGGTCTTGTGGAAAGTCCAGTCACGCGGGGTGCTGGGGCCTGCGAGCCCGGGGGAAGCGTGCTCAGCCATGGTCCAGCAAGCACCTGAGACTAAACACGATGAAAGGGGGGCCCCACAATCCCTGGAGGGACGGGAGAGGAAGCCGGGGAGCTCCAAGACCAAGCGATAAGGGCACAGGCCGCAACATTGTACAGATACAGAGCAAGGCGTGGGGTGCAGACCCAGCCCAGCTGCTGGAACAGAGCACACAGACAGGGCAGCCTACACACTAATCAGGGCGCCCAGGACAGCAGGCAGCCGACACAGAGAGATGAGAGGTGATGACAGCAGAAATGCAGCTGCTGCCCGCACACTCCCGCCTGAGGGCAGGACCAAGCGTAATGCCCCCTGCCAGGAAGGCATATACGGGCAGTGGCCTGCCCGCGGCCTCCCCAGCCTGCTGGCCCTGCATGATGCGGCCCTGCCAGTCGGGATGTCCAGGGCGACACTGGGCCCTGAGGCTGGTTGGCAGGGCACGACCAGGGGGCGGGGCTACACTGGGCCCAACCTACAACAGATGCGGCCCCAACCCTCACAACACCCGACTCCTGCCGCTCTGTCTCATAGCACTTCGGCGTCTGGGTGAGCACCATCGCCGGGATCCTGCGGGACGTCTGTGAGGCGGTGGAGGGCGTGATCCTGGACCAAGTGATCCAGCTGGTGGACCAGGAGGCTGTGATGGCCGGCTTTACGGCTGGGGGGGTTCCCCAACTGCATGGGCGCCATGGACGGCACCCACATAGAGATCCTGTGCCCATCCGCTGTGGAGGCCTCGCAATATGTCAACAGACACAGGTACCACTCCCTGCAGCTGCAGGCGGTCATGGACCACCGGGGTCGGTTCATAGACATTTACATGGGCCACTCTGGTTGCAGTCACGATGCCCGGATCATGACCATCTCCCCCTTCTATGCCCGGATGGACTGCTGAGACTTCGCGGACATGGGGATGACCCAGATCGAGGGGCTGATGATGCCCCCCTGCATCCTGGGAGACCTAGCCTACCCACTTACCCACTGGCTGATGAAGGCGTACCCGGTCGCCAGGACCCCAGGTGCTCTACAATACTCGCCTGCGTGCAAGCAGGACCATGGTTGAGAGGGCCTTCGGGGCCCTCAAGCAGCGCTGGAGGAGCCTCGTGGGCTGACTTGACTACACGGTGACCTCCTCCCTCGTGATCAGTGCATGCTGTGTGCTGCACAACATGTGCGAGACTGAGGGGACTGCCCTCGACTACCCCATGCCATGGCGCCCTCCTGGCCCTGTGTCTCTCTATGTGAATGCTGAGAACCCGCAGGAGTACAGATATGCTAGGCGCATCCGTGCCGCCCTAGCGAGGCGGATCAGCCAGGAGGCCAAGGCGTGAGGCGCACACACCCCACTCCACCTCCCTGGGGCTCCCACCAGTGCCCTGGGCGCACCCCTGTACAGCCACTCACCCGCCCACTGGCCCGGGCCCATGAACTAACCAAAGGAGACAATAATGGTGCCCAACCCTTTATTGCCAAACAATGGTACGTGTCCCCACCACCACCACCCATCTCCCTGTGCCGTGCTCCCCGCCCTCAGACCGCTCTCCCCCTTCCCCCCCTTCCTCCATGTCTCCGGGGCCTCCCTCTTGGCTGCCCTGTGGTTGCCGTGGAGCTCTGGGTGCTCCCTTCCCCCCCGCTGTCTGCGTCCCCAACTGTGTCCTGGGAGGCCTCGGTGTCCTGCGGGTCGGGCTGTGGTGGGAGGGCGGGCGGGTTCGGAGGAGCCCCCCTGGCTGGCAGCTCCATCCTGAGTCCTACAGGGACCGGTAGGCGGAAGCGCGGCCCCAGCGAGAGTGCCAGCGACTGGGGCGGTGGTGGGGGCGCTGCGGGGCCCGGCATGGGGGCAGGGGCAGGCAGGTTGCTCGGCAGGGCGGCTGCCATGACATAGGCACTCATTGTACCTGCGTGTAGGAGCAAGGAGGTACCTATGTCATGGGACCGGTCCATCTTAGCAGAGTGCTCCCTGACCATCCGGTCTATGACCTGTTCCAGCTGCCCAAACACCTCCACCTGCCTGCTGTGCTCCGGGCGCTCCCGCCTCCTTTCGAGGCGCACCTCCACCCGCAGCCTCCGGTCCCTGGCCCCCGCCTGCTGCAAGGCCCTTTTGGTGGCCGCCTCCATTCGGTCAATGGCCTCGATCATCCTCTCGCCCTGCTCCGTGGTGGAGCGGACATGTCCTCCGCCTGCTCCTCCCTGCGGCACCATGCCCGGTGCCCCATCCATTGGGCCGGGGGCACATGTACGCCCTGCTGCTCCCCGGCGGGTCGCCCTGTTGGGTTGCATGGTAGGGGATGGTTAGCCGCCCCAGATGCCCTCCCCCCCTTCCTGCCGTGGTTGGGGGCCCCGCCCCCCGGCTGCTCCCTGTGGGCGGTCCCACCCCAGGG